>CAMPDV010000289.1:0-384895 GCA_946699065.1 Loxodes magnus
TGAAAAATAGTTGTGTAATTTTTAAAGAAAAAAAAACATTGTTTTTGATATGTTTTGAAGTGAGAATACTAAATTTTAATACCAGAGTGAGTTAACAATGTATGAAAAATAGTTGTGTAATTTTTAAAGTAAAAAAAACATTGTTTTTGATATGTTTTGAAGTGAGAATACTAAATTTTAATACCAGAGTGAGTTAACAATGTATGAAAAATAGTTGTGTAATTTTTAAAGTAAAAAAAACATTGTTTTTGATATGTTTTGAAGTGAGAATACTTAATTTTAATACCAGAGTGAGTTAACAATGTATGAAAAATAGTTGTGTAATTTTTAAAGTAAAAAAAACATTGTTTTTGATATGTTTTGAAGTGAGAATACTAAATTTTAATACCAGAGTGAGTTAACAATGTATGAAAAATAGTTGTGTAATTTTTAAAGAAAAAAAAAACATTGTTTTTGATATGTTTTGAAGTGAGAATACTAAATTTTAATACCAGAGTGAGTTAACAATGTATGAAAAATAGTTGTGTAATTTTTAAAGAAAAAAAAAACATTGCTTTAAAAGTGTTTTTAAGTGAGAATACTAAATTTTAATACCAGAGTGAGTTAACAATGTATGAAAAATAGTTGTGTAATTTTTAAAGAAAAAAAAACATTGTTTTTGATATGTTTTGAAGTGTGAATACTTAATTTTAATACCAGAGTGAGTTAACAATGTATGAAAAATAGTTGTGTAATTTTTAAAGTAAAAAAAACATTGCTTTTTGATAGTGTTTTGAAGTGAGAATACTTAATTTTAATACCAGAGTGAGTTAACAATGTATGAAAAATAGTTGTGTAATTTTTAAAGTAAAAAAAAACATTGTTTTTGATATGTTTTGAAGTGAGAATACTTAATTTTAATACCAGAGTGAGTTAACAATGTATGAAAAATAGTTGTGTAATTTTTAAAGAAAAAAAAAACATTGTTTTTGATATGTTTTGAAGTGAGAATACTTAATTTTAATACCAGAGTGAGTTAACAATGTATGAAAAATAGTTGTGTAATTTTTAAAGAAAAAAAAAACATTGTTTTTGATATGTTTTGAAGTGAGAATACTAAATTTTAATACCAGAGTGAGTTAACAATGTATGAAAAATAGTTGTGTAATTTTTAAAGTAAAAAAAAAACATTGTTTTTGATATGTTTTGAAGTGAGAATACTAAATTTTAATACCAGAGTGAGTTAACAATGTATGAAAAATAGTTGTGTAATTTTTAAAGTAAAAAAAAACATTGTTTTTGATATGTTTTGAAGTGAGAATACTAAATTTTAATACCAGAGTGAGTTAACAATGTATGAAAAATAGTTGTGTAATTTTTAAAGTAAAAAAAAACATTGTTTTTGATATGTTTTGAAGTGAGAATACTAAATTTTAATACCAGAGTGAGTTAACAATGTATGAAAAATAGTTGTGTAATTTTTAAAGAAAAAAAAAAACATTGTTTTTGATATGTTTTGAAGTGAGAATACTAAATTTTAATACCAGAGTGAGTTAACAATGTATGAAAAATAGTTGTGTAATTTTTAAAGTAAAAAAAACATTGTTTTTGATATGTTTTGAAGTGAGAATACTAAATTTTAATACCAGAGTGAGTTAACAATGTATGAAAAATAGTTGTGTAATTTTTAAAGTAAAAAAAACATTGTTTTTGATATGTTTTGAAGTGAGAATACTAAATTTTAATACCAGAGTGAGTTAACAATGTATGAAAAATAGTTGTGTAATTTTTAAAGTAAAAAAAACATTGTTTTTGATATGTTTTGAAGTGAGAATACTAAATTTTAATACCAGAGTGAGTTAACAATGTATGAAAAATAGTTGTGTAATTTTTAAAGTAAAAAAAACATTGTTTTTGATATGTTTTGAAGTGAGAATACTAAATTTTAATACCAGAGTGAGTTAACAATGTATGAAAAATAGTTGTGTAATTTTTAAAGTAAAAAAAACATTGTTTTTGATATGTTTTGAAGTGAGAATACTAAATTTTAATACCAGAGTGAGTTAACAATGTATGAAAAATAGTTGTGTAATTTTTAAAGTAAAAAAAACATTGTTTTTGATATGTTTTGAAGTGAGAATACTAAATTTTAATACCAGAGTGAGTTAACAATGTATGAAAAATAGTTGTGTAATTTTTAAAGTAAAAAAAACATTGTTTTTGATATGTTTTGAAGTGAGAATACTAAATTTTAATACCAGAGTGAGTTAACAATGTATGAAAAATAGTTGTGTAATTTTTAAAGAAAAAAAAAACATTGTTTTTGATATGTTTTGAAGTGAGAATACTAAATTTTAATACCAGAGTGAGTTAACAATGTATGAAAAATAGTTGTGTAATTTTTAAAGTAAAAAAAAACATTGTTTTTGATATGTTTTGAAGTGAGAATACTAAATTTTAATACCAGAGTGAGTTAACAATGTATGAAAAATAGTTGTGTAATTTTTAAAGTAAAAAAAACATTGTTTTTGATATGTTTTGAAGTGAGAATACTAAATTTTAATACCAGAGTGAGTTAACAATGTATGAAAAATAGTTGTGTAATTTTTAAAGTAAAAAAAAACATTGTTTTTGATATGTTTTGAAGTGAGAATACTAAATTTTAATACCAGAGTGAGTTAACAATGTATGAAAAATAGTTGTGTAATTTTTAAAGTAAAAAAAAACATTGTTTTTGATATGTTTTGAAGTGAGAATACTAAATTTTAATACCAGAGTGAGTTAACAATGTATGAAAAATAGTTTTGTAATTTTTAAAGTAAAAAAAAACATTGTTTTTGATATGTTTTGAAGTGAGAATACTAAATTTTAATACCAGAGTGAGTTAACAATGTATGAAAAATAGTTGTGTAATTTTTAAAGTAAAAAAAAACATTGTTTTTGATATGTTTTGAAGTGAGAATACTAAATTTTAATACCAGAGTGAGTTAACAATGTATGAAAAATAGTTGTGTAATTTTTAAAGTAAAAAAAAACATTGTTTTTGATATGTTTTGAAGTGAGAATACTAAATTTTAATACCAGAGTGAGTTAACAATGTATGAAAAATAGTTGTGTAATTTTTAAAGTAAAAAAAACATTGTTTTTGATATGTTTTGAAGTGAGAATACTAAATTTTAATACCAGAGTGAGTTAACAATGTATGAAAAATAGTTGTGTAATTTTTAAAGTAAAAAAAACATTGTTTTTGATATGTTTTGAAGTGAGAATACTAAATTTTAATACCAGAGTGAGTTAACAATGTATGAAAAATAGTTGTGTAATTTTTAAAGTAAAAAAAAACATTGTTTTTGATATGTTTTTAAGTGTGAATACTTAATTTTAATACCAGAGTGAGTTAACAATGTATGAAAAATAGTTGTGTAATTTTTAAAGTAAAAAAAAACATTGTTTTTGATATGTTTTGAAGTGAGAATACTAAATTTTAATACCAGAGTGAGTTAACAATGTATGAAAAATAGTTGTGTAATTTTTAAAGTAAAAAAAAACATTGTTTTTGATATGTTTTGAAGTGAGAATACTAAATTTTAATACCAGAGTGAGTTAACAATGTATGAAAAATAGTTGTGTAATTTTTAAAGTAAAAAAAAACATTGTTTTTGATATGTTTTGAAGTGAGAATACTAAATTTTAATACCAGAGTGAGTTAACAATGTATGAAAAATAGTTTTGTAATTTTTAAAGTAAAAAAAAACATTGTTTTTGATATGTTTTGAAGTGAGAATACTAAATTTTAATACCAGAGTGAGTTAACAATGTATGAAAAATAGTTGTGTAATTTTTAAAGTAAAAAAAACATTGTTTTTGATATGTTTTGAAGTGAGAATACTAAATTTTAATACCAGAGTGAGTTAACAATGTATGAAAAATAGTTGTGTAATTTTTAAAGTAAAAAAAAACATTGTTTTTGATATGTTTTGAAGTGAGAATACTAAATTTTAATACCAGAGTGAGTTAACAATGTATGAAAAATAGTTGTGTAATTTTTAAAGTAAAAAAAACATTGTTTTTGATATGTTTTGAAGTGAGAATACTAAATTTTAATACCAGAGTGAGTTAACAATGTATGAAAAATAGTTGTGTAATTTTTAAAGTAAAAAAAACATTGTTTTTGATATGTTTTGAAGTGAGAATACTAAATTTTAATACCAGAGTGAGTTAACAATGTATGAAAAATAGTTGTGTAATTTTTAAAGTAAAAAAAAACATTGTTTTTGATATGTTTTGAAGTGAGAATACTAAATTTTAATACCAGAGTGAGTTAACAATGTATGAAAAATAGTTGTGTAATTTTTAAAGTAAAAAAAACATTGTTTTTGATATGTTTTAAAGTGAGAATACTAAATTTTAATACCAGAGTGAGTTAACAATGTATGAAAAATAGTTGTGTAATTTTTAAAGTAAAAAAAACATTGTTTTTGATATGTTTTGAAGTGAGAATACTAAATTTTAATACCAGAGTGAGTTAACAATGTATGAAAAATAGTTGTGTAATTTTTAAAGTAAAAAAAACATTGTTTTTGATATGTTTTGAAGTGAGAATACTAAATTTTAATACCAGAGTGAGTTAACAATGTATGAAAAATAGTTGTGTAATTTTTAAAGTAAAAAAAACATTGTTTTTGATATGTTTTGAAGTGTGAATACTTAATTTTAATACCAGAGTGAGTTAACAATGTATGAAAAATAGTTGTGTAATTTTTAAAGTAAAAAAAACATTGTTTTTGATATGTTTTGAAGTGAGAATACTAAATTTTAATACCAGAGTGAGTTAACAATGTATGAAAAATAGTTGTGTAATTTTTAAAGTAAAAAAAACATTGCTTTATAAGTGTTTTGAAGTGTGAATACTAAATTTTAATACCAGAGTGAGTTAACAATGTATGAAAAATAGTTGTGTAATTTTTAAAGTAAAAAAAACATTGCTTTAAAAGTGTTTTGAAGTGAGAATACTAAATTTTAATACCAGAGTGAGTTAACAATGTATGAAAAATAGTTGTGTAATTTTTAAAGTAAAAAAAACATTGTTTTTGATATGTTTTGAAGTGAGAATACTAAATTTTAATACCAGAGTGAGTTAACAATGTATGAAAAATAGTTGTGTAATTTTTAAAGTAAAAAAAACATTGTTTTTGATATGTTTTGAAGTGAGAATACTAAATTTTAATACCAGAGTGAGTTAACAATGTATGAAAAATAGTTGTGTAATTTTTAAAGTAAAAAAAACATTGTTTTTGATATGTTTTGAAGTGAGAATACTAAATTTTAATACCAGAGTGAGTTAACAATGTATGAAAAATAGTTGTGTAATTTTTAAAGTAAAAAAAACATTGTTTTTGATATGTTTTAAAGTGAGAATACTAAATTTTAATACCAGAGTGAGTTAACAATGTATGAAAAATAGTTGTGTAATTTTTAAAGTAAAAAAAACATTGTTTTTGATATGTTTTGAAGTGAGAATACTAAATTTTAATACCAGAGTGAGTTAACAATGTATGAAAAATAGTTGTGTAATTTTTAAAGTAAAAAAAACATTGTTTTTGATATGTTTTGAAGTGAGAATACTAAATTTTAATACCAGAGTGAGTTAACAATGTATGAAAAATAGTTGTGTAATTTTTAAAGAAAAAAAAACATTGTTTTTGATATGTTTTGAAGTGAGAATACTAAATTTTAATACCAGAGTGAGTTAACAATGTATGAAAAATAGTTGTGTAATTTTTAAAGTAAAAAAAACATTGTTTTTGATATGTTTTGAAGTGAGAATACTAAATTTTAATACCAGAGTGAGTTAACAATGTATGAAAAATAGTTGTGTAATTTTTAAAGTAAAAAAAACATTGTTTTTGATATGTTTTGAAGTGAGAATACTAAATTTTAATACCAGAGTGAGTTAACAATGTATGAAAAATAGTTGTGTAATTTTTAAAGTAAAAAAAACATTGTTTTTGATATGTTTTAAAGTGAGAATACTAAATTTTAATACCAGAGTGAGTTAACAATGTATGAAAAATAGTTGTGTAATTTTTAAAGTAAAAAAAACATTGTTTTTGATATGTTTTGAAGTGAGAATACTAAATTTTAATACCAGAGTGAGTTAACAATGTATGAAAAATAGTTGTGTAATTTTTAAAGTAAAAAAAACATTGTTTTTGATATGTTTTGAAGTGAGAATACTAAATTTTAATACCAGAGTGAGTTAACAATGTATGAAAAATAGTTGTGTAATTTTTAAAGTAAAAAAAAACATTGTTTTTGATATGTTTTGAAGTGAGAATACTAAATTTTAATACCAGAGTGAGTTAACAATGTATGAAAAATAGTTGTGTAATTTTTAAAGTAAAAAAAACATTGTTTTTGATATGTTTTGAAGTGAGAATACTAAATTTTAATACCAGAGTGAGTTAACAATGTATGAAAAATAGTTGTGTAATTTTTAAAGTAAAAAAAAACATTGTTTTTGATATGTTTTGAAGTGAGAATACTAAATTTTAATACCAGAGTGAGTTAACAATGTATGAAAAATAGTTGTGTAATTTTTAAAGTAAAAAAAACATTGTTTTTGATATGTTTTGAAGTGAGAATACTAAATTTTAATACCAGAGTGAGTTAACAATGTATGAAAAATAGTTGTGTAATTTTTAAAGTAAAAAAAAACATTGTTTTTGATATGTTTTGAAGTGAGAATACTAAATTTTAATACCAGAGTGAGTTAACAATGTATGAAAAATAGTTGTGTAATTTTTAAAGTAAAAAAAAACATTGTTTTTGATATGTTTTGAAGTGAGAATACTAAATTTTAATACCAGAGTGAGTTAACAATGTATGAAAAATAGTTGTGTAATTTTTAAAGAAAAAAAAACATTGTTTTTGATATGTTTTGAAGTGAGAATACTTAAATTTTAATACCAGAGTGAGTTAACAATGTATGAAAAATAGTTGTGTAATTTTTAAAGTAAAAAAAAAACATTGTTTTTGATATGTTTTGAAGTGAGAATACTTAATTTTAATACCAGAGTGAGTTAACAATGTATGAAAAATAGTTGTGTAATTTTTAAAGTAAAAAAAAACATTGTTTTTGATATGTTTTGAAGTGAGAATACTAAATTTTAATACCAGAGTGAGTTAACAATGTATGAAAAATAGTTGTGTAATTTTTAAAGTAAAAAAAACATTGTTTTTGATATGTTTTGAAGTGAGAATACTAAATTTTAATACCAGAGTGAGTTAACAATGTATGAAAAATAGTTGTGTAATTTTTAAAGTAAAAAAAACATTGTTTTTGATATGTTTTGAAGTGAGAATACTAAATTTTAATACCAGAGTGAGTTAACAATGTATGAAAAATAGTTTTGTAATTTTTAAAGTAAAAAAAAACATTGTTTTTGATATGTTTTGAAGTGAGAATACTAAATTTTAATACCAGAGTGAGTTAACAATGTATGAAAAATAGTTGTGTAATTTTTAAAGTAAAAAAAAACATTGTTTTTGATATGTTTTGAAGTGAGAATACTAAATTTTAATACCAGAGTGAGTTAACAATGTATGAAAAATAGTTGTGTAATTTTTAAAGAAAAAAAAAACATTGTTTTTGATATGTTTTGAAGTGAGAATACTTAATTTTAATACCAGAGTGAGTTAACAATGTATGAAAAATAGTTTTGTAATTTTTAAAGTAAAAAAAAACATTGTTTTTGATATGTTTTGAAGTGAGAATACTAAATTTTAATACCAGAGTGAGTTAACAATGTATGAAAAATAGTTGTGTAATTTTTAAAGAAAAAAAAAACATTGTTTTTGATATGTTTTGAAGTGAGAATACTTAATTTTAATACCAGAGTGAGTTAACAATGTATGAAAAATAGTTGTGTAATTTTTAAAGTAAAAAAAACATTGTTTTTGATATGTTTTGAAGTGAGAATACTAAATTTTAATACCAGAGTGAGTTAACAATGTATGAAAAATAGTTTTGTAATTTTTAAAGTAAAAAAAAACATTGTTTTTGATATGTTTTGAAGTGAGAATACTAAATTTTAATACCAGAGTGAGTTAACAATGTATGAAAAATAGTTGTGTAATTTTTAAAGTAAAAAAAAACATTGTTTTTGATATGTTTTGAAGTGAGAATACTTAATTTTAATACCAGAGTGAGTTAACAATGTATGAAAAATAGTTGTGTAATTTTTAAAGTAAAAAAAACATTGTTTTTGATATGTTTTGAAGTGAGAATACTAAATTTTAATACCAGAGTGAGTTAACAATGTATGAAAAATAGTTGTGTAATTTTTAAAGAAAAAAAAAACATTGTTTTTGATATGTTTTGAAGTGAGAATACTTAATTTTAATACCAGAGTGAGTTAACAATGTATGAAAAATAGTTTTGTAATTTTTAAAGTAAAAAAAAACATTGTTTTTGATATGTTTTGAAGTGAGAATACTAAATTTTAATACCAGAGTGAGTTAACAATGTATGAAAAATAGTTGTGTAATTTTTAAAGAAAAAAAAAACATTGTTTTTGATATGTTTTGAAGTGAGAATACTTAATTTTAATACCAGAGTGAGTTAACAATGTATGAAAAATAGTTGTGTAATTTTTAAAGTAAAAAAAACATTGTTTTTGATATGTTTTGAAGTGAGAATACTAAATTTTAATACCAGAGTGAGTTAACAATGTATGAAAAATAGTTTTGTAATTTTTAAAGTAAAAAAAAACATTGTTTTTGATATGTTTTGAAGTGAGAATACTTAATTTTAATACCAGAGTGAGTTAACAATGTATGAAAAATAGTTGTGTAATTTTTAAAGTAAAAAAAAACATTGTTTTTGATATGTTTTGAAGTGAGAATACTTAATTTTAATACCAGAGTGAGTTAACAATGTATGAAAAATAGTTTTGTAATTTTTAAAGTAAAAAAAAACATTGTTTTTGATATGTTTTGAAGTGAGAATACTAAATTTTAATACCAGAGTGAGTTAACAATGTATGAAAAATAGTTGTGTAATTTTTAAAGTAAAAAAAACATTGTTTTTGATATGTTTTGAAGTGAGAATACTAAATTTTAATACCAGGGTGAGTTAACAATGTATGAAAAATAGTTGTGTAATTTTTAAAGTAAAAAAAACATTGCTTTAAAAGTGTTTTGAAGTGAGAATACTAAATTTTAATACCAGAGTGAGTTAACAATGTATGAAAAATAGTTTTGTAATTTTTAAAGTAAAAAAAAATATTGTTTTTGATATGTTTTGAAGTGAGAATACTTAATTTTAATACCAGAGTGAGTTAACAATGTATGAAAAATAGTTGTGTAATTTTTAAAGTAAAAAAAAACATTGTTTTTGATATGTTTTGAAGTGAGAATACTTAATTTTAATACCAGAGTGAGTTAACAATGTATGAAAAATAGTTGTGTAATTTTTAAAGTAAAAAAAACATTGTTTTTGATATGTTTTGAAGTGAGAATACTAAATTTTAATACCAGAGTGAGTTAACAATGTATGAAAAATAGTTGTGTAATTTTTAAAGTAAAAAAAAACATTGTTTTTGATATGTTTTGAAGTGAGAATACTAAATTTTAATACCAGAGTGAGTTAACAATGTATGAAAAATAGTTGTGTAATTTTTAAAGTAAAAAAAAACATTGTTTTTGATATGTTTTGAAGTGAGAATACTTAATTTTAATACCAGAGTGAGTTAACAATGTATGAAAAATAGTTGTGTAATTTTTAAAGAAAAAAAAAACATTGTTTTTGAAAGTGTTTTGAAGTGAGAATACTAAATTTTAATACCAGAGTGAGTTAACAATGTATGAAAAATAGTTTTGTAATTTTTAAAGAAAAAAAAAATATTGTTTTTGATATGTTTTGAAGTGAGAATACTTAATTTTAATACCAGAGTGAGTTAACAATGTATGAAAAATAGTTGTGTAATTTTTAAAGTAAAAAAAAACATTGTTTTTGATATGTTTTGAAGTGAGAATACTAAATTTTAATACCAGAGTGAGTTAACAATGTATGAAAAATAGTTGTGTAATTTTTAAAGTAAAAAAAAACATTGTTTTTGATATGTTTTGAAGTGAGAATACTTAATTTTAATACCAGAGTGAGTTAACAATGTATGAAAAATAGTTGTGTAATTTTTAAAGTAAAAAAAACATTGCTTTAAAAGTGTTTTGAAGTGAGAATACTAAATTTTAATACCAGAGTGAGTTAACAATGTATGAAAAATAGTTTTGTAATTTTTAAAGTAAAAAAAAATATTGTTTTTGATATGTTTTGAAGTGAGAATACTTAATTTTAATACCAGAGTGAGTTAACAATGTATGAAAAATAGTTGTGTAATTTTTAAAGTAAAAAAAAACATTGTTTTTGATATGTTTTGAAGTGAGAATACTTAATTTTAATACCAGAGTGAGTTAACAATGTATGAAAAATAGTTGTGTAATTTTTAAAGTAAAAAAAAACATTGTTTTTGATATGTTTTTAAGTGTGAATACTTAATTTTAATACCAGAGTGAGTTAACAATGTATGAAAAATAGTTGTGTAATTTTTAAAGTAAAAAAAACATTGCTTTATAAGTGTTTTTAAGTGTGAATACTTAATTTTAATACCAGAGTGAGTTAACAATGTATGAAAAATAGTTTTGTAATTTTTAAAGTAAAAAAAAACATTGTTTTTGATATGTTTTGAAGTGAGAATACTAAATTTTAATACCAGAGTGAGTTAACAATGTATGAAAAATAGTTGTGTAATTTTTAAAGTAAAAAAAAACATTGTTTTTGATATGTTTTGAAGTGAGAATACTAAATTTTAATACCAGAGTGAGTTAACAATGTATGAAAAATAGTTGTGTAATTTTTAAAGTAAAAAAAACATTGTTTTTGATAGTGTTTTGAAGTGAGAATACTAAATTTTAATACCAGGGTGAGTTAACAATGTATGAAAAATAGTTGTGTAATTTTTAAAGTAAAAAAAACATTGTTTTTGATAGTGTTTTGAAGTGAGAATACTAAATTTTAATACCAGAGTGAGTTAACAATGTATGAAAAATAGTTGTGTAATTTTTAAAGTAAAAAAAAACATTGTTTTTGATATGTTTTGAAGTGAGAATACTAAATTTTAATACCAGAGTGAGTTAACAATGTATGAAAAATAGTTGTGTAATTTTTAAAGTAAAAAAAACATTGTTTTTGATATGTTTTGAAGTGAGAATACTAAATTTTAATACCAGAGTGAGTTAACAATGTATGAAAAATAGTTGTGTAATTTTTAAAGAAAAAAAAAACATTGTTTTTGATATGTTTTGAAGTGAGAATACTAAATTTTAATACCAGAGTGAGTTAACAATGTATGAAAAATAGTTGTGTAATTTTTAAAGTAAAAAAAAACATTGTTTTTGATATGTTTTGAAGTGAGAATACTTAATTTTAATACCAGAGTGAGTTAACAATGTATGAAAAATAGTTGTGTAATTTTTAAAGTAAAAAAAAACATTGTTTTTGATATGTTTTGAAGTGAGAATACTTAATTTTAATACCAGAGTGAGTTAACAATGTATGAAAAATAGTTGTGTAATTTTTAAAGTAAAAAAAACATTGTTTTTGATATGTTTTGAAGTGAGAATACTAAATTTTAATACCAGAGTGAGTTAACAATGTATGAAAAATAGTTGTGTAATTTTTAAAGTAAAAAAAACATTGCTTTAAAAGTGTTTTTAAGTGTGAATACTTAATTTTAATACCAGAGTGAGTTAACAATGTATGAAAAATAGTTGTGTAATTTTTAAAGTAAAAAAAACATTGCTTTATAAGTGTTTTGAAGTGTGAATACTAAATTTTAATACCAGAGTGAGTTAACAATGTATGAAAAATAGTTGTGTAATTTTTAAAGAAAAAAAAACATTGTTTTTGATATGTTTTGAAGTGAGAATACTAAATTTTAATACCAGAGTGAGTTAACAATGTATGAAAAATAGTTGTGTAATTTTTAAAGTAAAAAAAAACATTGTTTTTGATATGTTTTGAAGTGAGAATACTTAATTTTAATACCAGAGTGAGTTAACAATGTATGAAAAATAGTTGTGTAATTTTTAAAGTAAAAAAAAACATTGTTTTTGATATGTTTTGAAGTGAGAATACTAAATTTTAATACCAGAGTGAGTTAACAATGTATGAAAAATAGTTGTGTAATTTTTAAAGTAAAAAAAACATTGTTTTTGATATGTTTTGAAGTGAGAATACTAAATTTTAATACCAGAGTGAGTTAACAATGTATGAAAAATAGTTGTGTAATTTTTAAAGTAAAAAAAACATTGCTTTAAAAGTGTTTTTAAGTGTGAATACTTAATTTTAATACCAGAGTGAGTTAACAATGTATGAAAAATAGTTGTGTAATTTTTAAAGTAAAAAAAACATTGTTTTTGATATGTTTTGAAGTGAGAATACTAAATTTTAATACCAGAGTGAATTAACAATGTATGAAAAATAGTTGTGTAATTTTTAAAGAAAAAAAAAACATTGTTTTTGATATGTTTTGAAGTGAGAATACTAAATTTTAATACCAGAGTGAGTTAACAATGTATGAAAAATAGTTGTGTAATTTTTAAAGTAAAAAAAACATTGTTTTTGATATGTTTTGAAGTGAGAATACTAAATTTTAATACCAGAGTGAGTTAACAATGTATGAAAAATAGTTGTGTAATTTTTAAAGAAAAAAAAAACATTGTTTTTGATATGTTTTGAAGTGAGAATACTTAATTTTAATACCAGAGTGAGTTAACAATGTATGAAAAATAGTTGTGTAATTTTTAAAGTAAAAAAAACATTGTTTTTGATATGTTTTGAAGTGAGAATACTAAATTTTAATACCAGAGTGAGTTAACAATGTATGAAAAATAGTTGTGTAATTTTTAAAGTAAAAAAAACATTGTTTTTGATATGTTTTGAAGTGAGAATACTAAATTTTAATACCAGAGTGAGTTAACAATGTATGAAAAATAGTTGTGTAATTTTTAAAGTAAAAAAAACATTGTTTTTGATATGTTTTGAAGTGAGAATACTAAATTTTAATACCAGAGTGAGTTAACAATGTATGAAAAATAGTTTTGTAATTTTTAAAGTAAAAAAAAATATTGTTTTTGATATGTTTTGAAGTGAGAATACTTAATTTTAATACCAGAGTGAGTTAACAATGTATGAAAAATAGTTGTGTAATTTTTAAAGTAAAAAAAAACATTGTTTTTGATATGTTTTGAAGTGAGAATACTTAATTTTAATACCAGAGTGAGTTAACAATGTATGAAAAATAGTTGTGTAATTTTTAAAGTAAAAAAAAACATTGTTTTTGATATGTTTTGAAGTGAGAATACTTAATTTTAATACCAGAGTGAGTTAACAATGTATGAAAAATAGTTGTGTAATTTTTAAAGAAAAAAAAAACATTGTTTTTGATATGTTTTGAAGTGAGAATACTTAATTTTAATACCAGAGTGAGTTAACAATGTATGAAAAATAGTTGTGTAATTTTTAAAGTAAAAAAAAACATTGTTTTTGATATGTTTTGAAGTGAGAATACTTAATTTTAATACCAGAGTGAGTTAACAATGTATGAAAAATAGTTGTGTAATTTTTAAAGTAAAAAAAAACATTGTTTTTGATATGTTTTGAAGTGAGAATACTTAATTTTAATACCAGAGTGAGTTAACAATGTATGAAAAATAGTTGTGTAATTTTTAAAGTAAAAAAAAACATTGTTTTTGATATGTTTTGAAGTGAGAATACTAAATTTTAATACCAGAGTGAGTTAACAATGTATGAAAAATAGTTGTGTAATTTTTAAAGTAAAAAAAACATTGTTTTTGATATGTTTTGAAGTGAGAATACTAAATTTTAATACCAGAGTGAGTTAACAATGTATGAAAAATAGTTGTGTAATTTTTAAAGTAAAAAAAACATTGTTTTTGATATGTTTTGAAGTGAGAATACTAAATTTTAATACCAGAGTGAGTTAACAATGTATGAAAAATAGTTGTGTAATTTTTAAAGTAAAAAAAACATTGTTTTTGATATGTTTTGAAGTGAGAATACTAAATTTTAATACCAGAGTGAGTTAACAATGTATGAAAAATAGTTGTGTAATTTTTAAAGTAAAAAAAACATTGCTTTAAAAGTGTTTTTAAGTGAGAATACTAAATTTTAATACCAGAGTGAGTTAACAATGTATGAAAAATAGTTGTGTAATTTTTAAAGAAAAAAAAAACATTGTTTTTGATATGTTTTGAAGTGAGAATACTAAATTTTAATACCAGAGTGAGTTAACAATGTATGAAAAATAGTTGTGTAATTTTTAAAGAAAAAAAAACATTGTTTTTGATATGTTTTGAAGTGAGAATACTAAATTTTAATACCAGAGTGAGTTAACAATGTATGAAAAATAGTTGTGTAATTTTTAAAGTAAAAAAAACATTGTTTTTGATATGTTTTGAAGTGAGAATACTAAATTTTAATACCAGGGTGAGTTAACAATGTATGAAAAATAGTTGTGTAATTTTTAAAGTAAAAAAAACATTGCTTTAAAAGTGTTTTGAAGTGTGAATACGAAATTTTAATACCAGAGTGAGTTAACAATGTATGAAAAATAGTTGTGTAATTTTTAAAGTAAAAAAAACATTGCTTTATAAGTGTTTTGAAGTGAGAATACTAAATTTTAATACCAGAGTGAGTTAACAATGTATGAAAAATAGTTGTGTAATTTTTAAAGTAAAAAAAACATTGTTTTTGATATGTTTTGAAGTGAGAATACTAAATTTTAATACCAGAGTGAGTTAACAATGTATGAAAAATAGTTGTGTAATTTTTAAAGTAAAAAAAACATTGTTTTATAAGTGTTTTTAAGTGTGAATACGAAATTTTAATACCAGAGTGAGTTAACAATGTATGAAAAATAGTTGTGTAATTTTTAAAGTAAAAAAAACATTGTTTTATAAGTGTTTTGAAGTGAGAATACTAAATTTTAATACCAGAGTGAGTTAACAATGTATGAAAAATAGTTGTGTAATTTTTAAAGTAAAAAAAACATTGTTTTTGATATGTTTTGAAGTGAGAATACTAAATTTTAATACCAGAGTGAGTTAACAATGTATGAAAAATAGTTGTGTAATTTTTAAAGTAAAAAAAACATTGTTTTTGATATGTTTTGAAGTGAGAATACTTAATTTTAATACCAGAGTGAGTTAACAATGTATGAAAAATAGTTGTGTAATTTTTAAAGTAAAAAAAACATTGTTTTTGATATGTTTTGAAGTGAGAATACTAAATTTTAATACCAGAGTGAGTTAACAATGTATGAAAAATAGTTGTGTAATTTTTAAAGTAAAAAAAACATTGCTTTAAAAGTGTTTTTAAGTGAGAATACTAAATTTTAATACCAGAGTGAGTTAACAATGTATGAAAAATAGTTGTGTAATTTTTAAAGAAAAAAAAAACATTGTTTTTGATATGTTTTGAAGTGAGAATACTAAATTTTAATACCAGAGTGAGTTAACAATGTATGAAAAATAGTTGTGTAATTTTTAAAGAAAAAAAAACATTGTTTTTGATATGTTTTGAAGTGAGAATACTAAATTTTAATACCAGAGTGAGTTAACAATGTATGAAAAATAGTTGTGTAATTTTTAAAGAAAAAAAAAACATTGTTTTTGATATGTTTTGAAGTGAGAATACTAAATATTAATACCAGAGTGAGTTAACAATGTATGAAAAATAGTTGTGTAATTTTTAAAGTAAAAAAAACATTGTTTTATAAGTGTTTTTAAGTGTGAATACGAAATTTTAATACCAGAGTGAGTTAACAATGTATGAAAAATAGTTGTGTAATTTTTAAAGTAAAAAAAACATTGTTTTTGATATGTTTTGAAGTGAGAATACTAAATTTTAATACCAGAGTGAGTTAACAATGTATGAAAAATAGTTGTGTAATTTTTAAAGTAAAAAAAACATTGTTTTTGATATGTTTTGAAGTGAGAATACTAAATTTTAATACCAGAGTGAGTTAACAATGTATGAAAAATAGTTGTGTAATTTTTAAAGTAAAAAAAACATTGCTTTATAAGTGTTTTTAAGTGTGAATACTTAATTTTAATACCAGAGTGAGTTAACAATGTATGAAAAATAGTTGTGTAATTTTTAAAGTAAAAAAAACATTGTTTTTGATATGTTTTGAAGTGAGAATACTAAATTTTAATACCAGAGTGAGTTAACAATGTATGAAAAATAGTTGTGTAATTTTTAAAGAAAAAAAAACATTGTTTTTGATATGTTTTGAAGTGAGAATACTAAATTTTAATACCAGAGTGAGTTAACAATGTATGAAAAATAGTTGTGTAATTTTTAAAGAAAAAAAAAACATTGTTTTTGATATGTTTTGAAGTGAGAATACTAAATATTAATACCAGAGTGAGTTAACAATGTATGAAAAATAGTTGTGTAATTTTTAAAGTAAAAAAAACATTGTTTTTGATATGTTTTGAAGTGAGAATACTAAATTTTAATACCAGAGTGAGTTAACAATGTATGAAAAATAGTTGTGTAATTTTTAAAGTAAAAAAAACATTGTTTTATAAGTGTTTTTAAGTGAGAATACGAAATTTTAATACCAGAGTGAGTTAACAATGTATGAAAAATAGTTGTGTAATTTTTAAAGTAAAAAAAACATTGTTTTTGATATGTTTTGAAGTGAGAATACTAAATTTTAATACCAGAGTGAGTTAACAATGTATGAAAAATAGTTGTGTAATTTTTAAAGTAAAAAAAACATTGTTTTATAAGTGTTTTTAAGTGTGAATACGAAATTTTAATACCAGAGTGAGTTAACAATGTATGAAAAATAGTTGTGTAATTTTTAAAGTAAAAAAAACATTGCTTTATAAGTGTTTTGAAGTGAGAATACTAAATTTTAATACCAGAGTGAGTTAACAATGTATGAAAAATAGTTGTGTAATTTTTAAAGTAAAAAAAACATTGTTTTTGATATGTTTTGAAGTGAGAATACTAAATTTTAATACCAGAGTGAGTTAACAATGTATGAAAAATAGTTGTGTAATTTTTAAAGTAAAAAAAACATTTTTTTTGATATGTTTTGAAGTGAGAATACTAAATTTTAATACCAGAGTGAGTTAACAATGTATGAAAAATAGTTGTGTAATTTTTAAAGTAAAAAAAAACATTGTTTTTGATATGTTTTGAAGTGAGAATACTAAATTTTTATATCAGAGTGAGTAACTTTATATCGATTTTCAGTCTCAGATAACTAAAAATAACCAAGAATTAAAAAGATAAATCTACTTTCGCTAAGGATTGGGAAATCCTGAATTTCCTAGCAAACTGAAAAAGCTTTATAAACCACCATGTGCATGATATTATTTAGATTTATACATTAATTTTGAAAATTAATACAGATATTTAGATCCTCAAAACAGAAAACTAGAATCTTAAGCAATTTTTATTTAATAAAAAAAGGTAAGATCAAAACTTGGTTAGTTAAGTTAAGTTTATTAAGTTTTTAATTTAAGCCTTAATTTCCAAATTTGTACTAATCAAAAAACCTAAAATACATAGAAAATTAAAGAGGAGTTTCTATTATCAATTAAAAATCTAATCTCAAATAGATAAGATGCAATTTTAACAAAAATTTAAACACAATAGAAACTTTACTTAAACCCCTTAATAAAGAGTTGTTATTACTGTCAAAAGACTGGACATTTATTGAGGTAATGTATGAAGTGAAACAGAGTACTTGAAAAGCACCGAAAAGATTTTGGAACATCGAGGAGGCTATATTGTAACTTCTTTCGAGGTGATTACTGAAAGAAGCTGGTGTTAGTTGATTCAAATATGATATTACTCAAACAGAATTTTATTAATTGATGGTAACAAAATAATAACTTCAAAAGGACAACGATGACCTTATAATTTATTTAGAGAAGTTGGAGAAAAACTACAAGCGATGGAAGAACAATTCTAAGGGCTAAATGAGGAGAAAGAAGAATCAACCTAGTTTGAAATTGATTAAGAAGACATGTACAGTTGATATGAATGCAAAACTTTTATTATCTTTAATTTGAGGAAACATTTCCTCTAATTAAAGTTCCCCTAACCCTTTTAGTTAAAGATAATAAATTAAATATTTTCAATATAGAGAGAAAATTGAGTTGCGCTTACTGGTTTTTGAAGTTAAAAAGGTGAGATATTAATAATTAGGAATTTAAATAATAAAGCTATATATCTACTATAAAAAATTGTAATCTCAAGGAGTAATAAAAAAGTGAAAGAATGAGTATGAAAATCCTAGGAAATCAAATCGTTTTCCATACAGTACAAGAGATTATATATAGTGACTTATAAAAAAGAAACATTTAACAAAACTAAACAAAATGTTTAGGATTTAAGGAGTAAATAAATATTTAACTTACGGCTTTTGGGTATATTGCTACCCATAATAACATTAAAAACCTATTTAATAATTTTAAGTTATAATTAAAAGCAAAAAAGAAAGTTAGTTAATTATTTAAAACTAAATATATCAAAAATGTCTCACTTTGATAGATAAAATCAAAGTTTTAATAGACCAAAAGCATCTTGTAAGATCTAGAGTCATGATTAGAGAATGAATATTAGGAATAATTTATTATAAAATCCTTTGTATACTTGCTCAACTCAAAGCTAAGAAAGATCTAACTAATATAATTAAAATCCAGGGATTTAATAATGCTAAACAGAAGCTGGAGAAAGTTCATGGAAATCAACGTCATAAAATCTTATACGAAATAAATTAAAATAGACCTCACATTCATCTCAAGACAATAGAGTAGCATAAAGTAAAAGATACTCTGTTAATTATGACTAATGCAGAAGATTAGGATATCATTCCCATTCTCTTAACCAAACTCCTTCATAAAGAAAATCAAGCAAGTTTTCTAATAAATCTTAGTGCTTATATAGCAACAATTATGTAAAAGAAAGAGTTCCTTTCAATAAAAACTAGAAAATAGGAAGAAACATTTCTACTCCTAAATATCATTCGAAAATAGTGGATAAATGAGATGTAAAAACATTTCCTAACTACACAAATAGAAGGTAATGTTTGCATAGCCATTAAGATACATAATAAGACCAGTATGAAACTTACTAAAATACAGCTACAAATGATTAATACCAATAAGCAGATTATAATTATTATGAAGATGAAAACTTCTAAAAAAACAAAGACAGACAAGATTAATTTACATAAACTTAATAAGATCAATAATTATAATAGGATTTAGAGATGGCCAATAAGAAAAGTGTAATTAATTAAGATAATTATTCTTAATCTAACTTTTAGAATGAGGAAGAGTAATACAGTTTAGTTAATATTTACTAGTAAAAATTGATAGAGATTGAATAGAAAATGTAAGAAGCAAATGATTTAGTTCAGTAGGCTAGAAACTATTGAGAAACCTCGTAATATGATAATAGAAGTTAAAATAAATTAAAATAAAAGCCTTAATATGCTGATAAAGATAATGTTCAGTATTAGACAGAAAGGAAAAATTCGTAACAAGCAAAATAAATTTATAATAGTTAGTTCCTTCAATATAAGTAAGTTAATCCACAAAAGGTATTTAATCCTCATTAGTATAAAAATTACTATAAATCTGGAAGTCAGTAATAGGTATAATAGCAAAGAAGAGGGTAATAAAAGTCTTTTAATACTTAATAGCAAGATTCTTAACTATTAAGCAAGTTTTCTGATGATAAAGCTTTTGAAAAAATTCAAATAGCAGTCAATTAAATTAATAACATAGGCATAGGTAAATTTTTTTATCTCAGAGATAAAAAACTAAACTAAGATGCTTCAAGAAGGATTGTATTCAACTAAGAAAGAACTCGAAATTAGATTGGATCGTGTTAATGATATTTTAGAAGATTTCAAGCCAAAAATTAGTAAAATTTAATTATCTTGTATTTAGAAAATTAAAGGTATTAAAGACATAATCCTTTATTTAATTTATCACTTCTTTCAAAGAACTGCTTTAATTAGTCTTTTATAAATTCTCTTTCTTTATGTTTATAAGCTATTTTTGAACCAGCAAGTACCAATCATAAAAATTTAGAATTATAGATTGAAGATGATAGAAAGATCAATGCTAGAAAAACTAATTACGATAGAAGTAGCTAGATATTTCAGAGCCACTTTTCACTTGATTAAATCTAGAGTTGTATAATAAAGATTAAATAAAGCTAGAAAAATTGGAAACTAATTTGCTTTATTTTTTTGGAAATATATTCCAGATTTGAGGGAAATGAAGATCAAGTTAGGATAAATGACTGGCTTATTTAATATACTTAGCTTAAACAATTTATAAGTATTAATAACGTAATCTAACCATTTTTTAACTACTATTAGTATAATAATTATCAATGATAATGATATTTAGCTTACATGTATCATATTTTTGCTAAAGAGAACAAATCAGTCTAATGATATCTCCTCATTTGATATAATTAGATCTTTAGATTAATTAGATAACTAATCATTAGATATGATAATTGAAACAATAAATACATTAATATAAGTAAATTACATAGTTTAGAAATGCTAAATTAATAGATTCTAACTGACATATAGTTATTATTTATCAATTATTAAGCAATTTTATTCTGTCAATACAAAATCCCAGTCTAAATACAACTCTTTAAAATGTTCTCTATAGGACAGTATATTTAATTATAATAGATTTAATATCTTTATAAATTAAGTACCTGCTTTAAGCTTATTATTTAGTAAGTTATAAAAGAAACTTAATATCCAATATTTATAAAAGGTATAATTAAAGTATTCTTATAAGTTCTTTCATTATTAGTTTTATTAATGCTTATTGATAGGAGCATTGTTGATATAATATACTATAATTATTTTATTTAAATTACTATATCTATAAATTAAAACTGCTTAACTACTAAAGCTACAATTATTACTAATCTAATTATAAATAAATGCTTAAACTAGAAGTTTAAAGAAAGCTTTGAGATTTAAGTTTTCAGTTCATATTCTAAAAATGCTTCTTTTTTATCATCCAAAAGAGATATCTAGTTTCCTTTTAAAACAGAACTAAAATACTAATCTTAGTAATCAGATAATATAAAGTATATTTATAATATAACCAAAAGCTTTATTTATCTGCTATATTATATGTCATCTTTATTATTTTTGTCATTATATTCTTATATTCTAAGCTGGAAAGAACTAATTCCCTTCATTAATATATACTCTTAGAATATAGTAGTTACTAATAACTTGATCTTTAAGTGATTATAAACACACTATGAGATATTAGACATATTTAAGATTCTATTTATAATAGAGCTAATTATAATTATAAAAATGGCATATCTAGCAATTACTCTCACCATAAACTTGTGGTGTTTCAAATTGCTAAGATTGAATAAAATTGAAATAACTAGTTTATTTAAATTTGATAGAACACTAAACCTAAAATAGTTATTTCTTCTAGAAATACTTAATCCAAATCTCTAATCTATGACATAATTAAGAGATTCAGTATACATATATCACTATCTTATCTAATACTCACTCTTACTCTTTTTTACTTCGCTTAGTTTTTTAGATTTGAAGAAAATTCTTCTTCAACTGTTCCTAATCCATATATCTTATATTTTAAAAAGTATTTATTAAGTCATATCTAAGATTATCGAGTAAATAGCAAAAAGAAGAGATTGATATGTAATTTGAAAGATACAGAAAAAAGAGAAAAAAGTAAGGTGAATAAATTTAAGGTACCTTTATATTGAGGATATTGGATAGTTTATTTAAAGTAGTTTAATGTAGATACTTTGAATTAGCTATTTAAATGAGTATCCAAAGAATCTTATCTTATAAAATAAATGAGCGAAAACTAAAAGTGAACTTAGCAAGACTTTGAACTGGTAAAAGTTCTCGGAGAAGGATCTTTTGGAGAAGTTAGCTTAGCAAAGATGATTAATCCATAGGAGTAAAATGAAAAATTAAGGTAGTTTGTTGCTGTGAAAAAGATATTGAAAGAAGATGTTTTAAAGTTAAAGTAAGCAGAACATCTTGAAAGTGAGAGAGATTTACTGAAGGAATGCAGCAATCTTTTCATCGTTTAAATTCTTGGATCTTTTTAGGATGAAAAATATTTTTATATAGTCCTTGAATATGTACAAGGTGGAGAGCTTTTGAGAATAATGGATATTTGGGGAAGATTAGAAAATGATATTGCTTTGTTTTATGCAGGCTAGTTGGTTGTAGTTCTTGAATATTTACACAATAAGAATATAGTATACAGAGACCTTAAGCCAGAAAACATTCTCATAGATGAAAAAGGAAATATTAAACTAATTGATTTTGGATTTGCTAAAAAGCTTACTAATTCTAATAGAACTTTTACTACATGCGGCACTCCTGAATATTTAGCTCCGGAAGTAATTGTAGGAAAGGGATATGGCTTAGAAATTGATTGCTGGGCTCTTGGAGTTCTAATTTATGAAATGTCTGCAGGTAAGTTTGATTATTTTTAAGGTTATCCTCCATTCATAGGAGATGATCCTATTGAAGTATATAACAACATTTTAAAAGGATAATTATTATTCGAGCCAAACAAATTTTCTAATATACTAAAAGATTTTATAACTTAACTCTTACAGCCTGATCCCTAAAAAAGACTAACCAATCATGTAATTTTTTAATTTATAGAACTCGGGCATTAAGTTTCATAAATGGTTTAAAGGTCTAGACTGAACTATTATTGAGAATTAAAAAATTCCAGCACCTTTTAGTCCTATTTTCAAAGCATTGAAATCATAGGATCGTTTGTCTGATTTAGGAGATTTTTGAGATTCTTATTTTGACTTTTATATGTTTTATTTATATAAATTAATAAAACCTTATAACTTACTTACCTTTATATACTATCTCCATCATCTAATTAATACTCTAAGCTCCAGAATGAATTATACTAACTCAGTTTTTTATCATATAACAAGCTTAATATTCAAGTTATATTATAAATAATGAAGCAAATTGAAACTCATTTATCTAACTATTTTGTGTAGATGGATTGTAAGATGTTTGCTTAAGTAGGATATTGAAAATAGTAGAAATATAAGTGAAATTAGAAAATAAGAATATTGGGTTTTCGTTTTAATAATAAGTTTAAAAGGTTATGGTTTATAATATGAATAACTTCTTTCATCATAATAAGAAACCCAATATCAGTAGTGAAATTATTTCAAGTAAACTACCTGATTCGCTTTAAAAAAGAGTGCTGTTAGCTTGGTAAAAATCTTAGTAATATGCATATAAAGTACACTCATCGGCCATTTAGATCTATATAAATAAAAATTACAATGGGATAATATAAGAATGCATTGTATGATTTTAGATACTCTTACATAAGCTATAATTTACTCTTTTCTTCTTAGTCAAAATTTTATTACCAGCATTCTAGATCTCTTCTTTTAGAACTTGGACATATTCCTTAGTCTAACTTTATTATAGCTTTAAAGGCATTTATAAAGTCTAAAGCTACTTTATCAGCCGTTCCTGCCGAACATCATGATTAATGATCTGAACCATGAGAACATCTACATTATCCTTTCCAAATATTTCCCATTCCATTATTGAACTCGCAATCAATATTATCTCCACACTGGTTATAAGACTTAAGATCATTATATGTTTTATATCCTGGAACACAAGCTGAAGTAACAGAATTTATTAATGAGCAAGTCATTGATTCACAGAGTAGATCTATGGAATCTTCTCCACAATAAAACGTTGATAAATGATTATTAGGAATTGAAAAATATTCAGTACATTTTCCATCTCTACACTCTGCCCAATTTACACACTGGTAACTATGTTCACAAATTTCTGAACTTTCAGGTAATAATTATGGTCTACAAATATAGCCAGTTTAATTCTATTTATTTCTTTATTCATCTTCATCAGTTTTTTTCTTTAATTTTTGCTTATGAGACATTTTAATTTTGAGCTCTTAGTTTTTTTCATCCTGTTTATTCTCTTCATCTTCGTCTTATTAGGCATCTTCATCTTCGATCTCGTCTTCGTCTGGGAAGTTTTCTCCATTATCTTTTAAGCATGCTAAACCGGTATTACATTCTGTAGAATTAGGTCCACTGCATTCAGCTCCTCTTCCAACTCCAACACAAACTTTTTTCTTACAAATAGCTCTTCCAGCGCAATCTCTATTTTTTTTACATTTCTATCCGACTACTTTACTTCCTTCTGTACTTTCCTACTTCTTTTTAGTACAAGTTGCATTGATTTATTCTTCATTTACATTACAGAATTGTTTATAACTGCATTCTTTTATAAAATATGTATCGTTCTTTTGGTCAAATGCAACACACTATCCTGATGTAAAACCTGCCATATGATCAGTATCCACACATTTATAATTTGAGCATTCCAAAGTTCAGCTATGAGGTTTATGATCTTATTTAGTAGCATAATTATAATCAGGCCAATCAACTTGTTCTGTACATATATCATTTGTTTGAACAACAGGCCAATTTTTCCATTCAATTTCTCTAGCCTCAAACTCGTAAATTCAATCTAAATGCTTTTTATCATGCATTACAAATTCCCAGCATCTTGGGTTTCTTCTAGCATAACTGTGACATTTTCCTTTATCTTGCTCCATAATACGCTTGAATGAAACTATATAATCAAGAGCAATTTTTGATCCAGAGAATAGTCCACAAAATTTAGTTCCATTGTTACTGCATAAACATTGAGTTTAATGCTCAATATTATCTGAATTATAACGAATGCAATCCTCCTTTGCTGAACATGCACTTGGTTCTTATATAAAAGGGTTTATGCATTTAGCACGACCTGAAATTTCATCAAATTAACAGGTGAGACTTTCACAAGCTCTATCAAATTTTTCTTCATCTGATTCACAATGACCAGCCCAATTATATCCAATTTAAGCTGAAAAATAAGGAATGCATTGACTATTTTTACACATTCCATCATTCTCACATTAAAAATCATTTTCACAAACTTAAATGCTATTTGCATGAATCTACCTTTAGCAAACATATTAAAAATTTTTGAAAATGCAAGCTAAGCCTACATCACAAGATTGATCTTTAGGTCCAGAACACTAAAATTCTAATGGTTTTCCAGAGCACTATTAGTTTAGACATTAAGAGCTTTCTATACAATCTTAGTTTTCTTTGCATTACATTCCTGGTAATGATGTTCCTTGTGTTTTTATTTAAGGTTAGCATCGGAAACCATTTAAAGTATTATTAAAAAGGCACATTTTTCCTTCTTAGCATTCTTAGTATAACCAAATATTTTTTCCCTCTATAACTAATTACTCTTTACAATGATCAATAGGAAGACTAACTCCTTTTCTTGAAGCACATTATTTCGTCAAACATGTGTTAGGTGTTGGATATTGTTTTGGTTAGAATCCTTTTCCTATTGCTATTGCATAAGTAGGGAAAAAAGTATTTAAAACACATTATGAAGAAGAGTGATTAGCTAGAGCTGGCCAATTTTGCCATTCCATTTTTTTAGCGTAAAACATGTTTATTAGTGGTAATTTTTTCCCATTATTCCAATTATAAGACCAACATTAAGGATCTAACCTATTGTATGAATGACAATGACCTGTATCCTTAGCTTAGTCATCATAAATTATTGCCTTTATAGCTGCTATATAATCTAGAGTAATTTTATCTCCTGTATGTGGTTAGCAATAACTGTCCCCTCTTGAATAATCGCAACCGAGTTCAGAAAAATGAATTCTGTTATTTCCTACAATTGATTTACAGTTTCAGTCAGAATTAGTTTTGATAGGATTATCACTAAGTTTGAATGGAGTTAGACACTTTAATCCATTTGGAGAAGTTTCACAAGTAAAGCTTTCACATGCATATTCTTCTTTAGTTTTACTGTTACATTTTGCTCCCACTATTTCAAAATCTTCTCCTACAGAAAACATCTTATAGCATCTACCTCCTCTGCAAACAGCTTCATTAACACATTAAAAATCATTTTCACAGCCATTACCTTTGTCTTCTATTTACGATTTGCAATAATATGAAGATCCACTCTTTATACAGGTTAAACCAACAGAACAAGTTTAATCACTAGCAGACTTACAAGGCTGATTAAACCCCTTTCCTACACACTTTCAATCTTCCCCACAAATTTCTGTTACGCAATCTTTATTCTATCTGCAAAACATTCCAGGGAACTAATAATTTACTTCGGAAGAAACATCAGCACAAACGGTCTCCTGCATATCTCCCATTTTAACTGGAGGACATACTTATCCATTTACAGAGCATTTGTTTAAGATTTCAATCTAATTAGTTCCTTCTTTTAAATTGAGGCACTTATTATTAGGTAACACATCGACACATTGGTATTAAAAACATTTCTGATTTTAAACCATTAATTAATATGAAGCATAGATATCAAACTAGCTATCTACTACTTAAAGGACTGAATTATCATTATTTTCAGCATTAAAGCCATAATTAATCATTTCTAGCAAATCATAAGTTTAAGAACCCGCAAAAGATTTAATGGCTTCTTCTGTGTTTTGATAAGTTGACCAGCATTCAAATCTAAATCTTGCATCAGTATTGCATTTTCCAACTATGTTTGGTATATATGGATACACATATTTCAAGAAATTATTTCTAAAGTTTATAGATTTTTCATCACCAGATTATACTGCACAGTATGAAAACTACCCTACATTGTTAATAGGACATCCACATTCTGCAGTTCCTAAGTATGCACCTAACTAATCTATAGTCACACAATCATCTGAAGTGGTACAAATTGATTCTGGAAATTTAAGCCTAGGAGCTTCAGAACATGTGTTGGATTTCGCATCACAAAATAGAGAGTTGCAAATCCATGAAAAGCCATCTGGATATTTTAAATTTTTTGAGCTTGGAGAGTAAGCAATGCAAGCATCTCCAATGTCGCCTGAGAAATAATCAACACATATTTTTCCATTGCAAACTAGATCGTTACCACAATCAAAGGCATTTATGCAACTCTCACCTTATTATCTTTAAAGCTAGCAAGTTTTACCATCAACATCTTGTGAACAATATAAACCTAAATCGCAATCTTAACTGCTTGAGCATTATTGATTCTGTTGCTTTCCCTTACAAACATTATTTTCGCATAATTTAGAAAGACATTAATCATGTGAAGAACAAATTTCTCCAGGATATTTTTAAGCATCTACACAATTACCAATAGAAGATATTCCATCTCATTCACAATTTTATCCTGGAAGACAATCAGCTGTATAAACATGTTATTATCCCCCTAAATTTACTAACTCAACACACTAGCCATACTCTAGTTACTTTTCTTTGTAAATTGGACAATTAGTCTAGGAAGATACAAATATGAACGTTATTACCACTAATATTAGTTTTAAGCTCTTCATTAAAGTCCTCTTATTTACTAATTTAAAAATAGCAAAATTTACTCTCTTAAACTTATTAAACATAGAGGCAATAGATTACATTTCCTAATTTAAATTATTAACTAAATATTAGTGGATCATTCTACTAAGTTCAAGGAGAAAGATTATGCATATCTCTGTTTAAAATAGATTCAGATACTTGAAGTAATGAAGATTCGCCTACTTTAATAAAAATGATCTATGGATTAGATAAACTATAATCTTATATAAAAGAAGGCTGCTAATTAGGCTCAAATTTTAAGATATGAGTTATACTAATTGAATGATATAATACCAATCTTATATCTTAAATGGAATAAGTAGAAGAGAGCTCTTTACTACTATTTCTCCTGCTTATATCACTCTAGTTTTGTATATAAGCTTAAATAATTAGAGAATTATAGTCTTCTAAAATGCTTCTTTCCGTTTAAAAATATTGATATTATAGCTTAAATTAGAAAAATCGAAGGAAGTTTAAATATAAAGATATTGATCATTAATGAAATCTTTTATATGGAGTATGCAAAAAGATCTAAGCAAAGGGATGAATTAAGATTTTCTTTTTTAGTAAAGAAGTTTTATCACTTTTTGGAACTGAATTCTTCACTTTTTTCAGCCATTTGCCAATAAATAGAGGGTTTTGCTTCAGTTTTCTTAAAGATATAGTCAATAGAAGGAGCTTGCTTGGAAATCTAAGGCTATTCTCCTATATTTTTACAAACTATTTCTTATGTCACATACTCTACAAGTAGATTTTTTCCATGCTATGCAGGTCACTTCAAGTTTTATAATCTATCATATGTTCTTTTAGCATCTTACTCGCTATTTAATTTTACATAACAGTGAGTTTTAATAAAATCCATTCAAAAGAATTCAATGACTCCTGATTCTAGAATTAGGTCTTTGACAGCTTGAGTTGTAAGTGGTCTTACAAAATTTTAAATTTTAAGTCAACAAGAAATTTCATTCTCCATTATTAGTTATTTAAATAGCTTCCCTGTTTCTTAATATCTTTATTATTCTCTCAGGACTAAACTAAAACCAATCTATCATATATGTAGCTACCCTGATTTATTACTACTAAAGCCTTTTTAAATATGTACCTAAGAAAATTAATTTCTTTATCTTTTACCTTCAACATTTTATGAAAGTAGGAAGAAGTTCTAAGCAATAACAGTCTCATTAACTCAAAGATTGTTTATAGTTTGGAGAATATTAAAAACCTGATTAAGAAAAGATGACAATAAAGTATCCTAGCTTGATAAGGAAAGATAAAGCAGCAAGCTATTAATTATTAATAATAAGCTTCTGAAAGTAATTTACTAAGAGCAATCATTAAACATCGTTAATTGAAAGGAGCTTAAAAGAAATAGCTTATAATTGGATAAGCAGATACATAGTATTGTATAATAAATATAGAAAAAAGCATCTATTTTAGTTAAAAATTTATGTCCTAGTATATAGAAACAAAGTCTCTAGTACTTTTAAAAGAAACTTCGTTAATAATAAAGAGAGCTAAATATTATAATCACTATTGCTCTATATATATGGAATATCAGTTACATCAATATTTAAGTATTTTAATACTTAGATTCTATTGAAGCAGCATTATAAAATTGAAAGTATTATTAGAAACATAATTTTATTATATAGGCTAAATCAAACTTTTAAGCTTTTCCCTGTTTCTTTTTATCTATAAATATGCTTTTAAACCACTTTCACTCTTTAAATAGTTACTTTAGTTTTAAAATAATTCTTCAACTAATAGTATGAAAGAAGGAAGCTAATCTATATATATCAATTGCTTAAGTTCAAATTTTAGCTACTATATTTTTAAATATAATTCCTTCATTTCATTCTCTCATTGAATAAATTAACATGACAAAGATCTTAAAATAGTTATTAGTAAGGTAAGTATAAGAATATAAATAAAAGGCTAGGACATAATATGATATCTTAAGTCAAAGTACTAGATAAATATCTATTTAGATTTAGTATTGCTAATGCTAAGATTGTAATATATCATATTACTTTTCTTTTACTAACTAGCCTTGTATTTACTAACCAGTTTATATATATAAACTTCATTGTTTTGTGAAGATAAACTCAATTCTTAAACTTTTGAATTGCTTAGAAAGAAGTTTACCCTAGAAGCAAGCTTTTATTATTTATAAATGAAGCTTTTGAAATAAATAAAGAGCTATTACTGTTTGCTAGATAGAGAAATAGGGTGCATAATATAGCCTTATAAAAAGAAGAAGTTCTTTGTGTATAAATAAATCTAAATAAACTTAGAGCTATGAGAGATGTCTTTATTGCTGATCATGAAAATCAAAGTTTTATACTAACGCTAAGTTAAATGAATATAATCTACTTTTTTATGGAGAATTCATATTTAAAAAAACACTTGCAAACTTCTAATTCTATCCCTTTTAATTTTAGAAGATACTTAGGTAGGTAATTATAGTTCAGTAATAATGCTTTTTGATGTTTTTAATAATTGGATAATAGGATAAAATGTAAGCTGAATGATAATATAGAAGAGTTTAACAGAGTAAGGGGTTACACATTAAATTAAATTAATATTTTGAAATATTTAAATCAAAGTTTAGCTAGAGTCTCAGTTCTTTTCTTCTTCAATTTCATTAATAGGATTCATTACAAAACCTCCATCTTATCTCAGTTTCATCACTTATTTCTTTTTTTTCATTAAAAGCAAAGCTCCTAGAGGTGATGATTCCTAAAAATTAAATAACTTACATCCTCACCTGTCTTTACGGTTGGAACCGCAATTCCAGTGGGTCTAGCCTTAGTATTTTGCAACAAATTTAAAAGCTTTTCTTCAATTTCATTGATGTCCGTTACTTCTTTAGGAATGCCTAGAATTTTTTCATCTCCACTTATAAGCATTTACTTAAGCTACTTACTCTGCTATGCGTTTATTTTGCTCTGTTACTTGAGATTATATATAACTTGTAGTAATTACCCCTCAATCGTCTGGATTTATTCTGACATTTTATTAAGATAATTTAATCAAGTACTGTTCTCACATTATTCCTATATAAAATGCTTTCTTTTTTCTTATAGACTCAAATTTTACTTTATACTAGATATATATTTAATTATCCTCACTTCTATCATTTATTTAACTACTCTTTCTTTTTGCTTTATCAAATATACCTCTCTTACCTTTTACTAGCATCATTTTACAACAATGCAATACTTGGTTAAGCTTTATTTCTTTTCTCACAAAAATATACTTAGATAAGTGTAAGATACACCAAGTTAAAAAAATCTTTAGTTTGACTATATTATCTTGATTTTTGCTTTCCTCTTTTCATTTCTATTAAAATAATTTATCAATGATATTACAAGTTAACTGCTATAGCAAGTTTACTTTATCTAAAAGTTTGAAGGTAATGAAATATTTTGTATTAACTCTCTTTTAATTTCTCTTTAATTAGATTATTAAATTATAATGTATATATTTGCTTATTTAAATGAAAGATTTATTTATTAACTACTCAAATTCTTTTATTATATATCTCTTTCTCCTTTCATATTAAATAGACTATAAGCTCTTTAAAGTAGTTATGTAGTTATTTATTTGATTTATGCTCCTAGACTATTTTAGAGCTTTTTACTTTATAGATTCATTTTATTATTGATGCCTAGTTTACTTTCTTTACTAAATAATTGATTACCTAAGACAGATTTAACATTTAGGCAATAAATAATCATTAGAATGTACAATAAGATTAGTAGTTCTATTAGTTAATATAGAAATTCCTAAGCTAGATAGCAATATATTGAATTAGATCTTCTTGAGTAACTGTTAGCTTATTATCTTAACTATTTGCCTAAGTTTTCTAAGTATGGACTACTTATGAGAGAAGCTAGTATCTTATAGCCTTTTGATGGGATTTAATATATTAGTTATTTAAAGATCTTAATATTTGAAGGAAAATATCTGTTATATAATAAATTAAGTGTTTTGGTCTAATAAATTAGACTAGTAATAATAATAAAGCAGCCTATATTTATCTAATGCTCACTTAATATATGCAAATATTTATTTTGTCTGAGTGATATCAAAACTGAAATCTGATAATAAATCAAATTAGTTTATGTTAACTATTTTTGGATTTCTTCAGATCTCTAGTAATCAAACCAAACTTTTGGCGTTTCGACATCGTCCTCAGTATTTGACTTTTTCTTTTTTATTGTAGTTATAAAAGGGGCTAATTCATGATGATCAAAGTGGTAAAGTTGCTTCAATAAATGTCCTCCTGCTGAATATAGAAATGCTTACGCATCATAATAGTCACAAACTCTTCAAAAGAAATGTTTCCATCTTGCAATAAATCAGCTTCTTATAGTATCTTTTTAATATCCTCTCTTGTTATCGGCTTTCTCATTTTCTTAAACGCTTTATATAGATCATCTTCAGTAATAAAGCCACAATTGTCTGCATCTAAATAGCGAAAGGCATTTCATAACTTTTCCTCTGTAAAATATTATTTTTCTGATATACTGAGAGCAATAAATTCTGAGTAATTTATCCTTCCCTCACTTATATACTCAGCTTTTTCTGTAGTTTCTATATAAAAGCATACTTTCTATTTTATTCAAAAGAACCTACTTAGTTTGGTTATTTTTGATGTTTGAATTTGTAATTGCCTCCTATAACTACCCATATGTTAAAAATCCAGTGCACTCCTTGTCTAAAAACTAAAATGCCTTTTTAAGCGATTTTATTTCCTTATAATCTAACTAATTTACTATAACTCTTATTGCTACCTTCTTGAGCATTGCATCTTTTTAGTGATTTTTAAGATTTTCTATTAATTGGTCATCTAATTCATATTCCTCTTCTTAGCTCATTTTTTGAAATCACCTAAATAAAGTAATTACTCGTGATGTAAGGCTTATTTCAAAGTAATTCTCTTGCCTGTATCTTTTGTGAGACATCGACAAATAAAATTTTTAGCTTATTTTGATATATTTTTCCAGTTATTGTCTTCCAAGCTAAACTCACCCTCTAAGATATTTTAGAATATTTCATTATTGTTATTACCTCCAAATGGGACATTTCCACTTAAAATTGCATGCAAAAGTACTCCGCAACTTCATATATCGCATTCTGGACCATAATGTCCCAGTAAAACTTCAGGTGCTAAATAATAAGGAGTACCAATCATTGTTTCCATTTACTCATTCCCATATCTTCTTGAAAAGCCAAAGTCAATAAGTTTGATTTCAGAATCTTCAGAGTTATCCTAAAATAAAAAATTTTCAGGTTTAATATCTCTATGACAAATTTCATTTTCATGTAAATGATTTATAGCGGATAGTACTTTGTGCATAATAATTGCTGCTTTTTTCTCTCCATATTTTCCCATTTGTATGATTCTCTAGAACAATTCCCCTCCTTCGCACAATTCCATAACAATATGATAGTATTTTTCATCCTCATATGTTTCATATACTTTAATAATGTTAGGATGGTCAATATTCTATAAAATGCTTATTTCTCTTTTAAGGCTTGGTAGTTCATTTATAACTCTATCTTTTTTAATGGTTTTAATAGCAAAAAATTTAGTCTGATTACTTTTTAAGCAAGCTTTTCTTACTGTACTAAAATTCCCATGTCCTATTACTTTACCTACTTCATAAGTATTTTTTACATCTGCTTGAATGATTTATTCATCTGAAAACGAAGAAGCTAAAGAAGATGTCGATATTTATGACTGAACACTTTTATCTTTTTTGTATTTCTTCCTAAAATCCCAATCATATGTCTATGATTTTTGAATGCATGATTTACAAGTAGGATTAGATGGATCTGAATTTGCACTTTTAAGTTAAAAATTTCTTCATTTATTTTCTCCATTGCTAGTCAGGCAATTTCCCATTATTTTTCAAATAGTAAATTAAATAAAAATTTTCATTATTTTAAGTACGATATTCATTAGTTTCATTTGATCTTGTCTAAAATAACTTTTCAGCAATACCCTTAACATTACCACACACTTCAATAGCTATTATCTATTTTTACGCTCTTTTCTTACCTTCGTATAATCTCACAGAAAATGCATTCGCTTATAGCCAGCCTTGATAGCAATTACTGTAATTAGTCTTTAAAGCGATATTATTAAAGAAAAGCTTCTTAGTAAAAGTACTTAATATTTAGAATATTTCCTTCTGGCCCTTTTTTACTATCTTAGTTTGAAAACCATTGAAACGTCTATCTACTTTTGTATCAATTTAGATAATTTATAAGTATTTAAAATAATGATATTGTTATATGAACTTGCTTACCAATACGTGAGTATTCCATAGCTATTATAGTAATAAAGCATAGACTTTTATTTTAAATGCAGGGATATGCTTTTGATAGATTATAGAGCTGTAAAGCATTTAAGGGTGAATATTTATGTAAATTATAATAATTAAGCTATTAATCATTTTTATCATTCTAACTAGTTGAATACCTTGAACTATGTATTATTTAACTTAACATCTGATTTATATAGCCTATTTAAAAACAACTTTATTATGCCCTTTTCTCCTATAAGTTATAGATTTTCTTTATTTAAAGATTTATTTAAAAATCTCCACTTTTTTGTCAAAAAATTTGCAGAGCGTTTATATTAAGTATCAAAATAGGGATTAATAAAATGCTTAGCATCTATTTTGTAACTAATCTAAGGTAGTAGGTCATTAAGTTATTAATCAATTATCAATTTTTCCATTTCTTCTATTTATACTATTGATATCTAAATGCTTGTCTCTGTGTATAGCAAAAAGAACTCTATCATACTTTCCTGATATTGAGTAGTATCTCTGGCAAAGTTTCATTTTATAGAAGTTCCTTCACTTTTTAGTTTTGGAAGATCCTTATTTACTTATTTTTTTAACTAGCTAAAAAGTAATTTTTAACGTTTTAAAATCAAAATCTCTTTGTTTAGTCAAGTAAAAAGTAAAAATTTAATGGTAATTTAGTCTAACATAAAAATACCAGAATTGACTATTCCATTATAATAAAGCTTGAATTGTTAGAAATATTACTAAATTACTCTATAAAGAACACTCTTAATTCCTACTTTCTTGCTTAATTTCGAAAGCAGTATTTACAAGTTTTGCTTTAATAGTTTGCTTTTTAGTAAAGAGACAGAAGTTTATTTTTATTAAGGATTAATAACTTTAATTTTTGTAATTGATCAGTGAATCTTGATTCCAGAGTGTAGCGCTACTATTCCAAAAGATAAATTCCTGTAATAACAATTTTTAAAACCGATTTCTTTTATCATGTTGAGAAATTTCTCCTGATCAGGGAAGTTTTCTATACTATCAGACAAATATTTATATGCATAATAGTCTCCTGCTGCATAATATCCAATCCATGGAATTACAAAAGATCTATGAGCACTATAAAGCTCAGCCAGAACTGGTAAAGTTACTTTGCTGAATTCTAAGCTTAAAAATCTTCCGCCAGGTTTCAAAATTCTGTAAGCTTCTTTTAGGGCTTTTGATCTATCAGTAATGTTTCTTATTCCAAAAGCAGAGGTATAGATATCAAAAGTATTATCAGCAAATTAACTAAGATTTTCTGCATTTCCTAATTCAAACTTAATGTCTGAAATAAATACTTACCATATCCTAGTTAAATCGCTCTTTCTTTACCTGCTTCCAGCAATCCTTTATTTATATCACACACTGTCACATCCAACTCCTTGTTTTTACCACATATATAATAAGCAAGATCTCCAATTCCTCCTGCAACATCAATAATTTTAATTCCAGGGAAGTTTAAATCTCCTAATTCATTTATAGTAGTGTGCTTCCATACTCTATGAATTCCAAAACTCATCAAATCATTCAGAAAATCATATTTGTCTGCTACTTAATGGAAAAACTTATCAGCTAAGCCAGATTTTATATTAACATCTGGTTCTTAAGAACTAGGATTAGCTTTTTCTGTATTTTAAATCTAGGTAGATAATAATCGGTAGACTTTATGATGAGATCGTCTAGTAATTAACCTCAACATATATATATTATTTAAATTAAAAATTACCTTTAACTAATTAACTATACTCTATTGCTTTTTCTTATCTGCATTCTTCTTTATTTCGCTTTATTACTTTATATGCTTCTATAATACTTAAGAAATTAATTTACCTTTATAGTCTTATAGGTAAATTAGAGAGGTATTTAGATAATCTGTTATATGCAGTGTATTTTACTTGGGTTTAATACTTACTAAGTTAATAAATCATCTCTTTTACTTCTAGATTAGCTATAAGCTTGTGTAATAATTAAGCCAAACTAATCAAATTAAAGCTAATTTTAATAGATTTTCCAAAGTTAGTATTCAGCTTTTTTAACTCAAGTTAGATATCAAAGTTCTACACTAAAAATAACGATTTAGGTAGATTAAGCTATCACTATCACAGCTATCACCAAAACGTACTTTACTACTTTATTCTATCTCAAGCTTAATCTATTACTAAACTACCTTGACTCTTAAATTGCAAGAACTGTTAAAAGCAAAAATTTATAGAGAAATAGTAATAAATCTATTGAATCAAGAATGGTTAGCTAAAATATAATATGTACTTACTACTTAAAAAACAGATCTAATTTACATTTCTATGGTAAAATATCCCTTTAAGATAAGCTTATAATTATATATGGCTAACTCCTTATATTTCTTTCAATTATCAGTATTTCAAGAAATTGTATCAATAATATCAATCTTTTATAGACTAACTTCAGTTTCTTAAAAAATGAGAATAAACAAATTTAGAAATGATTGAGTTAACAAGACAAAAGACTATTTAATAGAAGATGTATAAGATACTTCTATATTATCTAATTCCTTAAAATATAACTCTTAATAAGAGAGACCAAAGGATAGAGTATTTAAATAGAATGAATGTATAACTTATAAGAGTTCGCTTTAGTTTTGCTAGTTATCATTTAAAGTAAAATTTACAAGCAAATTTGAGTAAAAAATAAATCTAAAAAAAGTGAATAGAGAGGAATATTCTATCTTGAACTAGATTATAAGGAAAGTAATATTATAAATAAAATGTAGAGATTTAGAATTGTATTTAGGTAGATTATTTATCTTTTAGAATGGAAAAATTCAAGGTTAAATTTATTTAAATAGCGAAAATCTCTGATGAAAGCAAAATTATATTCTGACTGTATCATCTCCATTTATCATAAGGCACAAAAGCAGCATTTTCAAGAGCTTTTAATCCTTCTTTCCTTACTTTTTCAACTTTTTTCTGCCAAAATTATTACCAATGAGGATTCATTTTTGGCTTTTTTATATTTTGGATATCCAATTTCTTTTACAGTCCTGTCATCTTAAAATCTTTGGATTATTTCGATGCTATTTTGATTTCAGGTTATGGGATTTTAACTACCAAAACTGGTTTTTCTTCAATATCTGGAAGCATTTGGCTAGTTTAAAGTATCTAAACAAAATCTTAGGAAGGAATATCCAAATTTTCTTATAAGCTTTCTACTTTATCTGTTTAGCTAATATTTACTTTTGTTTTCTTCTTTGGAATCCATGCTTCCTTATACTGTTATATCAAAGAATCGTCTTATCAGATTTTGAAAATACTTTTAGCTTAATCTAAATTATTTTTAGTGGTTTACATCTACATAAAACTTTTACTAACTGTAAAGTTAGGACATTTTTTGTTCTTATGTGGGAATTTGTTTCAACTTTATGTCTTTATTTTTCATATTAAATCATTGAAATTCTTTGTACTTCTTTCAGTTGGTTTATTATATATTTCATGTATTTTTTCTTTTATCTACTAGCTATTAACATCAATAGTTGATAAATTGAGGGCTTTTAAATTTTTTTAGACTTCTCCCATTTTTTCTTCTAACTCATTGAATATACTAGACTTATGATCTTTTATTGCTAATTTTTAATTAGATTTGCTTCTTATTTCTTGAATAGGAGTTAGATTTGCTGATTTTAGTACTAGTTGCTTTATATTCTTGATTGTTTCTTTTTCATCATTTCCTTAGCATGGGATAACATCTCGGTAGTGAAAAGGTTTTTTGTAAGAAATCTTGAAACCTTTATCCTTGTATGTTGCCTCCATTTGTTGCTTGGCACACACTAGTAGTACTACCTTATCTTCCAAATTTTCATCCCCTAATTTATCTTTACTTTCTTGATTAGCATATAAAATGCTTAAGTATTATGAAGGCATTCTATCAAGTTAGCTTAATATTTCCTTATAGATTAACTTCTTTATCCATAAGAATTCTCTTTGCGACTCACTTACATACTCAGAGTCTAATGTCGAAACATCATCTTCATAATTCTATTGTCAGTCTAATGGAACTAAAGCTAAACTCTAAATCTTTTATTTTTCATTAGATGAAGTTCCTCCATAGCTTACTATTTTTTATCCCTTTCCATTTTTTTCTTTCTGAATGTTCTTTTATTTTCCTCCAATATGTTCTTAAATCTATCTTTATGAACTTTAGTTAGATGAAGAGTCTTCTAATGTAGAAAAGAGTTTTTTTAATTCTTCTTAAGACTTTTTACTTTATAACTCTTAGATGTTAGTTTCTTTAGTTCTACTCTTCTAATAAAATTCCAAATTTTCTATTTCTAGAGTATTTTGATCTTCACTATCTTTAATCAAATTTATCTTCTCTTACTCCTGTTTCTAATCAGTCTTTCTGATTTCAACGCTTTAAAATTTTTGTTTCAATCAGTACTGTTCCTTATTAAACTTCCCTTGAGACTTATTTTTACTATTATCTATTTTTATTCTATCATATCATTTTGACATTTTAGATTTATACCTTATCAACTCTTATTTTAAAACCTATCATTAGATCTTAATAAATATAAACTAAGAATTTTATGGAATCTGTAATAATGCGTAATCTATTACTCTTTAATTACGCACTAGCTGTACATTAATTATTTAACTTACCGTAAACTTAATTTTTTTATTTATAAAATGAAACTCCATGTCTAGATTTTTCTATACCTAATGCTAATTTAATAGACTGGGCTATAGATTAATCTTTATTTCTTAGAGCTATAAATATTGGAAATTATATTCTATTAAGGTTATTTGATATCTAGTAATTAGATTATTTGCTAGTTTATTCTAATACACTTTTGCCATTTTTGAAATCCCCTTTTTTTAATGGTTAGATTATATAAAGAAACTAAGTCTTTTATTTAGTAACTGCTGCATAGTTGTTTGGTTTGATTATGGCTCTTCTATTTTTATGTCTTAAAGGTTAGAATTTACTTACTGAATTTGCTAATAATCTTTTTCCACTTTCTAGCAGAGATCATGTTTTATAAAGCTGATTAAGAGTAGAATGCAGAAAAGGATAGCAAATCAACTTTTTTATTTATCTCTACTAGCTCCAATTAATTTTTCAGTTATATTGATTTAATAAAAGTATACTAGGTTGAGGTATCTTGGTAGAAGCTAAATTAATACTATCTTACTTTTACAGTAGCTCATATAGCAAATAGGCCTTAGATTATAACATTTACATAAGGTAATAAATAAAGAGATTCATTATTTAATTTAATCTTTCATGCTCTAAATTATTTAGAGTTGCTATCATCTTAATTTCTTATTTAGCTACTTACTAAACTCTACTTTAAACTCCTTACTTTTCCTTTTTATTCCGATATTACTCTTATCTCTCAATATTTATACAGCTTTTCCGTGCTTTAGTCATTATATTTTAGACTTATAATTTAGTAATTTTATAGCTAAAGTATTGGACTAAATGAAAAGAATTAATAGCTTGGATTATGTATAGGAATGTGTGGATCTATATTATTTAAGTAAGGTAGTTAGCTTTAAAAGTATATAAAAGTAAATACATTAAGTAATTAATCTTAAGCTAAGGGTATAGTATCATCTTATAAAAAGTGGCTGTTTAATCGTATAAAGAGTAGATACTAAATGGTATTTGGTATATCTTATGATATATAAAGAGACCTTCTAGCTAGTTAAATTAATTAAATTTAAAAAGAAACTTACTAGTATAATTTAGCGTAAAGAATAAGTAGTAAAGGTTGATAGAAAGAGTAGACTAATTGCTTTATAGATAGTGAATGAAAGGAAATAGATGTAAGTGTCATAAATTAGGATAAAACTAAAGGATGATTTTGCATCTAATTACTATTTGCTGGTTGAATGTATTGTAATGGTAGCAAGAATTAATTATCTTATTAATTATTAATAAATTATGGAACTTTATTAGACAAGCTTAAATCTTAGTGAGCATTCTTTACTTCAAGCTTAAGATAACAATTGCTTTATATTTAATTCAAACTCTACGCTGGACTCTAAGGAGAGCATGATAAGAGAACGATCTTAGTCTGAAATGGATTTACTTAAGCAGTATACTGTTGAGGGTAGAATGAAAATACAGCCAATGTATTCTCAAAAGGAAGATTAAACTATAATTATGATGTACTAGCAGGGTATCAAATGAGCGCCTATGTCCACCTTCATTAATAAACAATTTCACAACTCCCAGGATGTTCGAAATGGAAAATATTTGAGGAATAGATTCGTAAATCATCTTTAGCCAGGTTTAGTTAAGCGTAAGTGGACAAAAGAGGAAGATTAGATAATATAAGAAAAATTTTAGGAGTTTGGAGGTATCTGAGTTAAAATTTCTAAGTTCTTGAATGGAAGAACTGAATCCTAAGTAAGAAATAGGTATAATTCATTAAAAAAGCAAAAATAAAAGAAATAAGGGGAAAAGCCTAAACTTAAATTAGAAATTAACTCTAAACGCAAGTGTCAGCAATCTATTAAAGAAGAACTAATTGAAGAGTCACCAGGATTACCTTCCTTAAATTCTTTAAATTGGAAACCTAAAATAATGATAAATGAAAACGAAAATGAAAATGAAAATGAAACTTTAAATGAAAATCATGATCCTATGTAAAGTGATTTTGAAAGTTTTGGTACTTTCGCTGAAGGCGAAAATAATGAAATGGAGCTTTGTGAAGAATTCGATATACTTACAAGTAAGATTTCGATTGAAAGTTTGAGATTTAAAGGAATAAAATCTCGAACTCCCTCCCCATTATTAGACGAATAACAGTTGTTAATTTTCATCATTTAGTTCTATTTATATACATATCAACGTATTCTCTCAAAGAGATCTGAGAATTAAAATTGAAATTTCTATTTATATCAATAATACTTCCTATAAGCCCATACAGATAGCATTAAGACTTAATTCTCTTATAAATGCTTTTAAAGTCATTTTTTATCCCAAGTACTCTATTTAAAAATAATGCTTACTTTATTCCTATAATTTTTCATATTCTAAGGTAGAGAATATATACACAAACTGATATTTGTTGTCGATAAAATATTAAGCTCTTCTTTCTTGCAAATCGTTAACTATTTTTTATTTGCTATTTAAACTTATTAATTAGAGGTTTATGTTATGCCTATCTCTCATTTTTGCTTCCATTTTACTTTTACATTAGCATATTAATAGCATTTATTTCACATTCTTCCTAACCCTCTTTATTCCATAATATGATTATTAGTGGATGATTTAGAGAACTAGTGCTAATAATTAGTTTAGATACTATTTATTTATTATAAAGTAAGCTTAGTTAATAGTTAGAAGCAGTATATTATACTCTAAGTACTTAAATAGTAATTTTATAAGAAAATTATCTAGAACACTAGTCTAATAAAGTTAAGCTCACTAAATAGATTCCAGTTATGAGATTTAGCTTTCTATTAATACTATCTTCATTTTAGATTTTTAAACTGAGTATAATAGTTTCTATTATAGGATATTATGACAAGTAAAGGTCTAAATAAGCAACTTTGCATGGTGATTTTGTAGGATTAAAACACTTAACTAATTTATAGAATTGAAGGTTTTAAGCAGAATGATCATTGAATAAAAATTATAAGCATCAACATAATATAAAAAAGCACTCTTTATTAACTTTAATCATGTTATTACTTTGCTTTATACAGATAACTAACTATAGAATAATAGACGCTATATTTTAGTAGAAGAATTAGATGGACTAATTATAGTTATCAGAGTGCTAATAATTGATAAAGTTTTCTTAATTATAAGCAATGCTTTTTGAATTTTATCATAGTAAGTCAACTTTAGGATTAACAATATTAAAGTAATTTTTATTGAAATAGAATAAACCTATCAAATGAGTAAATAATATAAGAGTTATTTTCATAGTATTTTAAGGGTATTTATTGCTATTTGCTATATGAAAATTAGATTTATTAACTATAGTGAGTTCATAAGATGATTATAGTGAAGTCTATTAAATAATTATTTTAATCTTTATATAAATACTGAAACATAATCTGTATTAAATAGACCTCTTTATTTGATTAAGTGCTATTATCTAACTTATATTCTAAAATACAGCTAACAAACCTACTTTCAAATCGAAAGAGATACATTTATAATTAGGATTTTGTAAAATAAAGGATATTTTACCTAAAAGCAAATTAGGTTTTATAAGGCTAGCTATATTTGATTGACTTTAATAGACTTCAAAAATTGATTAATTTAATAATATTAAAGGTATTTGAGTGATTAAATGTTGATTGCTCATGTGAATAAACCAATGCAATTCTATCTTTTTTGCGTATCTTCAAATATACTTGCAATCAATTTTCGCATTTCTTGATTTGTAAATACTCTAAGCTAGTCGACTTTATTAGAAATTTATTGTAAATCACTGTCTAAAACTACCATTAGCATAGTTAGTCTTTTATATTAAGCAAGTTCTATATTTTATCTGAATAGATCTTATACTTGTAGCAAGTATTTCAATAAGATCAGTAGCTAGTTAATACAGTCAATTTAAATTTCATCTAGGTTTACAATCTCTTAGATAATTTAGGAAAGCGCACTTTCTACTAATTGCTTCATATACGTATGGTATATTGAATCGTTTAAAATAGCTCAGTCTTCTTTTATTTCCTGTAGAGTCTATACCAGTCAAGCAAAGCTCTAATCTGCAAACTAAAATTATTCTTCTTCACTTATTTCTTTTCACGTTATAGCTGACAGCTATTTAGTTATCTGCTTTTTAGTATGCTCTACAAAAATTTGTAGCTAATCCTCAGCAAACTGTTCAACTCCTTGCATATATTAAGAAAATGAATTGAGATCATTATAGAAGACTGCGTAATTAAATGCGTCATTGTTACTCTTTAAGTAATAAATCCTCAATCTGATAAATAACTAAATAGCTTTCAATATATTAGCAGGTTACTCATTCTTGAATAAATCCAGAAGGAAAGCGCAGCTTTTTGAAATTTTTCCCTAAAGAAATAAGTTATTTGAGTTTTATCTAACCTTTTAAAGTAGTTAAGCAGTTGAACTTTTTGACTAAGATACTTGATTGAAATTATAAGCTAAAAGATCCATTTATTGGAAGCTCTTTCTAAAGTTCTGAATTGCCTATTATTAATCTTCTTTGTTTCTTTCATCTTCATTAAATTAGCTTCATATCACATGGAAGTATTCTGACAAGAAAGTTTTAAGAATTTACTTTATTTGGCAGAGTTCTTGTAATACAACTGTCAGATTACTCAAAGATTAACTAAAGTCAATACGCGCCTCAGTGTTAGTTAACTAAATGAAGACGATATAATTTTAGTCTTTTACTATTTAGACCTCGCTTTAAAATGCCAGATTAATGAACTTAAATATTTTTTCATTTAATTGCTTATTGTTGCCATACTATTAGATATAGAAATCTATAATAGGCTGTAAATCACTTGCCTGCTTAACTAGAAGTTAGTTCTATTCTATCACTATTACATTGTCAAAGAACTTCTAAAGCTCTATTTCTACTTTCTAATCCATCTGGGTTAGCTCCTACAAAAGCTGGTTTTTATTATTGAGATCTCTTGTCTAAATCTCCTTTATCAACTCCTTATTTTCCTATACCAAGTTAATAACTTTCAAAAGTTGATTTTCCCTCAGATATTTAACAACATGCTGCATATTATTCTAAAACAATTTAATATGAGTCAGTATTTCTTCCTGTTTCTTTACTTTGGATATGATTTAAATAATTTAGCTCTGAACTACAGAGATCTCTTTAATCTGTTAGAAGTACTAAGTTTCATTCTCAGTATCCTTAAAATAGCCTTCTAGTTTATTTTCTAACTCTTCTAAGTTTCAGCTTCATGTATCATACTCTACGTCTAAATTTTAAGCAAGGTGCTTGAGCTGCTAGATTTCCTTATTAATTTCAGCTTTAATTTTATTCATTTTAATAAATGATTGAAGGTACCAAACTAAAAAAATAGAGTAAGTTGAAGAAATTAAAATTAACACTTAACTCTTCTGAAAAAAACCATTTTTAAAGACCAAAAGCTAGCTCTGTTCGAGCTCTATAGCCTATTAAATTACTAGAAGACAGTTCTAGATATGCTAGGAAAACTAAATCTAGAAGTCTTTTTAAAGCTTAATTTAATAACGGAAAAAGTGACTTCCGATCAATGAGTTAAGAGACTGATAAAAAATATCTATCATAAGATGCTTGAATGGATTGATTAGGACCTGGATCATATAATGATAATGTTGGAAATATAGGAAATAAATTTAATATATCAACTCAATCATCAAGCTATAAAGCCTGATTTCCAAAAGGCAATAGAACAGATTTCTAAAAAAATAATTCGCCAGGATTTGGACTATATTCCCCATCTATTTCTTATATAATTCCCGACCAACGAAAAATTGGATTTTCAAAAGAAGACAGACCAAAAAAATCATATTTTCTGTAGAAATAAAAATAAAATATAAGTCCAGGCCCTTCTTACTTCTTTTAGCTTCCTTATGATCTCATAAACTCTTAAACTGAGAATCACAAAGGAAAATTTAATAAAGCAAGTTAGAGACCATAAAGGAAAAGCGATTTGCTAGAGGTTCCTCCTCCAAACTAATACAATATTCCAAATTTTTTGTCTAATCAATGGAAAAATAAATCGATATCGCTTAGAGCTAGAACTAATTATAATAAGATATATGATCCAAAGCTTGTCAGAAACAACTTAGGAAAAGGCCCATGTCCTTCTAATTACTCACCTAAACTTATAAACTCCTTAGATAGAAAATTAAGTAAATTCTAGAAGCAAAAACGAGAGACGAAAATGAACTTTGCTGTTGATCTTTCAGTTCCTGGTCCAGGGTCTTATGAAAACTAGAACTAGAGAGTGAAGTCTTATAGTTTTTCAAAAGCAAGTAAAGGAGTAAATTATAGGCAACGTAAGCTAATAATATAGTACGAAATGCCCATGATTTCAATAGATTCTTCAAAGTGCCTAATTTTAATAAATTATGATTGTAAATTAAATTATTTTCCTCATTTAACTTATTACATTAGTTACTAAGGCTATAATTCATATTGCCAATATACTCATCTAATAATGTCTATAACCATTATTTTTAACTAGCACAAAGAATGATAAATAACAGGAAAATAGATAATCAATAGTTTGCTATGGTTAGTCCAATATAATTTTATAGGATTAGAAGTTAATATTTAGCTATATGAGGAATTAGTTCTTTAATTCAAAATATTTACAATGCTTGATTATATTATTAACTCTAAATATATTAGCTTTATTCAATCCTTATTTTTAGAAGGTACTAGGATAAGTAATTAAACAAAGTGTTTGTTCACAACAATATTAATGTATATCTACTCAATACTAGCAAAAATACTTTTTTAAGATGAATTTCTTGAAATCCCCATAAAAATAGAAACTAGAACTTTACAAAGGTTTTGAAGGTAAATAGCCAAAATGATTTTGATATAAATACTAGAATCTATTTAATTACATTAGCTGCTTAATCATAAATAAGCAAATATTTAAAGTTCTACTTCAAAGTACTTAATCTATGCTAATTCCTTAAAAATTAACATTTTAACTACTATGGAAAATATTTAAGTTAGTCATCATTCTTAAGTATTTAGCTTTCACTTTATTAACTGCTAATTTGATCTTTATATTTAATAATCTTTAAGCTAACTTTACTAATATATCAAAAAGAGTTAAATTAAGATTTTATTAGATTAGCTCAAGGCAAAAAGTAGAACTTTATAAAATTAGACTTTAATTAATGATTCTTACTACTTAGTTTATAATTTACAGATAGAACTTAATTTACTTCTTTAAAAGTATTTAAAGATAACTTATGTAAGCATACCAGCTTATGATAATAAGAACATCCTAAATCAAAATATTATAAGGTAGTTTTTTAGATATTTATAGGCATTTACATTGTTTACTTTTATAGAAGATAATCTTAAGTATGTATTTATAATCTTAATCTTTTTTAGTTTAATTAAAGCATAAACTCTTAGTACTATTAAAGTTTACTTATAATTATAAATTTTGCAAGCTTAATCTTAAATATTTATATTCATTTTTATGCTTTAAAAAGAATTAATTAAAGTCATATTGATTTGATTATTAGTTGTATTCTAATTTATAATCTACTTAAGGTGGAATTATTATCATTATCAATTAAAGTTTAATAATTGCTTGTTTTCTTTGTTATTTAAATCAATTCCAGCTATCCATTTTCTATCGAATTTGTATTCCTCAACTTTTTTTTATGTGGATGGTTACAAGTCTCAGTCTCATTCTCTTTAAGGTCTATTCTTTATTTAATCTTTTTTTGTAGAAATTGTTGTTATTTATATAGAACCTTGTAGATTCTCATCAGGTCCTTTTTTCCTTTTTCATTTAAGTCTTTTATAGCTAGAGTAGTGTTTTATTAAATGTTGGGAAGAATTACAATATTAGTACCTTTTAATCTTCTATTTTTGTTTCTTTTTCGGAAGAATATAGCTCAAATTTTTCTAATCTTTTTGTTATCTAAATTCTTTAATTTTCTATTTAAACATTTATTAATTAGTTACAATATCAGTCTAAGTTTCTTCAATAACCATTGGAAATTCCTCTATTTATTTATCTTAAGATTAATGTCAAAGCTGTTCTTCTGTTAAGACTTTATTTTGAACAAGTTACTTCCTTAAGTACATAGTTCCTAAATTCAGTTGTTCAATGTCTATTTTTAACTCTCTTATTCTATCTTAAATATTGTAAACAATTTCATCCTGCTTGCTAAGAATTTTTTCGTTTTGTCACGTTACTCACATCAAATTTATTTTCTTATTCGATTAATGAAATGATATCCTAGTTATCTTTTAGTCTTTTGTCTTGATTCGATTAAGAAAATTCAGTGATTTTTGTTTTTTCTATTCTAGTCTTGCTTTTCTTCTATCCTTTCTTTACTAATTTTTGATATTTTGTTATTCTCCATTTTTCAAATTTTTTTTCTACGTTTCAATATTTAAGTTCGAAGAATTATTTGACTAAAATTTCAGATTTTTAGCAAACTAAAATTGGTAATTTTTCTATGATGAGTGATGAATATTAATTATTTTACTTTAATCAGAAAAGCTTAAAAGTAAAACTTAGAAAATAATATCAAGTTGATTTCTTCAATATTTCAATTTCTATTTATCTTGACATGAAAATCCTATATACTTATATAGTCTTTTATTCAAAGTGCTTCAAAGATTTTATGCTTTTTTTTCTTTATTTGCAACTAAAACTCTAAATCTATATCCTGCAGATTTTTTATCATTAGCCAAATAGTTGATAGTTTATACGTTTGCCTCTTAATTTAATTTGGATGGCATCATTTCACCATTTCAATCCTTATTAAATTAAGATTAATTAAACAGTGTTCATCCTTCTTCAACCACTTATATGGAGTACAGTGTTTCTTGCTTTCCACTTTTTAATATAAATGTTTGGAATCTCTGAATTCTAGAGATTTTCAGGTCTAAGATTTAGATAGATTTTCCTTCATTTTGCTAAGTTCTTTTCGCTTCAATCTTGATTTTTATATTGTGCCATTGCTACTGTACATTCGTTTTATTTTGAGTTCTTATCTCTTCTTTCTCCATTGTTCTTGAGTCCAAATGACTCGTTGTTTCTGTCGGAATTTCTAGCAATTTCGATATAGATTTCAAATACTTCCACAAAAGAAGCATTTCTTCCTTATTTTCTTCAATTTTATTTTCTTGGTTTTTTATTCTTTGGATTTAACGTCTATTTGCACTACTTCAATCTCTTTAATGCTTTATTTTTGGCCGTTTGAGATGATGAATCTCTTTTTTTTAATTGTTCACGCGCTCATTCAGTTGATTGAAATACGATTTTATACTTATTGTTGAAGAGCGCATTTATCTAAAATTTATAGTGCTTAATCTGGAAATCTCCTATTTCATTTTTTCATCAAGTTTCTCTGTAGACATCTTGATGAGGTGTTAGAGCTTTTTTATCTCCTTCTGGAAGCTTATGATAATTGATGCTAATTAAGTAATGTTCACTTTCTTCTCTCCTACTCTGAGAAGGGAATACAAAATTTTTCTTAAAGCCTTCTACCATTTTTTCTGTTCCATAATTATTAAACCTAAATTTCTTTAAAAAAGATTGCCTATAAAAAAATGGAAAATTGCGAGATAAAAACGGAATAGTCGATTCGCCTTTCTAGAAACTAAAATAGAAAGCCAAAAGAAAGGCTGGTTAAGAAAAATAAAAGTAGATGACTACATCAAAATCTTGTTCTTCTTCCAAAGGTAAAGTGATGGTTGGGATATAATAAGTAGAAGAATAAAAAAATGACCCATATTAAAAACTCTAAAATTAAGTTGATCAAATTAAAAAATAAATTTTCCGATATGAAGAAACCATATATAATTAAAGCATATAAATAAGAGAACTTATGAGTAATATTGATTTTCAAGATAATGAATTAACAATTTTAAAAAATAACTAATATAAAATCAATTAATAACAGAAGAATAATTATGAAGATAATCTTAATCAAACTTACCCAATAATCAAATAATGGAATTAGAAAAAAACTCCAACTTAAATAAAAAAAGAAGAAATCTCATAATTAGAAATTTAAGATCAGAATATAATAAAAAGATTAGAAAATATAGAAAGCAAGATATTTGTAAAAAATTAATCAAGATAAGAACTTAAACAATGATGATACTGCAAATCAAGATTTCATTTATTAAGGAAATGCATAACTTGAAAAAAAATGAATGAAAAAGAACAAAACAGAACATGAGCTTAAATTAACAAACTTTGAATTACATAAAATGGAATTTATAAGAGAAAAATATTTGCTGGATAGACTGAGAATCAACAGTGATTACCTTCCACTTAATCAAGAAGGTCGTGGTATCCATCCTCGTTAAGAAAATGGCTGCAAATACCTGGTTGAGATCCCGGAGAATGCTAAACTCTTTTTTTACATTTAGTTTATAATTAATTAATTAAAAGATTGCCTATAATTTTTATACAAAAAAACCAATATTATAGAGTACATAGTAGCACAATGGCGCACAGCTCTTAAAAACATTTTAACTAAAAAAGGTTCAACATTGCAGACTTCCTCAGTACTAGCATCCCTTGAAAATTTTTGTTCTTCTATAGACCCATGTCAGAGTTCTACCCTAAGAAACTTTAGTATCCGGCATTGTTCAGTATAACGTTACTTGATTTCATAGTTTTATCTCGCTTGGATTCTGCCAATATTCTTGCTCAGTTCTTCACACGGTGTATTTCCTGGTACTAAAGTTAAAATCTATCACATTGAAATGATTGCTTCTCCCTATTTAAATTATATACAGTAACTTTTATTTTAATTTATTTTTCCCATTCTAAATTTGTTTAACTATTAATCTGCTTTTGGAATAAAAATATGATGCTGCTAAGTTTATTAGTTAGTTAGACTATATCTATACTATAAGGAATCCATTTGCTTTCCTTACTTATAGCTTTTCTTTCAATTTAATCCATTTTTTCCATCTTTATAGTTTTTAATGCTTAGACTTCTTACTTTTCTTTTCTTCCTCTCAGAGTCTAGCAAGTAATGTCCCATATGGATTTGTAGTAGTTAAGTTCCTGATAATTTATGCTTTAAGCTAGATAATAAGAATAACAATGTTCATGTTTAAGATTCTAACACTGAAGGATGTGCCATAGAACCATTTTTGAGAGATCCTGAGAAATATAAAGAGCTTACTTATACAATGGTTAACAAATCAGAAAATTAAACCTTTGAAGTATTAAAAAGATAGTACTGTGAAGGAGTTGACTTCTATAACGGAGTTTTTAACTGCAATAATTTCACGCTTCTTTATCGGCGAGAAATAAATTATGAGTAAAAATGGATTAAATACTTTATTAATTTCTTTAATAATTTTACAGAAGAAGGAAAGTATTAATGGCAAGAATGTAATTAAGATAAAGAATGCTTGAGTGGAAAATGTGATTGCGTACCTTCAAGTGAAGGAAAGGCTCGATGCACATCTAGTGTTTAAGATAATTAACTTACTTGGTTGTAAATCTTTAGAGAAGTTTGTGAATCTAAATCATTTTCAGATACAGCATGCAAAAATTGGTTAAGTATCTTATTTGGGCATCACATTAAGGCTTTCAAAGAGAATTAGGAATCTAAAAATCTTACATGCTTAAGCAATTTTACAGATGTTTAGTATTTATACAATGAAGAAGAACAGAACTTTTGGGATTTCATTTGGTAGAAATAATATTGGCCTTTAACAATTTTCATACTTATACTTTGCTGTTTTGTTTTCTTAGCTGGCTATCTGTCTATCAAATATTTAGTTAAAAGTAAGTAGAAAGAAGATACAGACTACGACTACTAGGAACTAAATGAGGATGTATAGAACACTGAACCAAGACAAGTTGAGCGGGACTGATGATCTCTTCTATGAAAAATAAATTAAATTCCTTCTACTCTTCAAATTCTTACTTTTGATCTTAATCTTATAAATAATATCAAAAGGATAAAGAATGCAAAATAGTCAATTAATCTAAATAGGAAAGCTCATAAGCATGGTCATTATATAATTAATTAAGAAAAAGCCTTCATAATGAAAAGTAGTTACCTAACTTAGCCTAATAGTAATTAATTGATTTATTCAGCAATTAATTTTAATAGCATGCTTTTAGAAGATTCAGAATGGATAAAAATAAAGGAAGTTAAATCATATCATTATATTATAGATGAAGCCTTATAATTAATTAATTAATTGTGCTATTAAGCTTCTTCTAACAATAAGATAACTTTGAGCGATGTAAACTAATCTACCTGTTTCAATGATAAGCTATTTGAATATTGAATACTTTAAACAAATCTATTGGATATTTATAATTTTTAAGCCTTAAATAACCTTTTTGGCTCTACTTAGTCTAAGGTATAAGAGAGATTAATTTAGAATCTAATAAACGTATCAATGTGGAAAGGTTATCTAAATATCAATATAGTTAAGTAATTAATTAGCTACTTAAAAATTTGACTTCTTAGAGATATTAATAAAACTTAAACTTTATTTTAATATTAATATGCTAAATTTAATTATATATCAATACCATAAAAAAAAAATATGGTAGAAGGTTTCAAAAAGGGCTTCTATACCACCTCTTTCTAAGCTAAAAAGGAAGAGAGGAAGCAGGAAACCTAAATTTCTAAACACCACACGTCAGCTTCCAAAATATAACCTTCTTCTTAAACCATATAGGAGCAACTCTAAACAACACCCCCAGACAACCCTAGAAACACTAACATGCAACAATATCGACTGAGGACCTTCCCAAGAAGCAAAAGATTAGTAATTTTCAGGCCTAGATTAGGACATTCAACCCCTACATGGACCTCGGAGATCTCAATAAAGAACAAATCTTAGGAATGACGAAGGAGGAAATGGCTAAGCTTATCTTAGCATTAATAGGAAAAAATAAAGATCTGGAAAAACAGATTGAAGAACTAGCTTAAGAATAGCAAGAAGATGAGGAAACCCATGCTCCTAGAAACTTAAACCAGGCTGCAATGAATATCAGAATTGACGAATTCGATAGGCAGCTAGAACAATTATACGAATCGAATGAAAATATTCATATCAAATTGGAAAAATTAGAGACAAGTGTAAAATAATAGGCTATGCAATCTATCCCAATGGAGATCGAATAAGAGAATAATAAGCCAATTGAGCAAACTAAAGAGAAATATTTTAGGAAAAAATGTTACATCTGCAGGAGAACAGACCACCTATGGAGACGATGCTGGAAGAGAAAGAAGATTTAATAGAAAATATGGAATGACCTAACCTAATTTTACCCAGCCAGAAATGGAGAAATTTATAAGAAGAAAGCAAGCTATATGAAGAGACAACCATTCCGAAAACTTGACAGTGAAGGGAGGAGAAGACCACCTAGAGATCAAGTTCCTATTGGTTGGATAGGGAAGTAGGAAGCTTTTAAGTAGACGATCCTTCTTTAACACTTTAATTTTAATTTAAATTTAATATCAATACCAATCTAAATTAATAAAGGAGTTCTACAAGAAAGTAGTTATGGCCCTATTCTTGCAAGTTTATATTGAGATATAGTTATAAGAAATCTGAAAGAAAGCTAAAAAGAATATGGATTTATTATCTACTCTAAAATTTTTTGTAGTGTGCGGCCTTGTGAATGACTTAACAGAACTTTCAAGTTCATAAGCTGATGCTTAAAAATGACTATAAGCAACAGTTTAATTTTTCCTTGAATAAAGCTTAGAAAAATTACAAAAATGTGAAATAGTTACTTTAATAAAAGGAAATTAGAAATTAATAAATTTAAGTATTAATGGATAGACAATTAAAAAATTTTTCTATCCCTGGGAAAAAAATATAAATCAGTAATGTGCAGGATTTAAACTTACGAAAAGTGAGTTAATGAAAGCCAAGAGATTTACTCACCAATAAATTCCTAAGTAGGATAAATCCTTTGAAAGTGAGGATTTGTCCTCCTCATATGAAGGGAAACGCCTTGTAGGAGAACAAAAAATAAGCGAATCTCATTAAGTTGGAAATTTATTACTCAAAATTCCTAAGTAAGAAGAGGCAATCTTTAACCTTTCAGAGTAATTAAGATCCATTTTAACTTAGTACGAAGTGCTTAACGAAGAACTCGACCAATTAAAGGCTTTACTTGTCACAAATAAGCACATAACAAGAGAATAAATATGATTACAGTCCTAGCAACCATCTAGTTAAATAATATCAATGCAGATAGAAAACCCTGAATACTAGTAACCCATTCCTCAAATAAAATAACAAAATATTGCCTCAAATTAAGAGGATAAAAATAAAGGAATTTCAGAAAAATTAGAGAAAATAGAAAGAATCCTTATCAAGAGACAAAAAAGGCAAGTAGTCGGAAAAAGATGTTGATATTGCAAATCAACATAACACTTAATTAGAGACTGTAAAGACTTTAAAAACCTTCAAGTAAGAGAAAAAAAACGCTAAGACAGATCTCAAAGCTTTGAATAACAAGAGAGGGAATTTATAAGAAAAAATATTTTAATGGCAAAACTTAGAGTGAGAGCAAGTTGGTTAATCTTCTTAACAAAAAAGGTCGTGGAACCCTACCACATAAAACTTAATGGGCCGCTCCAATCAGGCTGAAATCCCTGAAAAAGGTAAACATTTATATTGACAATTAGTTTATATTATTATATATTATTTTTTAAAACCGCCATAGTTGTTCGAAGGTGAACAACAAGGTCATCTTCATCAGAGGTTGGGGAAGTTAAGTACCCATAATCGACTTTATGTCTTCCTCTGCTTTGGTTTGACCTCGAGACATAAGATTCTTAGACCTTCGACACTGGCTTGGCTTGGCTTCGTTTATTTTTAATTCTGGAACTAAAAAGAAATAATATTGTGAGCTTCATCAGAGGTGGGGAATTTAAGCACCCATAATCGACACATGTCGTCCTCTGCTTTGGTGATGCAATGAGACACAATCCTGCCATGTCCTTGGACCTCCAGCAAGTATTAAAGATTACGAGTATTCTAAAATTATATCAGTATTGAACATTTTTATCAGTACTTAATAATTATACCAGTATTGAACAAGGTTTATCAGTATCTGATAATTTTATCAGTAGCAAACATTCTTGTCAGTATGAAACATTTTTTTAAAGAGCTGCGCACCAACGAGAGTGCTACGCGCTCTATAATCAAATTTATTTATTTATTTATTATTATTAATGGACAGCCAATTAAATAAAAGGGGAAGTAATTATTTATCTAGAGTATAAATTATGGGAAAGAGAACCTTATAAGCTCCACTGTGCAGCCAAATCTCTAATTTTAGAATAGCAATATATAAAACTATTACTATACTATATAAGTATGGAGTTGTATCTTGGCCTAACTTCAAAACACTTTTTAGAACTTTTATTTTGCCTAAAGCAGAGTATGGTAGTGATATTACATCTTGGTCTACTTTATCAGAACTTAAAGGAATGATAAATAGAATGATTAAGACTACAAGACAAATATCAAAAAAAGCTTTTTAAATTTTAATAATCTACATTTAATAATTATTGCTTTGCTGATTTTAACTAACTTCTTTTTATGAACTTGGAAGCAATAAAATTCATAAGTTTTTACATTAATTTAAACTAATCAGTTAAGATATTCCAAACTCTTATATTTTATTTTTATTCTAAGATGTTTTTAATACAATTTGCCTTTCAGATATGCTTAAGTAAAAGCCTTGCATGTACTAGATCAAAGTTTAAACAGAACGCAATTTTAAAGAATTTAACAATAATATAGCTAATCAAGAATTATTCTAGGTATGTCTCTAAAGAAATTAACTACTTATACTAGATTTAATAAATATCTTATTTAAGAGACTTCCATTTATAAGCTAAGTACATTTTCATACAATTTATTAAATTAACTCAGTTAAGCTATTTTCCAACCTAATTAAGTACTTTCTGCTTATGTGGTTAACATTTAGATAAATGCAAGCAATATTAAATCTTTTTTACTATAGGGATATTCTTAAGGAATTCATGATTGTAAAATGATTACAGGAGATAAATTAAACTATAATGGTTTATATTCCTAGAATTTAAAATTCATCAAAGGTATTACCTGGAATTTCTTAAAGGCGTTTAGATATTTTCAAATTTAAAAGGAAATTAAACAAATTCCTTAGACGAAAAAGAATTCAGGAGAAATGAGATTAGGATATATGGCAAGATAGTTGAGACTTAGAAATTTGATGTCATAAACTTTTATTTTAGCATAGATAATTGAAAGTAACTATGCAGTAATATTAAAATATTACTAAATATTGAAACTCTAATAGTTATTATTATTATAAGCTAAATTTAATAAATATAGAGAAGAAAAACTATTTAATTAGGCAAGAAGATATAATTTAAAAAAGAAAGAAAGAATTATAGTACTCAAATTGAAATAAGTAAATATAAGAGTAGTTACTAAAGTAGAAGTAATTAATATTTTCAATAAGCAATCCAACAATAAAGATAATTCTTAACTTTTAAATATAAAGAACCTAGCATTTCCACAATTATTAGAAGCTAATACAAAAGATTATAATTCTTATCATCGCTAGATTCAAAATTCAGATCTACCTTCTAAATAAACTATATAAAGTATTCTTGGTAAATTAATTATATATGCTTTATTCCTATGATAATAATACCCTATAAAATGACTATAATTAAAATAAGATAATCATTATGTTATATGAAATGTTTTACTAATCAATAGAGAACATAATCTATTTACTATGCATATAAGAAAACACTTTCTTTATTTTAAGATCTTTTAAAACAACAGGCTAGTTCAACAACACTTAGATAGTGAATATCAATTGGAGCATAATCATGAAAGGGGAGAATTAATATTAGAGATTAATAATACTTGCCTATAATCTCATAGTAGAATGAATGTAGATTGGCTATATGTTGATTTATATATATAATAAAATAGAGAGATTATAATATAACTTAGAGGTAATACTTTATATATTTGGTAGTTTGCTTATTTATATAATATGGATTAAGAATTTTCTCCTTCTCTTCTATTCAATGAGATAGAATCTTAAGATTTGATATTCGTGATATCGAATAAAAATGATACCTTTTTAATTCCAGAAGGCTTTCCTAAACCTTCAGAAATAATGCTTTAAGATTTGCAAAACTAAGGTTATCTAGTTTTCTATCCTGAGACTTAGTTTGCATACAAGAGAATTTTTTTCTTAAAGATTAACTTAGAAGAAGATCCTTTAAAGTTTCCCCCTCAATATAAAATAAGCTAAATACTATTGGCCTTTCAAGAATTAGGAGTTGAAATATTTAAATTATCGAAGAGTTACAAAATGAAGACTGCTAGCATTATCTTCTAAGAAAGTGACCTTGACCAATTTAAAAAATACGCCTTCGTTACTTTTGGATCAATTTATTTGCTTAAATACCCTTATAAAAAATGCTAGCACTAGTAGTAAAGTGACTATTGTAATTAGATTGGCTTGATTAATAAGATAGAGTAGAGCTAACAGCAGCTTATACTTAGAAAATTAGAAGTTTATAAATGTAGTTTAAGAGCGAGGCTTTTAACCAATTCTAGAGCATAACCACTAGTAAGAATTTGATATATAGGAGTTGGTTAGTATTGCTTCATCCTTCTAAACTGCAAATTAAGAAAAGGTTTAGATATAAGTTATTTAAGGTGAAGAACTAAAATAGCAGGGGTATAATTTAATATACTCAGTAGGGTAAGGTTCTCTTGAGCCACCAGCTATAGTTCATTTATAATTTTATAATAATCCATCTTCATCTTTAAAAATAAGTATTGTAGGGAAAGTAAGTTTTAAGCTTTAGGGAATAACGTTTGATGCTGGAGGACTGAATATTAAGATGAGCTATTTAAATAAAATGTTTATTGATAAAGCTGGAGCAAGCACAGTACTTCAAGTGTTTTAGTCTGCTGTTCTTTTGAATTTACCTTTAAACTTGACAGCAACTCTTGCAATTGCTTAAAATGCAGTAGATGCTAAAAGTTATCTACCAGGAAGTATTATTCAGAGTAAAAACGGAAAGACAGTTGAAATTACAAATACTGATTCAGAAGGAAGGTTAGTACTAGCTGATGCTTTCACGTATGTATAGGAAAAAGAAAAGCCTAATATAATGATAGATATAGCTACACTTACGATAGGAGTTGTCAATGCTTTTGGTTGGAATTATGCAGGTGTCTTAGGTAATGATGAGGATTTGATTAAATAACTTTAGACATCAGGAGAAGAAGTAAATGAACTCTTTATGAACCTACCAGTATTACCTGAGCATTTTGATGCTCATAGAGGAAACTAATCTGATCTTATCAATAGTTCAAGTTCGTCTAACTCAAAATGCTAATAAGCTACTGCCTTTTTATGAAATTTTATAGATGATCCCTTTATTACTAAAAACAAACTCCAATAAAAGGTTAAATGGGCCCACATGGACGTTGCAGGACCAAATATTAATGAAGATAATGGACTTGGTTTTAGAGGCTATGGAGCTAGAACTCTAATTAACTGGCTAATGAAAATGTAGTGAACATCGTACTAAATGAAAATTATAAAATTAATAAATCTATCTCTAATTAATGAAAAGGCAGCATAACTATATTTATTTTAGGTTCTTTTATTACTTCCTCACTACTAATTCATTTTAAGTCTAAACCTGTAAAAAAAAATTTCTTCATTGAAAATCCTTTCTTTCATATATCTTGCAACTTAAAGCATAATAGTTTATAAGATAAAAGAGAAATAAATAAGACAAAAGGTAAAAACGAGCATGCGAACTAAATAATGTTTTGATCTTTTTTAAACAAGTAATTAGCTTATCTTACATAAGCATTATAATAATGAACCTAAAGAAAAGTACTAACTATTTAAATTAATAGAAGCTACTAAAGTTATATTTCCTAGAATATTTAAATTTATCTGCTAAGAATATTATACCTATAAGCATATTTTGCTACTACTTACTTAGAAAAGCTTTTTATATAATTAACTTCGTAAATAATAGAAGTAATTGCTTAGTAACTTAAAATATTCTAAGCTTTATTATTAATAACATATTTAAAGAGTCAACAATAACCTAAGTCAAATAGAGGAACCTTTGCATATAAAAACCTTGCTAGCTATTTTTAGATAAATGATATAGCTTATTTAATAATAGAAGATGATTGCTATCATAGTAATAAGCACAAAAATAAAAATTGATTTGTATCTTTAAGTTAGTATAAATTGATTTATGCAATTCCTTAGATATTGATTTATAAAGTAGAGTTTTTTCTTTAATTTGAAGTAATGATAAGGAGATTTTTTAGTCTAAATGTGTAAGGATTGCGCTATTTAGATAGATAAGAGATTAGATATTTCTTTTTGTTTTATTAAAATTAAAAATTAAAGTTTTCTTAGAGTGTTTAGACTTTTGACTCTCACCATCCAGTTTCTTGTCCTCCAGCCCAATCACCTCCTTCTTCTGCAGCCCAATCAGCATTTTCTTGGCCCCAGTCTTCTTGTAATACTTCTCCAAGCTATGCATTGATTTCCTGCTAGACTTCTGGCTCTGCTTCCTCTTAGATTTCTTTTTTAATTTCAACATCTCTCCAGAAGAATAAGTCTACCATAACATCCCATTGTTTGCTTCTATCAAGTGTTCCTTTTAAATATAAGATTTCTCTTGCTAGTAGCCAGTAGAGCATTCCTATACTTTATTTTCCCTTATTGTTTGAAGGAATAGCAATATCTACATATCTTAGAGGACTATCGGAGTCGCAAAAGGCAATCGTTGGTATGTTCATATAAGAAGATTCCAATAATGCTTAAGAATCGACTCTTGGATCAGTTACGATGAGTAATCTAGGCTCTGTGTAAACTTTTGTGATATAGTTAGTTAGCATACCAGGAGTCCATCTTCCAGCGATGTATTTTGTTCCAACGTATTGAGAAAACTTCAAAACTGCACGTTAACCATACTAACGAGCTGAAACTACGAGAACATCTTCGGGATTTTCAATAGCTGCTATTACTCTTGCAGCGAGCTATAATTTTTCCCATGTTTTGCCAAGATCCAAAAGATATATTCCGTCTTACTTTCTCTTATAGACATATCTTTCCATGTCATTTGTTGCATTCACTGTTCCAATGTGACATTTTGTAGCTAGCAGCTTTTGAATATCTTCTTATCGCTATGCCATTTTTAAATATTTATCTATCTACTTTAAAACTTTAATTAAATACTCCATTTCATTTGTTTATTTCCACTTTAAATTCTACATTCATTTCTATTTCATTTTTAACTGAAAAAACATTAGCTCAAATCAAGACCAGTTATACTAATACCTTACTTAGATTTGTTTCCATATCCCAAATAATTCCCCTTTAGTAATTACTCCTTCATCTATATAAATCAGATGTATGCTAGTCAATTTATGATATGATAGCTATATAAAAACTAGAAAAAAACATGGAGACTTTTAATGGCAGTAGATTTAATTCCTCAGCCTATTAAACAAAAAGCTTAAGATTTAACTTATTTATATTTACTACTATACAAAACTCACTAAATACCTAGCTAATTTACCTTTAAGTCCTAAATTACATCTTAATTACTAATCAAGTTATCTAAAAGGGTAAAGAGTGCTATTTTACCTTTTAGTTTGATTTTAGGCTTTTTAACTGATTAGTCTTTATCTTCAATATTTCATCCTAACAATAAGTAAAAAATTTAAATAGCTAGTTAAAGAGGTATAATCAAGGCTCCCTTATTAAAAGCTTAGATTATCAATTAATTTACACTTAAGCATTTACTTCTGTATTGTATTCTTAAGCCTACTAAAGGAATAAAAGTAATCTGTACTTTAGTTTATAAGTATAGTAAACAGTCAAAACTAATAGATATATATCACTTCATCATGCAAAGCAAACCAAGATAAATTATTTTTGGATGCTACCAATTTATTAGATTTAAGATTGGTAAAATAATGCTTAAATTAGTCTTTATTAAAGCTTAGTTTTCTACTAAAAGTAAGCAAATACCTAGAGTAGCTAGCACAGTTGTATATAAACATAATTGGAAAAGCTAATTGCTAAAGTAAAGAATAGGATTGAGAATATAGACTATTAATCTTAAAGATGCTTAATCTTATTTTAAAGGAAGTTTACTATGTTTCTAAATATCACTTTGGAACTTCTTTCCTTATTACTAGCATAATACTTTGATTGATAAAGAACATAGTGAAAAACAGATAAATTATGTTCTAGATATTTTTAATAAGTGCTTAGATTATTTAAAACCTAGATTGGTTATGATTATTTTTATAAAATCAGTCAAAACTAAAATAAAAGCTAAAAGCAGAGTTTCTGAAATGTTTTAGCTGACCTATCAGCTTTAGCTTAAATTCTTCTAAATTTGAACTATTAAAAGCAGATAGAATAAGCTGACGCTGAAAGTAAGCAAAAATAATAAAAAATTAGATATTATAGCAAGTCAGTTGAAAGCTAATTTAAATAAAGTCATTGACATAAGCAATTCCTTGCTGACTATTAGTTCTAATTTAGTAGAATGTTAGAAACTATTATTAGAACTGCTAATGCTAAGTATAAAAACTTGTATATGAGATGGCTAATTTAGTCTAAGACTGTAAAAATAAAGCTAATAGCTCTTGACTTAAAAGTAATGGTATATAATGGAAATGCTTAATATATCTTAAAATCTACCATATCAGATTATATGCTTCTAAGCTAGAAATAACTGAGTAGATCTCAGCTAAACATAAAAATAGTTTTTGGTAGATTAAAGAATTTTATTGGAATAAAGCAAATATGACTTCTAAGTTTACTTTGTTATTAACTTAAAAGCAAATATTTTGACTAATGAGAAATAAACATCATCTTAAAAAAACCAAGAAATTGATAAATTTTACAGTCCAAGGTAAAAAAGATATAATTTCTTGATTTAAAAATTATGTTTAATGGACATCAAAACTAAGAGAAAAAGACTTAAAAATAAAGAATTAATTTAATAAGAAATATCTGACTTATTTAGGTAACGGGAAAATGGACCGATAGAAAAACCTTCAGATCTTAATAAAAAAGCTTTAATAATGTTTAAATTTAAACATCTCTAAGAATAATTATTTTAACTTAAATTCAAACTTATAATAGTAATTAGTTAGAGCTAGAAAAAGAATACTTTAAATAAACTTTTAATTTAAGTAAAAAAACTTAAATTTTTAAGAAAATGAATAAGTAAAAATATTAAAGCAAACCTAGATTAGAGAATCAGAAATTAAATGCATCTTAAATTAATTTTTCTCAAAGTATGCATCTCATAAGCATTTAAATGCCTAACTAGTAAATGTATCTTAACTAATTAAAGTTTAAAACCATTTAACTTCAAATAGATAAGATGATAATAAATGTCTATTAAGGAAACTAGTCTTCATTTTCTTTGTATAGATGCTACTTCATAAGCTATTGATCGTATTAGTAAAGAATGAGGTTTTTATATGAAGTTACTTAAGCTATAGAGTAACCCTTCACTCTTAAAGAGTTTTAGAAAACGAATTTAGCAAAGATCTTACTTTCATAATGTAAGATTTTGCATATGAAGTAAGTTATTAACATATTTCATATAATACATTGTTGAAGGATGGTCAAATAATCCTGCATAAATACATTATCTTATATATAATTTATGCCTATTAGCTAAGCAATATTATGATGTACTAAGTAACTCACTAATTCAATTTATCCTTTATAATCAATATTTTCCCCTTAATTTCCTAGCTATTTCTAAATGCTATTAATAACTCCAGCTATATAAAAATTTTGATAGATACTAAAATCTGAAATATCCATAGAATATAAATTGAAGATATTAACTTAAACAGAGAGGGAGAAAAATAAAGACATAGTGCTTAAATGCTAACTTACTGCTTCATACTAAATATGTAAATAAAGATAATTTCATTAATGAGGCTAGTTAGTATTGTTATGACAGACTTAATGACATTTATGATTTACAATGTTTGATATATATACTCTATAATATTTACAAAATCAGAGATAAATAAAGCTAAAATTATCACGTTCGTTTATAGTGTCTCTTAGATTGTAACTTTAATTCTTATAAATAGTCAAAAAAGCATAATTAGATTCTGAAATCTACCTTAATAGTTGATCTTCATATGATTATAAGAACTGTCTATAATGTCTAATTTTTAACCTTACTCAAAGCTTATTGGATATAAATGAAATTACAAAAAAGAGAATAAAACTAGTTTTGATATTTTAAAAGCTAATCAGTCAAATATTCTTTAAATCATACTTCCATCTATATGAACTAACATATTTCTTAGCATGCTCTTTAACTAAAGAAAGGCTTTGATTTGAACATTTAAATAAATAGCCTTAAGCTGTTAATGAATAAGATAAATAATTAGAGCTTAGAGACAATACTTTGCTGTTTAATATACAAGAAGTATAAGCTATTAGCTGAATCCAAGTAAGAGCTATCTGTACTGTATCACAAAGTATATTAAAGAGAAAAAGGTTGGAGGTATTTCTAGGGAGTTGTGAAGGTATTGAAAATAAATTAAAAGCTTATCATGCTAAACGAATAAAGGCAATTAGTTAAATACCTCTTCATTTATAATAAATAAACAAATTTAAAGTCTAATTACTAAAGTCAAACCACATGAATGAGGTATAAGAAAGAAAAGCCCAAAAGAACCATCAGCATATAAATTATAACGTTTAAGTTCTAATTAATAAGATTCTTTATTGCTCTACTTCTATAAATCAATAAATTACCTGGTACTGTAATCTTAAACTGAATTTTCATTAAGCTTATCTTGACTTGACCTTGAATTGTCTAAATTAAGTTGCTTTATAGTAGTTATTATTTAATGGATTTCTCATTGCACTATTTTTTCTTTTCGTCTCAAATAAGATAAAGCATTGTTTAGGTTATTCAATTACTGAGTTGGAACTTCCTCCTTTCTTGCAGTCATTAGCTGATACATTTTTTTAATTTACTTTTGCTTTTATTGAATTTTGTTTTATTTCTAGCTTAATGTAAATAGCTTCTGCTTATAATAGTTATGCTATTCCTAACTAGTCCTTTCTTCCATAGGAGATTGCTATCCACTAGAGCAAGGGGAATATTTTTTAACTAGTTAATTTTAGAATTAGGCTGAATGCTAGGTCTTATGCTTAGTTTTATACCTAGAACTATATTTTTAATATATATCGTTCTATTTCTTTCCACATCAAGTATTTGAAGATAGTTATTCGTGATAAGAATTCACTCCAGGGTTTTATTATTTCTATCCATACGTCCGAGACTTATAGCAGTTTCTTTCCATCCTCTATTAAGTAAAGTCTTTATTTTTTGGAGAAGCAACCTCTTCTTCAAGAAAAGACTGCGAAGTAATTGTAAATAATCTTTGTCCTAAACTATCTTACTTACTGGAAATATTATTTTCTATCTCCATATTATATTAAAATGGTTTATATATAGTTAAACTCCCTTTATATTATTATCATTCATCTACTATAATCTTACCTCTTTATTTACCCTTCTCCTTCTACTCTTCTCTTTCTCCTTACTTACTCTACCAACTTTAGAAAGCGTTTTTCCTTCGTACTTAGTCTTTTAAACTTATTTCCTTCAATTTTTTTTTGATATATTTTTCTAATTTCTTCATTATAAGAAAAGGCTTTAGTTTTATAATTAAGAAGAAGGTTAAAAAGTGAGATTAAGTAATAGTGAATAATTTGAAGGTATAGTAGAGAAATAAAAGCATAAGAAGAGAATAGTAAAGATACTAGAATAGCTTCCTATTTAATAAGTTTCATTACTCCTCTTCAGTATTTATACCTCTAGCTTTATAAGACTTATTACCCTTCTAGGAGCTATTAGGTTATATTCTCGTCTGCTTTTTAATAGCTTAAACTTTAGAGCAATGCTGGTATAGTTGTTATATAATGAAGTAGGTAAAGCTTATTTATATTTCTAAGTTTTAGGGTGTAAATGAGAAGGTTTAAATTAAAAATAGAAGGTTTTATAAGGATACTAGCTTATTATATTACATTAGCTAATAAGAAAACTGCACCTTTATGCTAAATCCAATTAATTCTTTCTGAGTATGTTAGAAGAATAATATCATTTATGATGCTATATGAGATGCAAAAGCTATAAAGTAAAAAAAACTTAAATACTATAAATAGCATACCCATTGCCACCTCCTTAAGAAATGTGGTACTAAAGGACATAAGTTTGTCCTTAAAACTGAATATTATAACGAGTTTCTTAACTTGCATATTATAGTAATATAAGAAGCTGTTATATTTATACTTATAATAACTTTCAAATATAACTAAAAGCGTTCATTTAGATATAAGTAGTAAAAGAATGTAAGATAAAAGGGTATTTTAAAATACTAAGCAGTAGAAAAGATTAATCGTGTGTTATGGAATTGTTAGGTCTAATTATTAAATTCCTTTTTGAGATTTAATTATGCTTAGTTATCTTTAAGAAAGCGTTCCATTCTAAATTACTAGTGAAAGCAGTAGCTTAGTATAGTATTTAAATACCAAAGGACTAGTATGAATATAAAGTCCTTCATATGATAGTAGTTAAAGAGTTATGATCAATTGAGAGTTAGAAACGAAATGTGATAACAATTAAGAGTGTTTTTTGAATCAGGATTAGTAAGAAAATTAGCTTTAAAGCTTGAAGTAGTAGAGTAAATCTATATAAGATATGAAATTGAGTACTTTATTTGGCTGTAATGGTTAATCAAGTACAAGAATATGCTACAAAATTGCTTGTGATATAACTTATTGTAACTCATTGTAAATAACTTCTTTTCTTTTTCTAATAACTGCTTAGTCAAAGATCAGAGATTCATATCTTACATAAAAATAACTTTGTAAAGGGGAATTCTATAAGTCATATGAGCTTCCCAAATCTTTAAAATTAGCCTGAAGTATCAATAATGATTGATTATTTAAACTATCAAGTAAAGAATGGAATTTTCAAATAGAGATACTCAGTATCATACAAGCATTAAGTTATTTAGCCTAATTAATAGCACAGAAACTTAGAATAGACTAAAGTCACAAATATGAGTAAATTACTTTGAACTATCTATAAAAGCTAAGCAACTGTAGACTTAATAGTTACGTAAGTCTAGAGTCATTCAATTGACTGCTAAAAGTAAACTTTACCTAGTTCTTATATACTTATGGATTTTAAGATACCTGAATACCTTTCTATTATAAATGTATATTAAGGTAATATATTCTTATATCTATTTAAGCATATGGAAACATTTAAGGATTTAACTATTATAAATTAAACTTAAAATCATTAGCTTTAAATTAAAGTCTAAGAAAGATTAGCAGTAGTAATAGACATTTTTAAGTCAATCTTTGGAAAGGAGTAGAATGACCTATCAGTTATTTAAGAATGGTATTCTATAGTTTAAAAGTATGTAAGCATTTAAACAGTAACAGGTATATTAGTTACATAAGAACTAATTTACTTTAGTTAAAGGTAGTTAAATATAGATATTACAAAATGAATCTATCAAAGTATATACTTATATAACTTAAACAATCATCAAATCAACTCTTAGAAACACTTTAAAATTTAATAGTACTTAAACCTAATTAATTGCTTAGTTTTTATATTAAGGATAAATATACCAATAACTAGAACTATGAGACTTGTTTATAGCAAAATTAAATTCATTCATTCATTCATTCTAGGACAGCTTCGTAGAAATAGCTTTTTAATTTGAAACCTTTTACTAAAATGATCATTAAAAGGGATTATTTCCAGTATGATATCAAAACAAACGCTTTTGAAAGGTTATAATAGTTCTAGAGATCCTGTAAAATTCTAGGTAATTAGCTAATTACTATAATCTACTTGTACTCTATTAAAAATAAATGACTAAGTCTTAATTAATATAAACAAGCTGGTTTAGCTAATTAAGTTTAGTAATGGGCAAGTAGAACTCTAATAAATGAATAAAGTCTTTATTTTCGTTCTTTTTGACTTTAGACATTAATAAATAGTTCTTTTGAAGTCAATAAGATATATAGCATCTTAAAATATTTGGAAATTATTAGACTAATTTAAGCTAAAAAATTTATATAGTTGGTACTAATAATTTAGTGTAGCAAGCCTTAAATATATCAGAACTAGCAACAGCATATAAATAGAAAAGCTTATATTGTTGTAATTCAATAATCATATTACCTTTAATCAGAAGCTTATTATTTAGATAGAGTATTAAAGAGTTTAATTTGGCTTTTATTATTTATCTTAAAGGAACCATTAATCTATTACTACAAAATGCATATTCTTATAGTTAATTTAATATTTTAAATAAGCAGAACTTATATTCATTAACTAAAAGCAGAATATAGGGAGAATATTAAGAAAAACAGCTTTCATAATACTTTCTTAGCAACTATCGAACTAATTTAACTTTACATTCTGTATGTTAAGATTTAACTGTAATAGGCTATTTATCTCATCTAATCTATATAGTTCAATTAGATAATTAAATTTGAAACAAAATTATAATCAATAAAGCAATTCAAAATCTTATTTATTTTTAATTTACAGCTTAGTAAACATGAAAGAAGGTTATTAGCTAATTCCGTTTTTTTAATGCATATATTACTATATATTTACTTAAATTAATACTAGCAAACTGCTAAGTAAATTAAAGTAGTAAGTATAGGCATAAAGTTAAATTAAAGATATGGCTTCTGTATGAAAAAATATTTAAACTAGAAAAAAAACTTTGTGATAGTTAAAGAAGTAAAGGATTTCTCAATCCTATGTCTTACAGAGTATTGCGCCTTCTATTTTAAGTTTTGTTATTATTTACTAAATTTAGATAGTTTGAATAAGACGTAAAAAAGTATTATTTATCCTTCCTTTTTATTTATTAGACTAAATTAATTTAATAGCTATAATCAGATCTGTCGCTTTTTAAATAACTTAAGGATTATGCAAAAGTAAAATAAGTTGACTTTAGTATAAAATTAAAGAATAGGCTTCAAAATATTAGTAAGGGTTATCTCAAGATAGTTGAGCTTCTATTCTTAAGAAGTCTAATATGATTCTTCAAAAGTTTATTGAAATTTATTAAGGTAGAATAAGATTTTGGACTGATTTAATTATACAATTAATAATTGATATGTATCTTCTTATATGCTTCATATTCCACAAGACTGAAACTTAAAATGGTCTATGAATATACTGTATTATATAATTTAACTTTGTACTAGAAAACTAGGTTTAGCTTATATATGGCCCATGCTAATTTTTTAATAGACTTTGGTAATTCCTGAAATATAAAATAGGCAATAAAAAATGGAAGGATTAACTTCTAAGAGAGTGCTAATAATTTTAGATGTACCTCTATAGCCATAAGCACAGTACATTTTCTTATAATAAGTATCTGAAATATTTGATTCAAATAGATGCTTAATAAAATATTAAAAAGCAAAGCTAGCATTTAATAGCAAGCTTTAAATAAAAATACTGCATGTTAAAGAAATTAAAAGGATTAAGAACTTTAGAATGAAATTAAGTAGAAACGTATATAAAATAAAAGCAAACAAGTTAGTTAATTTAACTTAGCATATTCTATTCTTTAAACAAAACTAGTTTGAGAGAAGGGTGGTAATATCTAATAGCAAAACAAGCAATAGAAACAACAATTCTAATTTTAAAATCTTCAATCCTCATATAATCTTAATCATTTAAGTACTTAAGAAACTGAATAAATAATAAGATTAAAGAAAAAGCATTTCCTTCATAATGATTATAAGCATATTTATCCTATTATAAGTATAAGTTTCCTTCACTTTTATATCTCTTCTTACTTATTGCTATACTTAAAACTAAAGATATAGAGATGATTATATTGACTGGTACTATTAAATATTCTATTAAGTTAAATAGGTAAGCAAGCTTATAGATTATATGTTATTTTTACCTCCAATTTAAAGGTAAAAGCGTCAGCTATTATAATTTAGCATGCTTAATTAGTCTTTATTATATCTTAGATTCTTCCTTATTAATCAAATTTTCTCTAGAGTTAGCTTAATATCTTTGAGCTATACTTCTATTAAGGATAAAGTCAGACCCTTTGCTTCTTATTAAGCATTCACTAATTAAGCTGGGTATTTAGGTACAAATTAAGCTACAGCTTTTAGCGTTAGCATACGAAAGTTGGTGTAAAGCATTATCATTGTAGTGTAAGATGAAAAATGAAATACTCGTATTTGTTAAATCTAAGCATAAGCATTAATAGAGCATAAAGTTCATCTCTTACCTCATTTAATTACTTTGCATTCCCTTTATACACTCAAAGCTAGATTAAGAAGTATAAATAAACTTAGTAAACCAAATTGGTAGAAAAAGGAAATAATGGTTAAGCTAATGAAGGTTAATAGTTGAAAATCAGTTGACTATATAAAACTTTATCTGTTTTAGGAATTCAAATTTAAATATGCTTAGTCTGTCAATCGAAAAGCTTTAAGCATAAATATAGAGTATTAATAATCTGCCTGAATCTGAAATAAAAGCATTTCACTTTATAATTTAAGTAAATAAGTTTCTAAATAACTAAGGCTATTTAAATATTAATTAAGCTATGAAAATTAACTTGTAAAAAGCTAACTTATTTCAAAAATCAGAGAAGTGATAAAAGAGGAACTAAAAGAAAGAAAAAGGAAAATCACTAGAGTTAAGGTTTATAAATTGAATATAAATAAGTAACTTTGAAATTCTCCAATCGCTTTATAATAAATTCAAACGGACTTATATTTAAACTATATAATAATTAACATTTAAATTCAACTGATTTAAAGATAAAAAGCTAGATAAAGTAAAAGCACAAAAGGTTTAAAAGGAAGTTTGATGATTAAGATAATAAAATGATAAATAGGTAATTTATTAGACTTGATATTAAACATTTTAAATTTATCAAACTTTATATTAAATTAGTTTAAAGATATTTATAAATTATAAAATGATTAGAGAAGTTTGCAGTATCTTAAGCTTACTAATTCTCCTTAACTAGGTCACTTCAAATTCCATAAATGGTTGTCCTAAAATTGAATGTACAATGGATAAAGGCTATGAACTTAAAAAAGGAACTTGCTTATAATGGGATAGTGAAACTAGAACCTATCTTATGGATGATTGTTCTATTCCATGGTAAATTTGTCCTCTAACTAAAGCGGTAGATGCTTTAAATAATCCAGGCGAAGATGTAACTTGTGTTTTCGATGATTATCATGAAGATTTTTTCACAAACGTACAGAATTACACAGATTGACTATAAACTGAGGGTTTTTATAACGATTGCAAAAAATGGACTGAAAATGAATGCCAAGAGTGGTCGAGATATTATGGAACAACTCCTGACCATAAGCTCCTACTTCCTTGTGCGTATATTAATGGATAAAAATTGCAGATTAACGAAACTGATTTTAATTTTACGTGTGCTACTGATAGTTTTGGTAAAGAAGCTCCATGTGGTTGTAATTTTGGAAAAAATAGTAGGTTCAATGGATAATGCGCACTGCTTTAGGGAGATACTTATCATGGAATATGTGATTTCCTTAGCGTGGAGTGTGAGTATTATACCAACGATAAAAAAAACACTGTCTAGTATAAATGGGAAGCTGCTGAGACTTATGTAGCTTGGGCTTATAAGCATAGCATAGCTGGTCCTCTAGTTGACTGCTTTTTTGATACTTTTGAATACATGCCTCAATATGTCAGGGATATGAATGGTTTTTTATATTCTCTTTCAGTTCTTATAATTTTCGCTTTCATCTGAAGACTGAATTTTAGATTAAACTTTATAATATTTTAATTTATATAAATACTTGCTTACTATATTACCATTTAGCACATCAAACCTTTCAATGTAACTAAATACAGAATCATTTCTCAAAATAATTACTATAATAAATATCAGTAAGCTAGTCTTAAAATACCATGCTTTATCAATAATTTAGCTTATTTAATGATCCTTTACTCATTATTAATACCCTTTTACTTAGGCTACTCTACTTACGCTTTGAATGAGATGTTAAACTAATTTATCTCTTATCTAAAGCAGTAAATCTGCTTTCTACCATCATTTTAGCTTTTATGAGCGATGAATGAAGAACATCTTTATACAATTTGAAGGATTAAAGGAATTATCTAAGGGAATAAGGTAAAGAACAAGATGGACTAAAGAGCAGATTAATCGTTTTACATTCACTCACTAATAAACTGGATTTAGTCTCAATCTTTGTATCCCTTAAGCTAGTAAAATAGCCTAAAGCAGTTTCTGCATTAAACATAATAAAAGATAAAGAATATAAATTGGTATATATTCCAAAGTGACATGAAGTAGTATGGTAAGTAGCAAATATGAAGCATCTATTAAATAGTTAATTAAATTAAAGTAGCTAAGCAAATAGCATTGATATTAAGGGAGATTGAATATGAAGTATTTTGGTGAAATGTGCATATTTCTTATGTTTTCTTGTAAAAGTAAATTAAAAAAGAAATAAAGGAATATTATTATAAATGGGTAACTAGACTGCAAAGGATTTCTTCAGGCCAAAGGAAGGTACTTTGGAACCAGAAGATCATTACTAGTTACTTAATGCGGAAGTGTTTTCACATTCTGGATACCTCCGCTCAAAATGGGATAAAGCTGGAATTAAGCATAACGAAGATTAAGAGTTGAACATTTTTGGATGGACAAATGTTTAAAAGAATCCACATTTTAAATAGCAATTATAGAAAAAAGAGCAAACTGAACTCAAGGAAAGACTGCTAGTTGGATTTTTGCCTAATAACAGTGCAACCTAAATGGAAATGCTTAAAGATTTTGACGATTTATAAGTGGCTTATTCATCGCCATCAGTCTGCTCGTTTAAGGATATTATGATGCAGAAATTTTTGATTCTTCATAAGATGTTCTTTAAGATATGGGAGTCAAGAAAGAAAAGAGTAACTCCTTTAGAATAAATTAAAATTGATCTAGATAAAGTACCAATGAGCAAATCAGCTGAAATTGGAATTAAATCAGGAATCTCATTGATGATCACCCTAATTAAGCAAAACTAGCAAGTTAACCCTGAGTTGCAAGAAACTATTCTAAACTTCATTATTTAACTCCTAGCTGAAGTTAAACCTCTTGATCTATGGGGAGAGGATAAAATGTATCTAGTGCTTGATAGCAGTTTAGAATAAGTAAACGATTATCTAGAGCAGATAATACTAACAGAGCAAAACAAAATTTCTAAGTGCAAAGCTTTAAAAGCTCTTTTATCTCTAGGCTTAGCCAGAGGATCGCTGCCAAATTTACTCACAGCTGTTAAGTTAATAAATAGCATACAAGTTACTAACGGAATTTAGAACGAACTAGTATCTCTTGGCAATGAATAGGCAATGACTTTTCTTAGTTTTGTAGATTAAACCCAAATTCTAGCCAGCGAAAAAATTCATTATGTACCTAAAGATGAAGACTCTAAAAAAGAAGATAAGCCTTAGTTAGGAGGTGACAAGGTTCCATATGCAAGTGCTGCATCTGATGGAAAATACTTATACGTGCATACACATGAAGGCCTATTTAAGATAGGAATAGGAAGAGATACATTGCTTGGAAAAGTTTATAAATAGAACAAAGAATATAGAAATGCTGAAAAAGGATCCATGATATTTTTACAAGGAAAACTATTGTTCAGATCTTCTAAAACTAGGGATTTACCTTTCGTTATTATTAATAGAGATACTCTTGAAGAAGATTTCGCCGCTGAAATTGCATATGACAAGGATTGCCCAAATGCATTATATGTTGAAGGATCTTCAAATCCTATCGAATTTTCTCATGAAATGTACTAAGATTTCTAATAAGCTAGATAGAAGAAAGAAGCATAGCCAACCCGTCCTGTTTAAAGATCTCCAATGTTTACAGATGGAAGGCTTTTGTATGTTTTGTCTTAATGGACTGAGGAACATAAAAAGGGACAAAATGAGGAGGAAGAAGAAGATGAAGAAGAGTCTAAGACTTAGACTAAAGTAGCTAAATTTGGAGTTGATATTTATGATCCTCTAAATAGCTTCACTCTAATAAGATCGATAGAAATCAAAGACACTGATAAAAATACTCCTGCAGTTGCTGTAAAGAGCTTAGAAACATCAACATACTATACAAATGGTAAAAGTTTAATTGTACACATGATTACTGATGCAAACACTAGAGTATTCAAAAAGTTTGATCTTACGAATGGAAAATGCGAAACTACATTTAATCCAGCAGCAAGTAACGGAGTTTAAGACTTTTATTGCTACGATTATTTCAACAACTTGATATGGTAGATTTAACTAAAGGCAGACAAAAGTCACTTGACAAAGCTGGCCTGCTATAGAAATTAAGGATCCCCACCAAAGATAAACATAGACAAAGATAATTATGTATCAAGTGAATGGATAATTAACCAATTCCCTATTCAATAAGAGCAAAGCAAAGAGGAAGAATAGCATATTGAGATCCTTCAAAACTTAGGTTTCTCTACTGTAGAAATAGATTTAAATAAACTGCTAGAAAAATCCTATAATTACAAGCATGTTGTTCTCAATATCTTAGCTAACCTTTCTAGTCTAGCCGAAAGTTACAGTGTTGCTAAAAGCGACTGGGATGAAGTCTAAGATATGCTTAAAACTTTCAGAAGGCCACATGCAATTCATGCTGTTTTCAAAACTTTCGATATTCTCTGCTAACTCTTGTAAACATACGTTGGAGCTTTTTAGGAATAAAACGAAGAAAGCATCATAGGGTAGTACATTTTCCTAAGTATAGTTAGAATTTTGAGGATAAACCTAAATGCTGCTAACAACTGTGAAATTCCTCCAAAATACATCGGACTCGAGTAAGGAAACTAAAGAGCTGACAATCTAAAGAAAATTCTTTGGGAGTTTGTTCTCTAGGAAGAGAGTGCAGATCCAACTTCGAATAAAATAAGAAAGACAGTGAAATTCGAAATCTTATAGCTATTTTAGTCAGCATTGCAAATATTCTATCCAACAGCAAAAGATATACTAGACTTAATAAAATCCCTTAAGGAAAACTAAGAATAACTAAAGATCTCTATTAATGAATGGCTTAATAACCCTAGATCTCTTTAAATTTTATTGAAAGACTAGAATGAAGCAGTTGAGTTGCTATAATATGCATCTGAAATTGCAGGATAAACTCAAATTGCCATAATTGAGCATTTACATAAACTTGGAGATGAGAACATTTAAAAGCCTGAGTACGCACAAGCTATTGAATAATAAAAGTAAGCAAAAGAGTAAGAAGAAAAGGAGAAGAAAGAAGAACAATAAGATAAAGAAAAAGGATAACCAGATTAAGATGAAAAGTCAAAAAAAGAAGAATCTTAAAAGAAGAAAGAAGAGGAGAAAGAAAAAGAAGAAAACAAGCAGCCTTTTGTTAGTTTCGAGTTCAAATAGACCAAATTAAATGAAGCATCTCTAAACTTCTTGGTTACTCTTTAGAAAGAAATTTTATACAAAGCAGCAAGTAAAATAGGAGACAAGCAAATATAAGATGAAAGTGTAATAGCTTTACTTGAGAAGTACAACAATCTAATAATGGAAAATACTGAGTAGCTAATAGAAAACATAATTCAAATTCTAAATAAAACAGCTCCAGATCTAAAGTTAAAGATGTGAATTACTATTGAAACACTTATTAAGGAGTAAAGCATTATTGGAAAAATAGTTCCACTCTAAATAAATTCTATAGCAACAATGTGTACTCATTTTAATGTCGCTAGTGTTACTCTCTATCCTATCATGAAGCTTTTGGAAGTCTATAATAAATTATATCAAGCTAGGTTGTTATTTGACACTGAGTTAAGCAAACCTAAAGACTAAGGACCTCAATTATCTGTTGAGGTATTTGAAAGTGATCATCCTTATTTGTCAAGTTAGAATAAAAAGGAAAAAATTGAGATTAAAGGAGCAAGACGATTGTCTGTAACTTTTGATACCAAATGCGAAGTAAAATCAGGATGTGCATATCTAGAGCTTTTTAAAGATGAAGGATAGTCTGAATCTATTTGTGGAAGATTAACTACAGACTAATACTCCTAGGCTAAAACCTTCCCAACTGATCCTCTAATTGTCGAAGGCGATTGTTTCTGGTACTATTTTTATTCTGATGGATGCAGTAATCCTAGTGGTTGGGGTTATAAATTTACTGTTTCTGCAGAGCTGTAGAAAGGAGCAGACTTTGCAGCAGATTTCACTCTTGAGTTATAAAGAACCATTTGCTGGCTTGCTGGAAGATGTGCTGCTCAATTTATAAATGCAGAAGCTTTAGCTTTCTTCCCAGGAGATGATACTAAATACTAAAACATCTTAAATAGCAAATTACTAAGTGGAGGTATGGAAGAGAGACACTTTAGCATGAAAGATGAAATGTGGAAATTGATTTAATAGCCTATTACAATGTTTGGTGCTGGACATTTAGAAAACTATCTTACTGCTACGGCTGCTCCAAGTGAAATGAAAGAAGATGAATTACTTTTGAAAGTTCTTGAAGGAACTGACCCTAAAATACAATCTCTAATATAGAAACTCCAAGAAAAACTAATGAAGACTCAAGTATGGGCAAGAGTAGGAGGAGAACTAGCTGATAAACTAGTATGCTCTGCTTTCGCTGTATTTGTCAAACACTCTAAACTGGTTCAAGAATTGCAAAACGCCCTTGATTCTGATTAGTTTGATGAATAGCTATTTAAAAAATGGACAGCTGCAAGTAGAATGAGAACGTGGCTTGTAGAAAAAAGGAAAAATATAGATGATGCTTATGAGCGCTAAAAGTTGCTAGAGAGTAAAGATATTACTTCAATTTAAAAAGCTGGAGAAATTTAAGTTTAGCAAACCATGACTAAAAATCCTTTAGCCTCCACTGAAGAAACCTTACAAAAACTTACTGAAGCTGTTATCAGAAAGGCTCAGTTCTTACTTTAGTTAAAGCCAAGTCTTGCATGGAATGAAGAAGAAGCACCTGGAAAACCACAACTTTTCAGATAAATCAGTGAAGCATTACCTGAAGGTGAGGATTATTGGAAAAAAAGACTTTAGTAGTGGAAATAAATTAGATAGAAGCCTTCAACTTTCTAGAGCTTGGAAGAATAAAAACATGAAATTCACCTTTCACTAACAACTTCAATTTTATTATGCTTGTAATCTCCACTCCCTCTCAGAAGGTTGAGAAAATAAGTAGAGGGTTCTTATCTCAAAGCAATTTGTAGAACTTGCGGTATCAATGCTTTAAATGCCATCATGAGATTTACTCCATAAAGCGTTGTCAGAGATGATGTCTTAGGATTTTTAATGAGCTCGTTGAGATCAGATGAAAATAAGTTAGTACACTACCTTGATGGACTATAAGGATGTGGATTTTATCTTGAATAGGCAGTAAAATAAGCCTTCTAAGATCTATTGTTTAACTTGGTAAAGTTCTTAGAATAATCTAACGAAATTAATGAAATTCATACTTTACTTGATAGCTTTTTGTGGAAATATAGAGCTTCAGACCATAAATTCTTATAGGAACTAGATTTCTTCAGAATTTTGAGAGGATTCTAAGAGGATAGCTTACTAAGAAAGGTATGGGGAAAATCATTGATTCCTAGAAAAAGCGATATTGATGATAAGCAACTTAATGAAGTGAAACCTGAACTTGTTAAAGCTGTTTTAGAACTCTTTGAAGTTACTCTTTGCCTCTGTGTGACGAGATCTCATGATGAACTTCAAAAGCCAGAAGCTGCTTTACCTAAAATGACATTAAGTTTAGAAAGAAACATTTCAGCTTTAGATGAAGCTTCATCTGAAATGCTTTTCAAACAAGCATTTAGAGTCATTTTCGGCGAATTGGAAGCTTGTTATTAATCTTATTCCACTTCTGAACCTTTAGACTGGAGTCTTTGGCTCAAAAAAATGAAAAGGAAAGATGAACTCGAAGAAAAAAAGAAAGAGAAAGACAAGCAAGGTAAAAAGAAAGCCGCATCCATTAATGGAGAAGAAGGAGAACAAGAAGTAAAGCCTGAAACCAAAGAATTAAAGGAGAAGGATGAAGATAATGAAGATAAGAAAATAGTAGCTGAACTTAAAAAGTAAGAGGCTTTAGAAATCTAGCTTTATGATCCTGGATTTTCTTATAGATTAATACAATTGCTTTATAAGTGCGTCTGCTTAGGAAGTTAGGTACTCTTAGAGCCATTGGGCAATCCAAAATATATCTCAACTTTATATTCTCTCTTGAAAGTAGCCCCACCTGAGCACAAAATTCTAATCACTAAGATACTACAACATATGCTAACATTCTTACCTGAAGACATTTTCATAGCAGCCTTAGAAAGACAGGAGCTAGGGAAAAGCTGTGAAGAGGTAGTATAATTCTTTTTCAATATAGCTTATAACATTAGAAAGGGAATTTGGGAAAAGCAATTGCAAAGTGAAGGAGATTATGCGTTTTCTTGCAGTCTCATTAATTTATTACAATCCTTCCTTACTTTAGAAAATTGGAAAGATGTTGTAATTGATCTTATCAATAAGCATCTTCGTTAAGAAGAAAAGTAAAAGGCTATAATGGCTATGAGTATCATTGGAGGTGAAATTAAAGGTTTAAGAAGAGGTTGCGAAATCTTAATTCAAGGTATTTAAGCTGGTATTTTGGTTGGATTTGCTGAAAATTGGGAATAGAAAGAAGATGAAGAAGAAGCAGGAGGAAGAAGAGCACAAAGAAGACCTGCTGGCAAAAAGAAGGCAGAGAGTGATAGAAAGATATTCCTTGACTTAGATCCTAATAACACTAATATGAAACCACTGATAGTAGAGTCATTAGAACATGCAGATATCTCAACAGAAGAACCTTAGAATATTGTATGCTTAACTGATACGAAATTGACTGACTACTATTCATTTATCAAGAATAAAGACCTTATTTACGAGTATATCACTAAGTCTCTTTAAACAGATCTTAGCGAAGATACTAATGTTGAAAGCTTAAACCTAAGAGTCAGCTCAATGAGAACATTACTAACTCATTTGCATAACAAAGAAACTAACTAGTATTTAGCAGAGAATCAGTAGTTCCTAGTTTAGCTTCTTACTATTGCTATTCAACCAACTCCTATGAAAAATGTTAAATCACTAGAATTGGTAGAAGAATTACTTTATAGGCAAAGGCAATACGCATGTGAAAGTTCAAAAGCTTTGTCAATTTCAAGAAATGTAACTGTCAAAGTAGTATTTTCAGGAAACGTAGCTGAAATTGAAGTCTAGAATTATTAAGGGGAAATTGCCCTGTTAAGCATTTTTAGTGGTCTTAACTTGAACGCCCTTGCTTCTTTGAATGGATGTGATTTAAGCTAAGAGCAAATAATAGGACCAGGAGAAATAGAGGAAAAGCTGAATTAGTTCGATTTAATATTCACTTGTAACGTGAATATCGATCAGTACAAAGAAATAGAGAAGAAGACTATTGTTGTTCTACATTAGTCAGATTTAGCCTTCTTGAAAACTTTCATTCTTGGAACTATTTAATTAAATATACAGCAGGAATTAATATCTGCCGGATTTGAGTAATAAAAGATAGAAAAAATAGACTTTGCCTTATAAGATATTGACACTATTTTGTCATCTTTAGTTGATTAAGAGCAAGCTGCTCCTCAAGAAGAAGAGCCAGAGGAAGAAGAACCTTCAAATCCTTGCTTTAGATGTAAGGAGGAAGAGAAAGAAATCCAGAACTATCATTAGGCTATTAAAACATAATACTCCAGCTTCTTAAACGTAAAGCAAGCAGATGACATTGTAAATGAGCATTAGATTATTTGCAAAGCTTATGTGATCTTAGCAGCTAGAAGAGCTTTACTACTCTTATTGGAAAACTCCAAGGGAAAAATCTTAAATAATTTCTAAGGCTAAGAATAAGTTCTACTAAATTGGATGAAACTGCTCTACTTAGAAATATGTTTATAATTAAACAAAGGACAAGGAGAAGAACTCACTAAATCGTTAAAGAAAATCGTCACTGATATACTAAAGGGCTAACTTGGAGACCAAGTAGTTATAGAAAAGCTGAAGGATATTCTACTTAATGATGGTATTTTATCAACTTTGCTACAAACAAATACTTCAAGGTTCAGAAGAAAGGATTTGAAAGCCTCCTCAGAAAAGCAGATACTGAACAACGAGCCATTTGTATAATTTGCAATTTGGCTTTCAAAGCTTTTCATAGAAATCTAGTAGGAGCCTATTATAAGAATCAATATTATTGACTCCTTGTTAAACTTAGCTTGCCTTAGAGCTGGCAAAGAATAGAGATCTGTAATTTGGGAACTTCTAGACTTTATTCTCTGCCTATTTAACAAAATAGAAGCATTACTTCATAATTGCATTAAGCAATAAGAAAAATTCCCTCAAAGCATGGCTGAAATCATTGAGACTTCGATTTTCAAGTTGGAATCAGCATAGAAGCTGAAGGAATACTGGGATGTGCTTAAAGGTAAAGAAAAGCAAGATCATTCAAAGAGCTGCTAGCTAATAACAGAAATCTAGATCAATTTAATGAGAATTGAAAGACTAAAAGTTGATTACAAAGAAATGATTTAGAAACTTGAAGCTCCTCCTTAAGAAGAACATAGAGATAGGTTCTTAACCGAATTTTTAGACACTATTGATATGATGAGAGATCTTCATAATGATCTAAAACTTTTATGGGCTGTTTTCGATACCAAAAATCCAAAGATCATGAAGGAAGAGGTTTAGCACTACGAATCAGCTCATTACTATTTTAGAAACCCAACTACATTTAAAATATTCCATAATCTGGCTAGTGAGCTAACTATAAGATTTGATGAAAGTTCAATCTTTGAGTAAGGAGATGCTTTAAATATCACAGCTGACATTTAGAACAAAATGATCATTTAGAGTATTGCTGGCAAAATAGCAAAAAGAACTGTTAATGTCGCTAATAGTTTTGCTTATATCACATTCCCAACAATTGCTAGTGAAGTATTTTCATTTGGAAATGGTGAAAGTGGAAAATTAGGTCATGGAGATACTACAGCAGTTTCAAGGCCTAAATCAGTTTCAGCTTTGAGTGGCATGCAAATAAAGCAAATAGAAGCTAATGATAGTTGTACTGCTGTTCTTACTAAAGACGGAGAAATATGGGCGGCAGGATCAGGAGTACTATCAACAGGAAGTAATACATTATACTTTAATAAGTGTTCAAATATAAAAGACAATAAGATAGATTTCTTCAGCTTAGGTAATTCACATGTCTTGGTATACACTCAAGAACATGAATTATTTGGATTAGGCTCTAATCAAGATGGAAGACTTGGACTTGGATCTGGATCTGGAGGATCATCCTTACAACCTATTGATATGTTCAAGAATAAAAAGGTTAAAGCTGTTAGTTGTGGTTTCAACCATTCCTTAGTTTTATTATGGGATAATAAATTATATTCCACAGGTCATAATGACAAAGGTTAGCTTGGATATGGCTAAGACATGGTTGGCAGGAAATAGTAGTAATTTAGATAAACTAAGTTTAACTTCAGAATTGTCTAGATACAAGCAGCACATTAAGTTTCAATTATACTTGGAGAGGAGACAATTTAAGGAAAGCTAATAAAAACACTTTGGACATGTGGTGATAAAGAAGGTGGAAAGCTTGGACTTGGAGAAGACATAGAAGATTTTGCAACTTTATCAAGAATTAAGAGTTTAGAACATGAAGATATAGCTGAATTCAGTTTTAGGAAGAAGCATGGTGTTGCTATTACTACATCTGGTAAAATCTTTGCTTGGGGTGCAAATGATAAAGGATAATTAGGTACTGGTGATAATTAGAACTTAACTTCACCAAAGGAAATTGAATTTTTCAAGAGTATCCCAGTAAAAACAGCAAGCACTGGTGTAAATCACACTGTAGTTCTAACTTAAGAAAATAAAATTTATGCCTTTGGAGAAGTTTAAGGAGGTAAATTAGGATTTGCTGAAGTTTCAACTGATTCAATTGCAGTACCAAAGCTAATTGATTAATTTACCGGCAAACCTATTTAAACAGTTTACTGTGGTCCAAATCATACGATAATAGCAACTTATAAGGATGATTTAATTAAGCAAAGAGATAACCACGAATTGAATTGCACACATTGCCAAAAGAACTAGATTGTTGGATGGTTATATATTACTATTGAGGAATCCAAATTTAAAGCCTTTTGCCATGACTGTTATGTATCAGAAAATAAGTCTTAGTAATTGACACAACCTTGGTTTTTGCTACGAACTCCTAGTGAAAAAGACTTAACTACCTTTTAATGGCCTCTCATTAACTAAGTTTAAGAAGCTTAAGATTTAGGATCTTGCGTTAACTGTAGCAATAAGATTCAAAACATTGCCTATAAGTCTATCCATGATGGATTTATTTTGTGCAAAGAATGCCTTTACACTTATCCACTTTCTCTATCTACTCCTACTGTCCTAGCTATTCTAACTCCTAACCTAAAACTTCAGTGCGAACCTATAGATAGGTCTCAGTTTTATACTCCAGCGGCAAGATTTGGATATAAGTTTTCAATTCAGCCAAAGCTTTCTACAAAAGGATGTAAAGTGATGATGAAAAAGTACGAGAGCGTCTATCAAGAATATGCAGATGAAATGAGCAAAGCTAAGTACGAAATAGACGAGCAGATTGTAGATCTGATAAATAACTTCTGCTAAAAGGAAGAAAAAGATCCTTATGATATTAATGAAAAAGACCTCAAAATTACCTAGGAAGACTTAAGTATACGTCCTGCTATTGAAACATGCAACCTAGAGTTTATTAGAACTCGCTTTTAGCTTTTAAAATTGTTTAACGAAAAAGTCAAATAAATTTTGGGCTTCATTGACTTTTCTTATTCCTTAAGTATTTATAGACTAAAGACTGTCTATTAGAATGCCGCAGGATTAGTCTTTTGGTCTACCAAACAAAAATTAATCTAAACTATTCTTAAGGCAGAGGAATAGAATACAGGAAGAGGTTCTGCGATTAGAGTTGATAGAATGAGAGCCTCTAGATTTGTTCAGAAAGGTATACCTGACCATAAAGGAGAATATACAGTCTTCGGTTAGATTTGGAGATAAATCAGACATAATGTTAATTGCTGCAGAATTGCTAAGGGAAGCTAGATGTACAGTGTTAACTTTGTAGGAGAAGCAAGTATTGATGTTGGAGGTCCATATAGAGAAAGTATCTCATAAATGTGCTCAGAGCTATAATCTGTATCTTTGCCCTTGTTTATTAAATCTCCAAATCAGTAAAATGATTCAGGCCAAAACAGAGAAAAATGGATGCTCAATCCTTCCTCTAAATCTCCGACTCATTTAGCTATGTACGAATTTGTGGGAAGACTCATGGGTGTTACTATTAGAACAGGAGAATTCTTGAATTTAGATCTTCCTTCGATGGTTTGGAAGAGTTTGTTAGGAATGGAACTTGATCTAAAAGATCTAGAAGGAGTTGATAGATACACTATTTAGTGTTTAGAAGATGTAATGCATATTGAAAAGAAAGGTGTAACTGAGGAAAACTTTGGAGAACTTATCCATGAAAAATTCGTTTGTTTCTTAAGTGATGGTAGCGAAGTAGAATTGAAGCCTGATGGAAAGGAATTGGATGTCACTTTTAATAATAGACATGAATACATTGAATTAGTCAAAAAGACAAGATTGACAGAATGCATTAAGCAAGCTTAAGCTATTCAAAAGGGACTGAAATAAGTAGTTCCTGCTTCAGTTCTTTCTTTACTTACTTGGAGAGAACTTGAAACTTTGGTTTGCGGAAGACCAATTCTTGATGTTGAATTATTAAGAGCAAATTCAATTTATAGAGGATGCTCTGAATCAGATGCACATGTTTAATTTTTCTGGAAAGCATTAACTGAATATAGCCCAGAAGAAAGATCTATGTATTTGAGATTTGTCTGGGGTAGATCTAGACTTCCTTTAACAAGCAAAGATTTTCCAGAAAAGCACAAAATTGAACTCTTAAGAAGAGCAGGAGATCCTGATGCCTGTTTGCCTACAGCTCATACTTGGTAAGTCATTTTAATTATAAAGTTTCTTCTCTATCGAGTTACCTAAATACAGTACATATGAGATCTTAAGAGAAAAATTAAGATATGCAATCACTCATTGCCAAGCTATAGACACTGATGGAAGAGCATTTGAAGTATGGGAGGACGAAGAAAGTTGATCTAGTAACTCTTTTTAAACAAACTTTATTAAAATACTTTACAATAAGTAAAGCATCTTAGTCTACTTTACCTTATATATCTTATATTTTATAAATCTTCTTTCTTGCTATTAGTATCTAAAGGCTATTTTTAGAACCTATCCCTATATAGTTAGCAAACTAAATTAAACTAAATAAGTATCATTTTAATTATTATCCTCTCACCACCTTACATATAATAAACCCTATTTAGCATAGTTTTAAGTAAGATAACTTAAGAAAATTCCAAAAATGGCTAAATAAGAGTAAGAAACTGAGAAGTTATAGTTTACTATAATAGCTGGCTAAATTATCTAAGATCACTCTCAATATAAACCTAGATATGTAGAAATGCTTCTCAATGAAGTAGCCTTAAATTATAAGCTAATTTCAGTTAGGAAAGAATAATTTACTTAATTACGATTATTTAGCTTAGTCGTAATAAATAAATCGAGAATACTTATCTAACTAACTTTTTATCATTTCGAAAATTGGAATCCAATTTAACTTCTTTCATTCAAAACTAGCACCATAGATTAATATAAATAGAGGGGAGAGAGATCATCAAGGAATAAAGCAAAGAAATGAATAAAATAAATTTAAATTTCCGAATAAGAAACTTAGTAGCATGGATAATGCAACTAACCTATTTGGTCTTATTATACTATCTAAATAACAAACTATAATCTATATATTTTATCTCCTTTCTTGGAGAAGTAAGTTAAAAGCTATTTAGTTTATAATTAGTTGCTTCTAAAATAAATAAATAGGCTAATGGACTCAGCATTCTTTTCAGTTACTAGCTATTTTTCAAATCAAAGTGAATATTCTGATATTATGACTAAGGCATAAAATCAGATCTTTATAAGTACAGAGTGTAAATAATCTAATTGTCTCAATAGCATAGTCTAAGCTTCTTAATTGAGTAGGGATATCATAATAGATATCTAAAATAAGCCAACGAGGGAATTTTTATCAATGATATTATAAGGATTTAACTCTAAAATTTTCAATATAAAGATAGCTAAAACTTCTAGGTATAATAATAGAAGGTTTTTGTTAAGCAGAGGATAAATCCTTGATAAGGGGCAAAAGAATAGGAATAAGTAAGTTTATATAATAAAGATGATTAAATGGGTTTATTTATTTAAAGGAGAGAGACTTTATTAGTTTAAAATAGTAATATTTGAGTTGTAAAGGAAAATATGAGATCTTAATATGACTAAGAGCCTTATGATTATTTATTTAAAATTATACTTGTAGGTGATACTTGTGTTGGGAAAACCTGTCTTCTATCTAGGTGAACTTAAAATAAAGTTCCTACTCCCGCTATATCTACGATTGGAGTTGAGTTTGCCACTAAAGTTATTCAGCTTTAAAATGGAAAGTTAGTTAAAGCTTAGATTTGGGATACTGCAGGATAAGAAAGATATAGAGCTATAACTCAGGCTCATTATAGATAAGCTATGGGAGCTTTATTAGTTTATGATATTTGCGATTAAAAGACTTTTTAAAACAGTAGCTTGTGACTTAATGAGTTGAAACAGAGTGCTGATGAAGATTGTGTTGTTACATTAGTAGGTAACAAACTAGATTTAGCAACTCAGAGGAAGGTGACCACATAAGAAGCATAAGCATGAGCAGAAAAGAACCAAATTAAATTCTAAGAAACATCAGCTTTCACAGGCGAAGGTGTTGGAAAAGCCTTCATTAATTTGTTAGAATCAATATACCTAACCAAAGCTCAGAACACCAAGAAGCTGTAAAGTTTAGAGAAAGATGGATTAAGACAAAGTTATAATTTAATGCAAAAGCAGTAGTAGCCAACTGAAGAGCCAGTTTGCTGTAAATTCTGAAACTAAATATTTTATTTACATTCTAAGCTTTTAAATAAGAAACTCGTCTGAATTCTCTTTCTTTAGTAGCCCTTGCTTAAGCTAATTATTTAGTATGGTATAAGTAGTTTAATACAGTTATTAGTTCATTCCATAAATTAAAAGTTTAAGCCTAAATTTCATTAGCATTCCATATGAAAAAGTTTATCTCAAGCCTAAAACGCAATTATAGTCCTTTGAGTCTTGTCTACTTTAATAGTATAAATAACTAAGGGATTTAGCAAATTAGAATTAAACTTCCTTGTTATAGAAGATGAATAAGAATATGCTTAACTAATTTAGTATTAGACAATACATCATATTAATGTATAGCTATTCGATACTAAGGATAAAAGCTAAATGATTATAAGATTTATTAAGTAGCTATATTATGCTTGACTTACTTTAAGAAATAGATAACAGTTAATTTAAGACTTGCCATTATACTTCATTTAATGTGAGAGGCTATTTGATAATAGCCTCTCTCTCGCTTTATTTATTTCTTAGCATCTTTAGACACATTTAGAAAGAAAGCTAAGCCAGATCATGTTAACTTAACTACTATATACAGTTATCATCCTTTTTAATTTACACTTAAAAGAACAAGAAGAGCTTGAAAAACTCTTAGGGAAATACAGATAAATGGGTGAATACTGATAAATGAGTGATATAAGCAATTGCTGTAAGCTTTATAAATAATGCTTAAGCAAAGTTTTCAAACTAAAACAGAATTGTCAAATAAGCGATTAACTTGCTAATACAGCAGTATTATCTAATTAAGAACTCAAGAAATCAGCATTCTTAGGCTATCTCTTAATTTATGTATATTTCAAAAAGTATTCTCGATTTAAACATATTAAGGCAATATATTGAGTTACTCTAGCAGCAATATGCTCAGTAATTTATCTAACTTCATTTTCAAAAAACTAAATAACTTAGATGAAATTAATGGGTTATCTAGATAATAACCTTATTGAAAATAGACACGGAAAATAAGATGGAATTACTGAACTCTTCATAAAAGAGGCTTCTATATTATTAAAGAATCTTAAGAATAGTGGAACTTATGTACTCAATTTTAATCACTTCAATGCTCTAAATTCTATTTCGCAAACTCTTTTAGTCTAACATAGACAGAGTATAGCTAATTTAATCACCCATATATAAATAAATTAAGTCTCTGAATTTACAACTGGTAGTATACTAAAATAGCTAACTAAGTTAAGAAAGAAAACCCTTTTATATTAAATAGAAGAGTAAAATACGATTACAAGAAGTTAGGGAAATAATGATAATGTAGGTAATTTGTAATGAGAGATTGAGGGTTAATGTTATAGGGTAAGTTGATTAGTTTATTCCATATTTGATATTTGAATTAAAATGCAATGTTTTTCCTTCCATTTTATATATAAAATAATACTAACTATAATGAAAACCACTAAAAATAAAGGGGGTGATTAAATAGCTTCTAACATGGCTGATAATATTTAAACTATTTATCATAAATCTGCGTATAGTTTCGAGTCAGGGTCATTCCAAGCTTTAAAGATAAAGATGATAGATCAAAGGGAATAATGTAGTATTGTACAGAATTTTAATCCAAAGTAAAGCAAATTTAGATAAGACCTTTAATCCTAATCCATTATCAAACCTACCAAGTTGGAAAATCAGCACTCTCTTATACCTATAAATAATAAATCTCCTTAGAATTCAGAACAGAAGGACTTTAATTAATCAAATCCTTTAGCTATCATTGTGAATACAAATCTAGCGCAGAATAACTAAATTGACATGCTAAAACATAAGAAAGACACTAGAATGAAAAAAATTAAGAAACTCTAAGCTTTATTTTAGTTAAAGAAGAGGAGTAAGATCTTGTCTACTTAGCCAGATGAAGATAACTTTCTGGAGACGTAAAACACTTAGAATAATTTATCTGAAATAGCTCCCTCATCTAGTTTCTTAGGTGACTTTATCAAGATAAGGAATATAACTCCATCAGCTAAATAATAAATAGGATAAATCAGTGGTTCTAAGACATTCCTAAGCTAGGATCAGAATTCTCCTCAAAACTTTATTACTCCTGACATTAAAGCATCTGAGAGTGTATTTTTCTCTCCATAAAGCAATATAATTAAGCAATCAAAATAGACTATACAGAAGTAAAATTTACAATGCTTAAAGAACAATAAAATATTCCGACCAAAGCTAGATAATGAGAATTGGAAAGATAAATAAACTAAACCTAGACATGTCTAAACTTAAAGTTGACATGATCAATAATAAGAAGGAAAAATTAGGCTCAGTAAGCTATAAAATTCAAAAGTAATAGAAGGGTTCTAAAGCAAAAGGGATTAAAAGAAGAAAAGATAAATACAAATAATTAATAAGAACATACAAAATGCTAGCTAGTAAAAACTACAGAAGTAGAACATCTCAGAAAGCTTATCCGATGAGAACTAATTTAAAAAGTTTCTCAATCTGCTGAATAAAAATGAAAGTGAAGATCAGAACTGGCAAATCTATAACAATAGACTGAAATTAAATCCTCTTGAAAATAAGAAAATTAAGAAATTGTGCTTAACTGAAGAAAATGAAACAGAAAGCTCAACAATTGATTTTTTGAAGTAGTTTAATTCAAAAACTACAAAGAATAATAATTTAATACCTTTACAAAGTGATTTTATGCCTGAAGAATAGAAAGGAAAGTGTTTAAGAAATGAATAAGAAGGAACTAATTAGAGCGTTAAAAATGTAAATAGAAATAGATTTACATTCCATATTGATAGTACTAAAAAAGTAAATCAGAGTCAATAAGTTAATTTTCAGAACTAATAAAATTTACTATAGTAGAAGACTTTATATAAATTAGGCTAATTAAACATAATCAATCTACAAAACAATATTTAAAATTGCAAAAGCTAATAAGAGGAAAATAAGTTAAATCAAAAGCAGAAATTAAAGTAGTAAAAAACTTAGGAGGATGTTGCTCTTTAAATGAAAGAAATTGGTGCTAAATAATTAAGCCAGAGTAATTAGAAAATGAGTGCAGTGTATAATATTTAAATATCATAACTATTTCAGTAAGAAAATGAAAGCAAATCTAATTTTTTGAGCTAAAATTTCTAAAAAAAGAAAATAATTTCCAAATCTGAGGATTTTGATGTGCAAAAAGAAAAAGAAGAGTAGCAGGAATTTGAACGGTTATACAGTTTTTTCTAAAAATATAAAGAAAATTAATACATAAATGTAAGTAATCACAGTAATATGAGCTGAGGTTTAGCAGATTAAACATAGACTAAAATTAAAAAAATCAGAATCTTAAAAGAAAATGATGAGATTTCAAACTAGTAACAGATAAGTCAGAAAAAGCAAAAAGAGTAGATTGCATAAACATAATAATCTTTTTTTCTTACGAAAAAATAGTTCAACAAGTAAAACCAGTCTAAGAACTTTAAAATCTATAATAAGGAATAAGACTTCCTACAATTTCTTAAGGTGCATTTTAAAAACTAAATGAAATTAAAAATTTAAGAATAATAAAATAAGAAGTAGGAAATTGCAAAGCCTTGGTTAAGATCGGTTAGCAAAATATTCTAGCAAAAGAAGTAAAAAATAGCAGTAGATATTAATGTTAGCCAAAAATAAAACTACATATTCAGTTTTTTTTAGGTTAGTCAATTTATTTAATACCTTCATGAGATTTTAAATATTTCGAAAAAAAATGACAAAGTATTTGAATAAGTGTATAAGTAATAAGACTAGTTTGCAGCACACTGATTGAATAGTATAGTTAAAACTTCAGTCTTCAATTAACTTCAGGATAAAAGTTCTAAGTTTAATCTAATAGTTTTCAGTTAGACACACAATTTTAAGTAGCAAAATCGTACTCTAATTGAAGGTGAAGAATCAGAGTAATAGCAATAACTTGATTAGCCAGATTAGAAGAATTAAGAAAATGAAGGTAAAAGTAGCTAAGAAGATTAGTCTAGTTCTAAAACTTCTTTCGTTTATTAAACTAACTAGTATAAACAGTAATAAAAAGCCTTACTTTAAGTATGCTAAGATTTTTTAGACCTTCTAATTAATTAGATAAACTAGATACCCATAGTAACTTAATACTTCCTGCAATACTTCTTTATAAATGGAAATAAGGAAGTTCTAAGTGGGTTTTTGACCTAGTTTGAAAGATACAGAATGAGTAAAAGCATTCATTTTTCCAGGTAATTAATTACTTAGGTTAGAGTCCTAGCTCATTATTTACTTCTTTCTAATTACTAAGCAGCTATTGTACAAGATATGCCTAAAACCTTAAGACTTTTATGATCAAGTTGAAATGAAGCCTTAAACTATCCAAAATTTTAAAGTCTTTGGAAGCATTATTTAAATATTATCTCTCATTAATTTTGTAGCATTAGGAGTTGAAAACAAGGAGAAGAACAGTATTCAGTATGATATTTACAAAGGCAATTATATAAATCCAAGCAGCGTAATCTCTTATGCAGAATAATTATGATGGTATATCAGATCAGTTTTACTCATATCTTGAGCTGGAAAGTGTTTTTGAGGAAGCTGAATGAATCAGAACTCTACTAAATAAAATTTAGAAGTTTTCCAATACAGCAACTAATACCATACTTAACAGAGATTTTAGTATTTACAAGCAATCGCAGAAAAAACCAGAGGGTAATTTCATTAAAAACGAAAATTTTCTTAATTAGTTGTCATAAATTTATTTTTCACTCTTACTAGCAACCGACTTAATGTCTTTTTTATGTATTTTGACATTTCAAACAGATGTCTAAATTTATTTTTAAAACTAGGTTAAAAAATCTTCTAGTATGGAAATTAAATTACGTTTTGATTTTTAAAGAGTAAAAGAAAGCCAATATAAGAAATATGATACTAGATGCTACTCTTTTCAATATTCATTTATTAATTTACTTTAATTTGCTATTTCCTTCTAGATATTAGAATTATTTATGCTGAAAAGGGGAGATTTAAACATGTCTTCTTTAGGAGAAAGTTTTAATTGAGTATGTTTCTCATGCTAGGTTTTGAATGAGTATTCACAATTATTTTTACTATTCAGCCTATGAATATTACTTAGCTAAAATGCCTGAAACAGATTTCTAATCTTAAAATTTTTATTTAAATAGCATGCTAATCTCTTTTTCTGCTATCTATGGCCTTTATTAATAATTATTTCAGAAGTTAAGATTTTTAAAAAATTAGGTTTTGCTTTATTTATCTCATTAAACAGAAAGCTTCTTTATTTAGTGTTGAAAGAGTAGAAGAGAATTTTGTCAATAAAAGTATAATAAAACATTAAAATAGTAAATAGAGTATTTTGAATATTAGCCTTAGATAACCAATATTTCCATTTGCATACCATTAGTAGATATCCCTTTTTCCTTTCCCTTTTATACGTCTATTTTTACTTTAATTTTTCCTATTCATTTTTCTGTTATTAGTTCAAAATCTAATTTGTTTCCCTACTTCTGGAGAATGAAAATAAAAGCTCTAGAAGATATTTGAATTTTGAAGAGTAAGGGTAAAAGAAGGAAGCAGGAGATAAAGTGAAGTTAGTAAATAGAAATGAATTATAATGGTAAGTTGAAATGCAAGTAGAGTATCTTCAATCTCCATATTTTAATATACTTAACAATATGCCAACCTCAATTAAATTGCTTATCTAAGTCCTCACATTATTAGCTTTTTCTTACTTTTGCCCACTCTACGTTAGAGGTTTTTCTGTATAGTTAGATACCTAAACTCTGTTATTTAGATTTACAAATGGAAGTACTGTAAGCTATAAGGAATAGTTTGAAAAGTTTAAAGTAAAGTATAACAAAGTCTATCTCAGTCCTCAAGAGGATGAAAAAAGGTTTTCAGTTTTTATAAGCAACTTGAAGATAATTTTAAGCCATAATGAAAAAGGAGAGGAATATACCTTGGGTGTTAATGAAATGGCTGATTTAACATTTGAAGAGAGAACTAATTTAATGTATCCTGAACCATTTAAAGCTGAAACTTTGCTATAATTTAAAGTCAAAAGGTTTTTGAGCGAAAAATTAGAAGCAAATAAAAATAAAAATCTAAAATAAGCTACAGATTGTAAATTCTGAACTGACTCGCAAAAATCATTTTCAGTTGAAGAAACTGATTATAGAAAGATAGAATGCTCGTCTATTTGGATAAAAGCTATAGTTGACGTTATAAATTCAGCATACGCAATTAAATATGGCTAGCTTATAAAGTTCTCAGATATGCAAGCTTTACTTTGTAGTTCTAAATATTTAAATGACCCTGTTTGTAAAACCTCATATATCTTGCCAAGTTTATAAGCTTTAGGGAAAATTTAAATGATTCTAGATTCAGACTTCTAATTTTGTGATGCATGCAGTTCAAATTGCTACGAAATATAAGATTGCTATGATAACACATAGTTATCATAAAAGTGCGTGACCTTTTCTGCTACTTCAACTAACATTTCAAATTATTGATAAACTGGGTACATGGATGAGAAAGATATAAAAACGAAAATTAAATAGCAACCTTTAATTGGCATTGTGTGAAGAACAAATGAGTTTGATTTTTATACTGGAGGAGTCTATTCAAGCTAGGAAAAAAGTGAAAGTTTGCATTTTGTTAATTTGGTGGGCTATGGCTAATATGTAACAAATAGCTCAATATTTGCATGCGAAAATTCTACAAATCCTACTCCAAAGAAATTCTTTGTTTTAAAGAACTGATGGGGGACTCAATGAGGCGAAGGAGGTTATATGCGTTTAAAAAGAGAAGACAGATTAAGCACAAATGGATATGCAGGAATCGCTTTTAATAAAGCTATTGGAGTTAATGTTGGCTGATTAACAAATAATATTAATTAGAAATTATTTTATAAATATAATATATATGTGATACTAAAATACAGAAGAGCTTAAACAAAGTTATCTAATAATTTTTCGTTGGTATTCAAAGATTCCATTCAATTTGTCCTAAAACAAGTAAAATATAAAAGAAAATAGATCTTAACATTCTTTACTATGTCTCTTTGTAACTTTATATTCAATATGCTATATTTAAATCTTAATTTTTAACAATGCTTGAGGACAATTTTGCTTATACTTTACTTCTTACTCTAAACGGCCTCTTATCGACGTAGTGGAGATATTATGCTGTTTTATTTCTGTAAACAGGAATTACTATTTAATTCCTGAATTCAAACTCCATAATCAAGAACTTCAAACTCCTATAAAGACAGAATAATTGTTAAGACTTGTTAAATTCAAGATTCTAAATCTAACCAGGAAAATTTCTAAGGTTAGAGTATAATCAGTTAATTTCATTCTTGCTTCCACCATTCTTTTAAGTATTAGACTACTTATTAATCTTTAAATACCTAAGAAAAGTTATTTTTTACTCTACCTGTATCAAACAAAGTATAGGAATCTAATTAGAATTATATCAAAACTCTAAAAACTCTTTTTATAGATATACAATTCTTTCTTGCAGCTCTATTGATAATTCTTTAGAAATTTTGTTATGCAGATATCTACAAGCATTTTTCTTGGTTTATAAGTAAATAGTGATATTATAAGACTTATAAGGATATTTATTTACACTAGGAGATTAATTATTTATTAAATACTCATAGATACAGCTTGTAAATTTTGATTAGATTAGGTTAATAGAATAGATAAACTTTTTATTTAGTCAACTATCAGCTATTTTGTATCAACATATTTAAAGCTAATGATTATTATTGGATTGTTGATGCTTGTACGATAATATACTAATGATTGCAGAAATTAGTATAGGTTGCTAGATTTATACTTATGCTTATGAAGCCTTTATCTTGAGAAAGATATTGAGATAATTATATCTTATAAATGATAATTCTGGATTATAAAATAAATTTAGATATAGCACTAATATGTTAAGAATAGTTCTTCATTTCTCTTGTATTTTTCTTTGAAGAATTTTGTCTGATTTTTGAAGAAATTCCTTTGAGAGGATTTAATTATGTATTTTTTCCAATGCTTGGCATCTCGCTAATCTAGAATTTTGTTTCTTCAGGCTATTATTTGGAAAAGAGCATCTTATCTTATTGATGCATTTAGTTTTTCAAATCAGCTAGCTCTTACTATTATTTCTTCTGTAAATCTGCTATTAATTTCTCAAGGTTTTGCTGTTTATTAGTTTCCATTTCAATTTGCATTTCTAAATATGTTTCATCTTTTTATTAAGGAGGTTTAGGCCTGGCTTTCTATAAATCCGATGAGTAATTTTCCAGCAATTCTTCATATCTATCTTCTAAAGAGCAGAACTCTTTTTCCAAAGCATCTATTCTTTCACGTTAAATTCTTATAACTTCTAATAGTTATTAAATATCCTCAGACTGTACCTTTTCATTTGCTTGCTATCTCAGCTATTTAATTTGTTACCTTAACACTGAATTTTCTTTTCCTATATGCTCTATTTCAGCTTTGTTCATGCGAAATTAATTATCTTTGCTTAGCATTCTAAACTTTATTTTTATTATAAATCTAAAATACTAATATTATCAAAAACACTACTATCTTCTATAGTTCTATTTTCACTACTTTTCCCTTACTATCTATCATAGTTACTATATTTAGAGGTTACTGAACTTAATTGAAACCTTTTATCAAAAAGATAAATTGAGGAAGTTAGTTTCCTCCTTTTGATTACGCAAGCTTAAATTTAAGGATTTAAAATAGAAATCAAACTATCCTGATTACTTAAACTAAAGTTATAAATAGTCCTGCTAGACTCTTACTCTTTTTGCTTAATTAAACTTCAAATGTAAGAGAGAATCCTTTAAGTTAACATGAACTTAGTATTACCGAACTAAAAGCTTTAGCCTCTTAAAATATCTAGCATTATTACACTTCTTAATGATTCAAAACGCTTATTTTAAAATTTTAGAAGCAAGAAAATTGCAATATTCCTTTTACCTACTTTCTCTAACCTAATGCCATTTGCTTCATAAGTAAAGCTGTTAAGAACTATACAATAAACATATTGCTGAGTAATAAAATTAGTTTACTCTTGAAGTTTAAAAGCTTTTTGGCATCCTAATAGACATTTTTTAATGGTGTTAAGTTATATGGATAAAGCGTACAATTTAGAGATTAAATATTATACTCTAGATGGCCTAGAATAACAACAGTCATATTTATATTGAATAGTAAGCAAAATGTTAAAGCCTAAAGGCTAATTTAGTTTGTCTGAAAAAATTAATTTAAAAGTTTAAAAAATTGTTACAGAATCAAGATTTAGCACCAAATGGATTCCACCCTCCAGACATTTGCTAATGCAACATTTCCAAATCTTCTTATGTTATTTCTCTTCCTTTACCAGCTCTGATTTTTTCTTCTTGTAATTTCTGAAGTTGATGCATCATCATCATTTAGTTTCTAACCATTAGATTTGTGTAGAAAATGTTTACTCCCTCAATAATTGTTAGAATAACTCCGCCTGCCAAAGCATTTCTCCATGCTATTGGTAAGCCTGCTCTTAATGCTAAAAATCCTCCAGTAAGAAAACCGGCTATGACTGCATGAATTGGGGATTCTTCTTATCTGTACCATAGTAATGAACAATCAATTGTACTGAAGCAACCACCCCATAGGGCGAATGATCCTCCTAATACAGGTGCTCTGTTCTTAATTGCATGGATAGCTCCTTTAAATCTTTCTCGTGAAGGTGCATTATAAAATCCTTTGAAAAAGTAAAATATAGCTCCACCACTTGCTCCCATAGCGAAAGCTCCACCTAAATCATCGAAAATTCTGCCTGGACAAGGCTCTCGCTACGCCATATTTATTTAAAAAGGACAAAAATTCTTTCTGTAAGTTGCTAAATTAAAGTTAAACCTTAATAAGCCTAACTTGTGTATAGAGATAGAAATATTTATTCTTTTCTTGCTATTTATAACTTAAAGCCAAATCTCACTATTTGGGTTTTATAAGATGCAGAAACTCTTTCCTATATAGATAGAGATGCTTATATCAAAATACCTTATAACCTTTTAGTATATATCTGCTTAGATTATCTACATTTAGTCTCCTTTTATCATATATATTTATATAGTTAAAAAGCTCAAGGAACTCCTTGATTCCAAACTATAATTATAAGAAATTTGGTTCTTTTAAAGATTAAAATAGAACAAGAAGACTTAAAAATCAAGCGACGAAGAAAATTTATAAAGGTATAAATTATAAAAAAAGAGACATTGATATTCTCATTAACCTTTAGATAGCATACTATTAGTATTTCTCTTTATTCTTATACTAATCAAATTACAATAAACATACCTTAATTATAAGCTTTAAATGCTTACTAAATAATTACTTATTTCTGATATTCTATAGTCATTGCATTTTCAATTTAGTAGTTTGGAGAGTTTTTCATTATTCTTCTTTTAAATTTTTAATTGTTATTCTAAATTTGCTAGTACGCATTATGTCAGGATTAAGGACTGAGTTCTATAATTAAATAAATATCCAGATTCTTAGGTATTTCTTATTAATTCTCCTTGTAAGGCTTTATATCCTTAAAAGTAATAACATACATATTCTAACTATTAAAAATGCACTTTAACTAATCACATAACTTTCTGCTTTTATGATAGGAATGATAATATTAAGAGCCTTAAGATTATTAGTAGAAATATTATTTTACTCTATTGCTTTTACTTTTAAAGCTATCTTTGAAAATGCTATCCTATTAGCTAAAATTGGGAGTTTGCATTTATTTTTTAAGCTTAAAAAGGAGTTTTTTGCGTATGTTAACTGCGTTTAGCAAAGATTAGTGATTTAAAGTTCTTTTTTTTGGATGTTAGTTGATATATCTTTAAGTTTTAGATTCTGGAGTTTTCATTTACATTAAATAAGCTTATTAAACTCAATTTCAGCTAAAGATTTAGCAAGCTTGTATATACTCAAACTCAACTCTATCAAAAAAAGCTCTAAAAAAGGAGTCAAGCAAGTTTTTAAATAGTCAAAGGAGTTATTTAAGGTAGTTAGAAGTAGAAATCCAAAATAAAGGCGATATAGTATTAGTATAGTAGTATTAAGAAAGGTAATAGATAGTGATGTAAGTTAGTTTAGTTAATAATTAAAAGGGAATATATCCATTATGCTCAAAATTAGTAACATTTTTCTAAGACCTTCAAGAGAAACTTATAACCCTGAAGTAGATCTAGGACCTAAACTCTTCTTCCTTAAAAACAGAATATTCCGCAGAACTGACTTTTAGCTTATCAATCAAAGAAATCTTAAGATTTAGTGTAGCCATTTTGAACCTATAGGCTAAAGGGAAAAAAGCCTTCCTTGTGTTGTTTATTGTCATGGAAACTGTGGAAGCAGAATTGACTCTTTTGAAACAGTAGAAAATATATTACCTAAAGATTTAACTGTATTTGCCTTTGATTTTGCAGGGTAAGATTTTATTAAAAATTAGATCAGGGATGAGTGATGGTGAGTTTGTTTCACTTGGCTACTATGAAAAAAGTGATATCTAGACAGTTGTGGATTATCTAATAAATGTTAAAAACGTTAATAAAATTTCACTATGAGGAAGATCAATGGGGGCAGTATCTGCTTTGTTATATGCTCATTAAAATTAAGATAAGATATAGTGCTTAATTCTGGACTCTCCTTTTTGCAGTATATAGAAAATATGTTCAGATGTAGCCAAAAAAATAAAATGAGTTCCTAAGTTTCTAGCTAATTACGTCTATAAAATGGCTAGATAGCAAGCATTAGAAAGAGCCAATTTTGACATTAGGTAATTTTTACTATATTAAGTGAAATTGATCCACAAATGGCTGCTTAGGGATGTAAAATTCCTACTATTTTTATTCATGGAACGAAGGATAACTTAGTAGATATTCAGCATTCCTACTCTTTAATGGAAGCTTTTCAAGGTTAAAAAATTATGCTCGAAGTTCAAGGATCTAACCATAATTCTTAAAGGCCTGAATGAGTCTATACTAGAATCACTAAATTCCTATAATTACATCTTAGAACCAAAAATTAAAGCTTAGATTTAAGTCGTTCAGTAATCACTGAAATACCCCAAGAATAAAAGCACTATAAATTAGTTGCCTCACATTTAATTATGACTGGAAAAGAGGAACCTAATTCACCATCAACTCCCCTAAAAATGGCTTAAACTTAAGCAAACACTTAATAAATATCTGTTCCATAGTCAGAAGATTAAAAAGCATTGGATACTTTGTTTGAGTATCCTTATCACTGAGAAATTTAAGATACTGAGATAAATTAATTGAATTCTATCAAAAGTGAGTATGAGGATAAAGTTGCTGAAATTCCTTAATTTAAAAAATGTAACACAAACAGCTAGAAATTTGAGAATACAAGGCATGAAGATTTAGAAATGCAAGACTTGTATAATTAAAGAATGCCTAACTATTAAATCTCGTAAGCCTTAATTTCTGAAAATACATGTTAAAAGCCTGTAATCGATTCTCCTATGAATTAAACCTTAAATCAATGCGAAATTAGCAGTAACACAGAAACAGTTCGCTAGCCGTGATCACCAATACAGTTTTTTGCCAATGAGATTCAATAGGAAAATGGGTTATTAGCTGGTACTTAATCTATATAACAGCAAGCAATTTAAGAATGATAAGAGCAATAAAAAGACTAGAGTATTCATTTCTAGAAGTCGCCCTTTTAAATATTTAAAAAAGAAGATGAAGAAGCGCTATACTTGAACTAAATAAAGAAGACTTAGAACTAAGATGAACAATCACTTGCTTATTAACCTATATCTTAAACCCAACCCATTCAAATGCCTAACTAAGTAAAAATTCATACTATATTAAGAAAAAACTAGCTGCCTACCTTAAGAGCAAATTTATAGAAGCCAAGACAACCTAATAGTTGCTCAGGCCTTTCAATAAAAACGTAAAATATACCAGAGAACAGATATATACATTAATACTAAAGCTTAAAAAGCTTCAAATAGTTTTCAAAACTAAGCTTAAAGAAGGATTAAGTTTTACAGTAGCTTTAGTAGCATAACAAATAAGAATCATCCATATTAGAAGAAGATGAGACAGTTGTTTAAGATGGTATAGAGACTAAATTTCAAAGATTTAATGCGACTAATTTTAGCATGTCATCATTGAAAATGTGTTAATAACATTTAACTGTTACTTAATTGTTATTTTATTCCCTTTATAAACAAAACTCGTAATCATATCAGCTTCATTTATATTACTTAAAGTAGATGCTGTTCTTATGAAATAAAGCTTTAAAGCTTAAGATTTAGTTTAAAATAGTATTAATATTAGATTTTTGCTAATTACAAAAGAGTAAAATGTTAAAAATTTATCAAGATTGATAAATATTTATCTCAGGTGGAACATATAGACTTTCTTTCAAGTTTCTGTCATATCTAAGCAATTCTTCTTCATTATTATCTTATTTTTTCATCCCTGTTTTCTCAAGTATTTTAGAAAAGCTCTCTTTACCAAACGCTAACCCTCCGTAAATTAATGCAGTAGTTCCATTTGCAGCGTTACTTATTGTATCTGAAGACTATAATAAAATATCTTACAATTGAATCTTTTGCCTTTTCAATGATATCTGATCCTACTTCTTTTGTTTTATCATAAGCTGTTTTAGCTCCATTAACAGTGGCATTAACTGCAAAGATTGCTCCATTCTTCACTTTGTCTTTAATGGTATTGTTATCTCACTAATTAGAAGTAGACATTTTATCTCATTTCTATGAAATATATCTTGGTGAATTTCAGAAGCATCTAAAGATTTTTTTCACAGTAGATTAAGATTCTTATTCTTCATTATCTTGGAAATACGAAGTATCTTAAGAATATTGGAACTCTTAATTTGAAAAACTCTAATTAAGTGGCTGTTGCTTTAAAGACATACCAGAGCTTTGCTGTATGTTCTAATCGATCAAAGTGGCGCCTTCTTGTTAAGATGGTGGAGGTATGTTAGATACTTATTCCTCAACAACAGCTTTGATTCATTATCTATACCACTTAGCAGCAAGAGTTTGGTATTTTAGAATTTAAGGTTAGCTTGGTATGTCATAATTATTTAAAAAGTCACTAAACTGTCTATTGCCTCCATTAGTCATATACATTATATGCTTAATATTCCAAGAATCCATAACAATACTCCTTACAAACGAAATATGAACCCCTAAATTTCTATGAACACTCGAGCAATCTCAGCATAAAAAAATCCCATGAGATATTGAAGCCCATTATACAGGAGTTTTATTACAGTCAAAGCATGATTTATTTTCAGGTATTTCAAGTAGACGATCAAAAATTTCCTTAGTTGCATTTTAAGAAGAAGCCATTAGTAAACTTTAATTAAAGCTCTTTTACTTTTAATCCGAAGTAGATAGTTTAATTAATCTATCTATTACTGATTTAGTATACCATACATATAGCCTATTTCATTTAATAATCTTATACAGCTCTTCTTTTTTATTTCTTTTAAATTAAAGTTTTATTATTCTTATTAAGTCTCTGGAATCTTAAATCACTGAATGGTATAGTAATATAACATTAAATTCAAAATACCTATACTTCGTTTTACTTCCTTCTTATCAAAATTTGCTTTTATGTTAAATAGCTTTACTCATTTTCTTTTGTCTAACTAAGAAACAGCTAAAATAGTAATTTTCAAATTCTGCTAATAGCCTTTCTTATAGTTAAGAGCACTTGATTTAATTTATAATCCTTTTATGATAATTAAGCTTTTTTTCTATATATTTAAGAATATTAAAATTACTTATCACAGTTTATTAGAGTTAATCTATTAATAAGGTTATAAAATTTTATATTAAAAAGTCACTTTTCTCTTCAAATCTTAGTAGTTAACCCAACCATTCTCTATCTCCTTTCCTATCTGTAAAATCTAAATTTTTATTCTTTTGCCTATGTTTTAAACTTAACTTAAGCATCTAAATTCCTCTATTATACATACATACTTTCACTAGACAGTTTCACTACCTTCTAAATAAAAGCTAATATATATCCCTCATAGAAGCTATTCAAATATTTATTCTTCCCTCTTAAATAAATTTGACTTATACTATGAGCATATTATCCTTAGTATTTCTCTACTTCACATTATAAAAGCAAATTTAATTAGTCTAAATTATAAATATAACGTATCTTAATACAAATTACTTAGTTTTATCCTTAGCTTAATATCTTGTTTCTTAGCCATTTTATAACCAACTCTAACCCCATCCAGCTTGAAAACTATTAGTCATAATTAACTTCACTAATCAAGTCCTCATTTATACCTCTTCTAATACCTTTAGATGATGAGCAGTAATAAAGTTGCAAAGCTTTATTAGACTTACATTCAAAGTAAAAATAAGCCCAATTTCTTTATCTACCTTCACATTCCTATGCAACTAAATGTAACTAGATTGAAAGCATAGCACTAAATAAGGTATAAACTTATAAATTACTAAAGGATACAGTTCCTACAAGAGAATACAGTTTAAGCTTAACTGCTTTGGTTTTCCTAATATTTGATAAAAATTAACTAAAAGGGTATAATAATAGAGCATCTAAAAGCTTTATAATTAAAACCTAATTGGCATCTTATAATCAACAATACACTTATAAGTCATCAATATTAAATAAACCTAAATATGAAAAATTATTTATTTAAAGCTAATAAAACTGCACTTATGGTTTAAGCCATTAAGTAAGGCAAAAAAAGTTAGGAAGAAGGTTAGGAGTAAGTAAGTAAATAAGGACTAAATATAAACAGTGAATAACATAATTGATGATATATTTATTCAAGTCTATGATTAGAGCAATCATCCAGTGAGGTAGTTTTTCTTCATATTTTTAATATTTTTTAATGAAACTACAAAATATGCAATATGCAACAGTACCCTCTTCACTTAATAACTCCTTCTAAAAGAACATCAGTTTTTAGAGTAAAAAACAGACTATTGGGAAGCTAAAGTGAGAAGCTGCTAAGCTGTTTTAGTAGAATGAGAATAATGATAAAATGAAAGTAGAAAATGAGCAAAAAAAGCATAAATCTATCTAAAAAAACTAATTCTTAAAGGAATTCTAGTAGAGTATTCAAGACAGTATAGAACTACAAAAGCAAGAAGCTATTATAAAGAAGTAGCATAAATTATAGCAAAGCATGGACGTTAATGATCTAGTCTTAGAATGTTTAGGAAAAAATAAGAAAAAAGTATTTAAGAATGATACCGAAAAAATGTTTGAGTCATTCATATTTGCGAAGAAAGGGGTAATTGATTTTAAGAAATAGTTCTCACTAATTAAGAAATAAATGAGAGTAAAGAAATTTTTCAAGAATAATAAGAATAAAGAGAAATAGGAGTCTAACCATTCAAATATACAATAAAAAAATCATTTGAGTGAAAAGCCATCACTGCTACCAATCTAAAAGGCTTAAACCTAATAAATTGACAAACATAACAAATCAGTGGAAGAAATGTTTGATATCAAGAAAAAATGTAAGAATCTTACACTAAAGCAGGAAAAAATTATATCATAAAAGAAAAAATTTGTTATTAAAAAGGTATAAAAACTACCTAAACTTCCTTTTGGAATGCATTTAACTTATAACGAAGTTCAAAATTTTGTTTCTAAACATTTTTAAGTAAAAGAAATTAAAAATTCAGATGATGAAGAAACTGAAAATAGGACAAAACCTTACTAGAATCTAGATATCATCAATATAGAGAAGAAAAAGCCAAGTGGGATGAATAGTTAAATTCATTCTCAAAGCATGGATGGAAATTTACTTTCTCCAAACTTTTTTAAGAAACTTGATTAAGAAAAGAATTAAAAATAGAAGAATAAACTCTTAAAGCAGCTAAATAAAAAGACTTTATTCTAAATAAAGTAGAACTTTATTTCAAGTAGCAAGAATTAGACTCTAGAAGATAAAAATGCGTAGAAAATAACTTCAGGCTTAGATTCCTTATTAGGATTTTTTAATCCATTAAAAAAGAATTCCATGCTTTTAGATCATGACTAAGTGAGGAGAAGGGGAATTATGGTTGAAGAATATTAGCAAGTGCTAGAGTTAAGTCAATCGATTGAAAAAAATAAACTTAATTAGCAAAAAATGTTTCAGTCTATTATAATTTGAGTAAATCAGTTAGAAACACGTTGTAACTTGTTAATTCATAGTTTTTACTATAAGTGTTTGCCAAAATAATATATCAATTTCTTAAAATCTTAAGACCTTTAATAATAATCTAAATCATACGATTTAATAAGTCTATATCAAGTATTAATTATATTGGTAGAGCCATATTTATCTTAAGTATATTCTAGCCGTTTCAATAAATATCTCAAGCATGTGCTATTTTAATTAAAAGAGGTATTAATTTATGGGAGTCTTAGTTACTAATATGACTCTTTTCTTCCTTAGACTCAATTTATGGTTAAATAATATACTCTGGAGTAGTTTTCAATAATAAGAATACGCTATAAGAGTTAATATTTCTACTTAAGCTCTTATCAACAATTTAGGGCTTTTAATATACAAATTTATTTAAGGACTGTAAGATTTTTGGTACTAAAGCCATAAAATTAAGTTAGACAGCTAATTTGATTATAATAAGCTCTTGCTAATTGAAATAAGAATATAGCCTTATCATTTAAATAAATGCTTTTGCTACGTTAAACTATTAAAAATTACAGCATCAATAATACAAAAAATGAAGCACAAATGTGAATCCTTTTATTAACTAGGTATTATCTATGAAAATTAAAACAGCATCTAATCATGCTAAAATGATATAAAGCTGTGATATACTTTTATATACTCACATTAATATAACTTATACTTAAGAAAGAGAACTAATGCTTATAGTTAAAAGCTAATAAGCATATTTAAGGAATCAGGATGAAACTACACTCTTATTTTAATAAGCTTCACATATCAAACTATATAGGTAATTAAGTTGATTGCATAATTAGATAAATATAAAGGAAGGAAATGCAAAATACTTCTATCAGTAAGTGTAAACAGTATTACCTTAAATCTAGTCCACTACTACTTTACTCTAATCTTAGCTATAAGGGAAAATCTTCTCTATCACGTAAATTAAATTTACCATTTAAATAGAATTTTAAGTAAGTTAGGTATCAATTAAGATACTGGATTGCTATATCTTCGCTTTACCATAATTATCTTAATCTATTCAGAGATTTCTATAAAAAGCTTTAAAGCATTAGCTTTTATTTAGTATCTATGAAGATATATACAATCAGTTTAAATAGCATAAACTGGTTCCATGATTGAAGATATTATGAGGGTATTTTTAAGAACAACTACATTCAGTATCAAAAAAAGTTTAATTAATTAAAAAAGCGATAAATTTTAGTTGCTTAATAGAAGATTAGAAAACTAAGAAAAAACTTGGATTTCTAACTGTATAGATTTATAAGGCAAAAAGAATTTTGATACTTAAAGCATCTAAAATTATAAAAGTAAAACACCCATTACAATAGATTCTATAATTCCCATAGTATAATTAGAAGCTTAAGGTTAAAATAACTATTTATTACTGTTATGATGAATTAATTCTAATTTTAAGATCAAAAGAAGCTACTTACTTGTAATATAAAATACCACATATCTTACTGTTTCTAAATTTAGACTATTTATTTAAATTTATCAAGAATTGCATTAAAATAAAGACCAACGAATATACCATAAAAAGCAAAGAGTACTCTCTATTAATTATACTCTTTTAAATATAGATCAAAGCTCTAAGTTCTAAGTTAGCTGTCTTTAATTAGATGCATTATATAGCATTATTTAGTATTTGATTATACTTTATATTATATTAGTAACTATAGTATTTGCTTTATCTAATAGTTTAAATATGGTAATATAATATGGAAAGACTTGCAAATAATTATCATTAAGTTCTATCTTCATCAACTTCTTATAAATTTGATTGTCTTTATTGAAGCTAATTTTACTACTGCTATGGAGGTTGCTAATTTTGCTAGTTTTATTATTATTACTGAGTAACGTTTTAGGAGATTTATTCTATATCATGCTATCTATTAATCACTCTTCTTTAGTTTTATCTTCCCTAATTTATTACTTAGACTTTACTTTCTTCTTGTATCTGATTATTTTGATTTCGATTGTTAGAATAAGAAAATACATTTAGGCTTGAAATAAGGGCAGTTGGATGGTCCTAAGTTTCAATTTCGTTTTCTTAGATTTCTAAAGTTCCTAATTATGTTGGGAATTATTCATTTCCTTGTGTTTCGTTATTTTATAAGATATGCATATGTCTTAACTCATCATTAGCTTCATTTCTAGTAGAATAAGCTGAAGGATACATATTAGTTGCTTCAGGACTAAAAGCTCTACTAGTTGATTCTTCAATTATAGTTTATTAAGGATTTTAAATAGCTCTGCTAACTATTTCATTCTAAGCTATTGAATTTTCAGAGCTTTGAACTCTTTAACTTATTTAAGGTTAGTTTACACTTTCACTATAAGCTGCATTTTGATCTTCTTCTTGGATATTATTCATATTTTCTCATTCAGCTCCTTTCTCTTCCTCAAATTAGCTGAAATCATTAAGAGCATTTTGCTACTACTTTTCCTCTTCCATTTATATAGGAACTAATTAAGGAATTATCTAATCTTTTTTCTAAATATCAAATACAGTTTACACGTTTCTCACATTTAGAAAATCTAATTAATCTTCCTATAAATTGCTGCCTAAAGGTAAATAGTCATTAGCATCCTAGAGCAATCAACTATCGGAATTTAATTCTTAGTTTTGAGTAAGTTACTACATAGTAGTGTCTTCTTCAGGTTTGCAGCATAGAAAGAAGCATTATAAAATATTAAAAGGCTTCCTAAATGAAAAGCTTAATGTGCTTCTACCGATTTAAACTTCAATATAGTTAAAAATTACCTTCAAATCTTGTCGAAATGCCTATTAATATTTGTTTTCGAATTAAGGCTAAAGTTCCGAACTTGCTCTTTTAATCTTCTAAGTAGAAATTGTTTTCATTTAGTGAGATGACAGCGTGCTATCTAGATATTGATATATCGTTTATTCTAACATCGGAATCATGGCCTCTACCTATTTTGATTTCGTTCTTATTTTTCATAGAGATAATATATAAGCCTCTATATTGATTCTTGTCTTTTTCGAATGCTTCTAAAATTATATAGTTTGAATCTGGTTTATCTACTTCTACAAGGTCTATTCGTTTTCCATCCAAACCTATAACAGAGGGAAAGTTCTCCTTGCAAAGTTCACATTCTAAGGTCTTTCATTATAAGGTAGTTGCATGTTGTGTTTGTGTCACTTTTAATCTAGTTCTCAGTCATTGTTATATACATTTAAGATGTATGAATTATAAAGAACCTGAGCATTTGCAGGGAGTTATTAAGGGATTTTCATATGTATACTTCTCATACAAGCATACTCTACAAAGGAATTATGAAGTAATTTCTTGAGAGACTGATTTTGAAGGTCTGAATAAAAGTTTACAATAAAGCTGCCTCTTTAAAAGGATCTTCTCTTTAAGTTGATTATATTGCTTCTGTATCTTGCTTAAATTAGTCTTATTACTTTAAGTTACTCTCCTTCGCTTCCTAATGATGCCAATTTGATTTTATTTCTTTCACTCTAAATTTAACTTTTCCAAACTTAATAATTTCACCTTATTAGAGTCTGTATCCTTTCATATTTCTACTAGGCTTTAAGCTTTTAACAACAAGTCATAAGTTCTCTTAAGTTCCTTCTGCTTGTGATAACACAAATTTTCCATCCTAGGCGTTAATAAAACACATAGATTTACCTCCTTACTATACAGCTTATTCTTAAGCTATTTCATTACCTTATAAAACTATTACATCATTTCCTAATCTAGCTAGATAGCAAGTTCTATCTATGCTTAAATTCTATTTAATGACGTTGTTGGACTCATAATCAAAAAGCTAATGAGAATCTCTGGTTCAAGTAACTACTTTTACTCTGAGCCTAAAGAAAGTAAAATCTTACTAACCCTATCGCATAATTTTAAAGTATAAATAAGTTTAAAGCTAATTAAAGTAAAAATTCGAATATATCATATCCTACTACTTCCTTCAGTCTCTCCCTTATTTCATTATAATTCTCCATCTTCATTAGAAATCTCTTATAGTAAGGCCCTTGACTAAACTATGAACACTCTTGTATGAAATTTTACATTATCCTGTAATAGATTTATTACAGGAGCATCTCTGTCACTATAACTGGCAGATGGTTCATTTGAAAATCTGCATTTATTATAAGAGATAATTTTGTTGTACTCTTTCCACATTCTTGTATGTAAATGGCCCCAATATTTATATCTAATCTTACTGATTCGTTTATCTATGGCATCTCAGCAGGTAACTAGGATTCTTCTCATTCATTTTCGTTTTTTATATTTTCAAACATAAAGACAGCTGCCTTTCTAGATGGTAGTATACAGCCATATGTTTTAACTAGAATGTCTCTAAAATAAATTGGTCAGAATAGTTTTAATTTAGCTCATACAATCCTTCTAAACTTACTTCCTGTCTTAATGAATTAAAATTCCTTAATATATTTACTTCAAATCTTACTCAATTCAAATTCCTAAAGCACCACTAGTACACTCAGCAAAGGCTCTTATATAATAGCATCAATCCTAACAGTATCGAACTAATATTCTTAAGACTACATCTCTCATATTTTAATGTTCTCTTTTGCTTTCTTTAGTTTCCAATCTTCATCTGAATCAAGTAGAGATAAGATATAGCACAGTTGGTTATAATCCTCTTTGATGGCTTCATTAGTTTTATTATTATAGATAGAAAGGATTTCCTATTTTCTTTAGTTATTGCATATATTAATTATAGACTCCATTGGATACTTTCCTTCTAGTTATTGGAGCTTCAAGTAAGCTTCTATTAGCTGATCGTTTTTATAGAGTTGCTCTATTTCTTCCTATTCTTACTCTATTTCTTAATTTGCTTTCATTATCTTCCTTATACTTCAATATTATTTAGCTCTATTTAATTATTCCTTAACAGTTTTTATCCGAATCTTACTCTAATCTTATATTTAGTTTATTACCAACAAATATTAATAGAAGCTAAAAGAAAATAAGCTTTGAACAGTAAATGTGTAGTTTGGAAGATTGAAGCTGGTTATAGAAATAGGATTTAGAGTTATAGGAGATTCAATAAACTGAAAAGGAAGTAATAACAGCACATTTCAAGATTGTACCAAATGGAAATATAACAGTTTGATTGCTTTTATTGTACATTATACTAATTGATCAAAGCTAAGAAATAAATCAGAAAATGGAAAGAGTAAAAGCATTTTCTGTAATATATATACTATTTAGGAGTGTGAAGAATATAGAAGACATTCTTCTTATAATTTGGAGTTAGTTATGATATCTAAATAGTGGTATTAATTGAATTTAGAAGATAACCAAATTAAATTTTTAGCTATAAAGAAATTTAAGTTATAGGAGATTATTAGCTGCTTATTATATTTAGAAAGGTCAAAAATTAAGTCTCTATTGATTACTGTTAAATATGCAAGTCTCAAGCTAAGAAGTAAAATTAGGTATTTTAAATGATGAAGTAGTAAAGAATATAGTAGAGTGCAAATTGCTGGATTGATAAATAATTATACAGTGATATGTCTATTCTTCATAATATCTAGAATATTAATTATTTCTCCAAATGTTTTAACTCCAGCAGCATCATTTAAATCTGTATATAACTAAATCTATTTCACTTGTGAAATCATATATACAGTAGTTGCTTTTTTTAAGCAGCACTTATTTCTTCTGAAGTTTAATATCATTCTGCATTTGCAAAAATGCGTTTCCTGTTATATACGGAATTAAGTAAAATTTATCTTTAATATTGCTTTTAGTAGTTTGTGTTAAAGCAGAATAGCTATAATTTTTAGGATTTACAGCATTTAAATAGGCTTTAAAATTAGCAAAGAAGCTTGCTACGACGCTCTCTATTGTTGTTATTTCCTTTTATAAATATTTCTTTATTCAAAACTGAAATACCAGCTTAATGAAATAACTGAACAGACTATAATTATGAAGATTTATGGCATTTGATAATTTAAAATAAGAAATCTTATCAAGAATACAGCATACTTGTAAGTATTTGGTCTAACACTCTTTAGTGCTATATATAATAAACATTAAACGAAAAAGCAATAAAATCCATTATGCAAGGATAATCCAGACTTCAAAGGGAAGGCGATAAATCTACCAAAAAATTAAATTTAGTAGTTTCATTGCAATAGTATTCACTTTGGTCTATATTGTACCATTAAGTTTAATATTTAACAATTAAATAAAAAAGAATGGTAAAACTTAGCCTTTTTAATATCTCATATACTCTATTCCTTAAAGAGTATTCTTATAAGATCATTTAATTACTTTTATTTTAGTTACAGTCCTACAAAAAATTATATATCTTTGTGATAAAGTTGTTTTATTTAAATTTCAAAGAGATGAAAGTGTAGAATAGTATAAACTTCAGGAGTAATCTTGTAAAATAAGAGATTGCAAAATTGAGATTTAATAAGATTTTAAACAGAAAACAGAAATATCAAAAGCTATAAAGTTTCAATATTAACTAAGATAGAGTTTTAAAGCGACTCTATATCTTCATTATTAATATCTTAAATAAAATCATTCAGATGTATATAATAAATGGCTTTTAAAGCAAGAATATTTCTTAAGCAAATGTGACTTTGCTGTTTTACTTATTTACACTAGATAATTTAAACTTAGTTCTCATTAACATAAGAAAGAAACTTTTTATGTTGAAGATTCAGAAGTGGGAATAAATAAAAGTATATGCTTATTTTTCTGCTTTTTAACTTATAGTGAAAGATGAAACTAAAATAAGTTAAAAGTTAGTTTATGATATGACTTTTGAGGTAAAAGTGAAATTAAAAACCCAGTCGTAATGACATGGTGCAATAGCCCCAAAATATATTGATTTTCCAGATGGAACGACATTTTCAAAGTAACCTTCTTCATTGGTAATCATATTTTGCGTAACGTTATTAAAATCTATTTTGCAAAGTCTTGATTTATTTGATTAATTGCTTACTACTCAGAAAGTACCACCCCATTTAGCTTTTATTTTGTGAACATATATTTCAACATTTTTATAAGCCTTCCATGTTATAACCTTCACATTTTAAATAATTATTGAAAGGGCATTTTATAGAGTTTCATTAGTCATATCTACTGATTCTACTGAAAATATTACTTCTGAATGGAAGCTCAAAATATAAACTTTTTCTTTGAAGCTGAAAAAATTACGCTAGTATCCTAACTATAGAAGCATTTGAAATATTTCCTCCTCATTTTATTGTAAGCAAAGGTCCTTGCATCACATTAAAAACCCTTATAGAGTAATTTAATTATTCGTAGTGCTTGGATATTTTTATACTATCTGTTATCAAACTTCCTGGTCAAATGTCTAGTTAAGCATCATGTACAATTATTCAAAGTTACTATAGTTCAAACTTCAGTTTGAGCTTAAATCAAACCGGCGAAAAATGTCAACACAAGTTTGACGAAACTGCTCTGATAACTAATTGTTTTCATCCAGTAATTTCATCTATTGATTTTACTTCTGTTTGTTAACCTATTTATTGAGAAAACAGCAAGTGCTTAGATTAATAAATATATATTACCCAGCTTCAAGATAGAAGGAGTGTTAAACATCTCTACTTATCTCTATTTCTTTATAGAAAACATAGCTTTAACTCTATTAATTTTTAAAATTCTTTACCTACAAAATTAGAAATCCCATGTCTAATGCTCCTCTATAGTATTTCACTTTTGCCTTCTTTTCATCTTCTTGATGAAGTCCAATAATAAAATTTGCAGAAGACTGTACTGCAATTGAATAAAATCATCTTGAAATTAGTTGATCGGAAGGTTGAAGTCAGAATCCTTTAATTCTCTTTTCGTTTCACTACATTAGCTTGCATATTTATATCTTATCGAAATACTTTTAGAAATCTGCAAAGCACATTCATATAATCCCCTCATTTATATCAAAGCAAGGCTTTACTATCTCTTTCATTTATTAAGTTCATAATTTTGATCCTTCACTCCAATCCCCACCCCATTCAAAACAGCCTCACGGATTTCTAATCTCCACAAGTTAATAGTCAAGTACTTCTTTAACTGATAAGATAAAGTAATTATTATCGGAAGAAAGCCCACAACTAGTTTCTACTTCTTGATTTTCTAATCAGCTAACTTTCTCTTTTACAGCTGCACTTATAATAAACCCCTAATTATAATAAAGCTATAATTATTTAAATAGGTCTATGCTTTAAAATTCTTAAGTTTTCTCACTTTTCTTTTCATGTCAACTAATGACCTCAGTAGGACAGCCTGTTAAATCCATCATAGCTTGTTCAGATTATCCTTTTCTTAGTGCAAAATAACTTCCATGCAATTTAGCATAGGCTTTCTCTAGCAATACTACCCATATTTAATTTCCCTTATTTCTAGAAAATATAGGCTCTCCTTCGGGTCAGCAAGGAATATAATCATCAATCATCACAATTTATCATTCTCCATCTTTACAAATTTTTAGCTAGTAAATTCCTTGTTAATTGTATTCTGTGGTTATAAAAAGGTTTTTGATTATGTTTATTTCTTAGTTCATATTGGGAAATTCGGTGCAGCTCACTACTGCGCTCATAAACCAGCAATTTCCAAGCTTTCCCTGTTCAATTTCATTGGGTTCTATTTTATCCCCAAATAGTTTTATTTAAGAATAATTTAAAAATTCTTATGGCCTTCTTCAATGTATTAAAGTGTCAAGTCTTTGCTTACTTTCTCCATAAATGCTGTTGTTATTTGGAGGGAAAACTTCGTCAATAAAGTTCAAATTTTTTTATTCTAGCCTTTTCATTAAAGTCTCAGGATCATCAGCTTTACTCCAAAACGACTAAGCCTTTAATTAAAAATTTTCAAACTCATGCTTAAGTTTTTCGTTAGCCTTCATAACAATTTCTTCTTATTACTCTCGTGGAAGCGGAATTTTGTTCCAACTATAGCTTATAGAATAGCTAAATGGATCTATAGCTTTAACAGTAGCAACTAATACTGATTATTAAGGACCTATTTAAACAACCTTTTATTATAGTTAACTATTATCCTCAAAGATGAAAGCATTTTTAGCATTTATCAGTTGAAATTTAAAATTCAGGGTTTCAGAATTTTCGTTTTCTATACGATATTTGATAGTTAGTTCAGAGCTATTTTCAGATCTTTCTATCAATTTTCTAAAATTTAAGCCTTCTTTAGCTTTTAATTACTATCAGTTTTCTTCTGTTGTTTCGTAGTTATCAACTTACTAGCAGCTTCAAGTAAAATAAGGCGTAAATTTATGTCCTTTTTCTGCTTCTGCATATCCTATAGTAGTGTATTCATTAGGTCCTAGTGTTATCTTCTTTATTGGACCATTTTAAGAATTTTCCCAGTCAGGGAACATTTTATTGCAATCTTTTAACTGAAATTAGAAGGTAACTACTTCATTATTATTGTTCTTCAAGAATCATGAATAAACACATTCAGGTGGAGGTTCGTTTTCATCAATCCTTTTTTAAGTGAAAATTAAGCCAGGTTTAGTCTCTAGAATTACTTAATCCTACTGCTACATTTTTAATAGTTATTTTGAAAATTACCATTTACTATGAAAATTGATTTGATCTAAGTATCTTATAGTTACTCTTATTTAATTACCCTTCATTTCTTCATAGTATTAAACATACAGCTGTTGGTTCTCTTTATTAGACTGATCAATTTTATAATAGTATTATACTTAGTTTGTCAGGCTTATTTAATTAACTTACTTGACTTAGATTTAATCCTTTGATTAGTATACCTCACAATAGGTAAAGTCCCTTTATCTTTTTTATATATACTAATTTAGTTTCCTTAGCTACATCAAAGTATCTCATTTTAGGTATTATCAAACAATAACTCTTTTAAAAGGGCATCTTAAGTATCTTTAGTACTAATATAGACAAGCATAGTAGAATCCTATAAAGTATTTTACTCTGTTTGCTTAGTTAGAGTATATAAGATACAGATCTTAAATGAATGCCTTTAAAAGGATACTTAGAGATAATGATTAAATTAGTTAAATCCAAATTAACTCTGATTAGCCATCTAATTCAAACCTATTTCCATTACCTATTTAACATTTGCTTTCCTTATTCAATCCACTTTACTTTACCTCATAGTAGTTGGAAGTACACTATCTTATGGTTATTCTTCTTTCTAGATATTATTTCTTAAAGTATACAAATAGGAGAGTATTAAAATAAGTAAGAAATTGAATATATTTGGACAGGTAATAGCTATAATAGTATCAGTAATGAAAGCATTTAAAAACTAGCTTGCTTTACTTTAACCTAAAAGGAATAGAGTATAGAGATAGAACTTATAGTCTGCTTTGCTTTTTTTAGTTCTTATATCAAGGATTTCTAACCACAATAATCAGATTATTAATAATGCAAGCAGTTTTGCTATTTATATATCAAGCATAATCAAAAAATAAAACAGACTTATCAATCCTCAAACAAGAAAACAATGGTATAGTAAATTTATAAAAGGAGATGATTATTTACTAGCTAATGGTATAACTTAAGTAGCTTTTTACTATATACTTTATTAGATTTAGTAATGCTTATTAATTAATAAGAAGAAAGACTTTAACTCTTATGAGTCTTATAACTAAAGCTAATCAACTTTAAGAATAATTTTGATTCTATTTTTCTGTTTTTACTTCATTTATTGAATCAAAAATTAAGAATTCAAACTAACTAAATGAATATTTAACTGAGTGGTCTTTAGAAGATGAGCCTAGATTTATTCTTCCATTAGATATTTTTTTCATGCTTAAGAGCTCATAAGTATAGCAATCTAGTAACGTGTAAGTTAATAAAGAAAGGCTTAAAATAAGTAAACATCATACAATTTATTACTTAATAAATCTAGAATTTAACTATCACCAAGTAAAGTTCCAAAAAGTAGTGTTTTCCTATTTCAAAATATTCTACTGAAGCCATTTTTCGTTTATTATCTGTTGTGAGTATTTTTCTTAGTAAACTTGGCCTTTTAACTAAATGAAGAATTTGTTTAAATTATATCTTAAATAGTCATCAACTGAGCTTAGGAAATTACAGTTAGTGAATGCATATTTTATATCTCATATGAGATATCTGCTTAGTAGTACATTACTCTAAGCAGGCTCTATATTAGGAAACTGAATGTATGCTATTTATCTAGCATAAGTTTGGTTATACAAATATCTTTAGTAAGCTTCAGTTAGTTGATTATAGATTAGCTTGTTTAGGTTCCAATCATCTTTCAAATTAATGTAATAAACTGCTTCTATCTTCAAATGCAAGAAAGCAAACTAAAGCAAAAATCCTATATATTTAGTTCTTTTATGCTATTCTAACTCAACAAAGGTTAAAATATCATTCAAGTTTCCAAGAGTAGTGTAGTACCTCAAAACTACCAAATTTAATCTTGTTTTGTAAATCTACAAAATACTACTAAGATGCTTATTCTACCAATAAACTCCTGCCTATAGAATGTAGATTATAGTGTTCTGAATATTTTCAACTTGTTCAAGTTCTTTGAATAGTTGCATAACTGGCTAGAAATCATCTTTATATTCATCAAAGTCTAAGTAAAATATTATAGGAATGTAAAAATCTATTCCCTTCTTGTCCTTCATCTTAAATACTTACCACCGTCCAAATTCGAATTCTTCTTACTTACCCTTAATCATAGTTCATTATCAGTAATACTGAATTCCAGTATACTTGAGAAAGTTGAATCTATTCCTAAAGAGAATGTCATAGTTTACCTAAAACTAGTTCTTAGACTAGCTTTGAATGCATTTTAACTATGAGTATAATGACTTATACATCTCTAGGTGCTTAATGTTCTCAAAGAATTATATTTACCCTAATAATAGTTAATCTGATAAGCTATAACCATGTACTACTGATATTTAATTGCTTGTGTAGTTCAAAACTGTATCCTCTACTTAATAAAGCTAAAAATCTGAAAACTTCAAGTTTTTTTCGGATCGAGAACCAAAATTAGTATAATAAGCGTTTCTTAATAAAATGGGCTTGTTTTCGTTCAAATCTTAGAATTCTTTAGCACTTAGGATTTTGTCAGTTATGAAAAGATTGTCTGCATTGCCTTTGAATATATAATCAACTCTTTCATCTCATAACTAAACTAAAGATTTCCTTTCCACGAAAAATGAAAACAGTCTGAAATTTCTAGCACCCTGCATTAATCGATAGTAGTATGGAGCTTCTAGACTCCTAACTAGAATTCCATTTATATACATTTAAAAAAATTGCTCTTATGGGCCTAGTGATGTGAAGGCAACCTGAATATTATATCAGAATCTGTTATTGAGAGTGTATCCTGTTTAAATTATGCCACAATCTATTATATCGTTTCCATATTAAAAAGTTACTTCGCTTTAGTTAAAATAAAGCGCATAACCTCAGTAATCACTTGATTCACCACATCCAAATAGCTTATTAGAGTAAACTGCTTGTAACTCTTCAACAGTTCTCTTATGTCTTTGGATTCAAATTGAAATACTAGTTTCTGGAAAATCAAGTGACCGATATTTTCCAGTCACAGCTAACTAATAATTTTACTAGAAATACGTGTAATGATTGCTATCAGGAAGTTGCTAGGTTTTATAGTTTTTGACAGATCTAGGGATCTTTACAAATTGTGGATGTGTATCAGGGAATTTTAAATGAGTAGCTGATACATTTGAAGCATTCATTATTTAAGCTAGTATCTATAATCTCTAACTATCAGCTTCTGATATCACTTCCTAGTCTTTTTACACTTCTGACTAATGATCATCTTATCAATCATCATTTTCAGGTTCTTCACTTAATATAACAACAGATTTGGTGTACTCTTTAAAAATAAGCTTTTAATAAAATTGGATGGGATTTCGAATATCAAGCAGAAACTGATAAAAACAGGGGAATCGGTTTGAGAGAATGAAATAGCCAATGATATACTGAGTCAAAACTAAAATAACCAAAATAGCTCATAAAAGCTTATTTTACATAAGTAATTTATTTTAATAATTAACTTTCAATTCATCTAATATTATCCTTACATCTAACTACTTTCAAGTTTGTTGCTTATCTCATTAAATTTAATTATAATTATGTGTTTATATTTGTGGCAATGTATCTTAAGATGCTAGCTTAATTTATTAGAAGGCTTATTGAGATTTATTATTTATGCTTAGTCTGTTTACTTTATTTAGAAAATGAATTTGAGGTATTTAATTTTACTATTCCTGAGCTAGCTATTAACTAATGACTTTTTCTAATGAATATATTATTTAAAGTTCTATGAAGCTTATTAAGCTAAAACTATAGTAATTTTAATTCGTTAGTCACTTTATTGTTCATTTCCTTCCTTTAACTCTTATTAAAATATGAATCTTTTATATTGACTTTTGCATCTAAATTTATTTATTTCTACTAACTAGATGATTGAACTTTATTGCTTGAAGCAATTATTTTATTTCTTTAATTAGAAAGTATAATTAATGACTAGTCTGATTTTTTGCTTCTAGGTATTAAAAGTTATTTTATAGCTTAATTGATAATTCATTGAAACAACGTGATTATATTATTGTTATAAACTCCTATATCGATGCTTTATTAGACGATGTAATGCTAAATATGCTATATATCATCATTGATGTTTCCATATTATATTATACTCAACTTGGTAGTTGATATTCTCTATTGATTCAAGCAGGAAGCTAGTTATGGTAGATCTCAGTTTGCATAATAATATCTGAGTAGGGAGCATTCTTTATAATATATCTATCAATGTTGTTTTGCTACCCTAGATGTTGTATTGATTTAGCACTTATGTAAGCTAAGTGCTTTTGGTATATTGATTGAGCGTTTAAGTAAAATTTAATTAATATTAAGATAATCTTAAAATTAAAGACTAAATGGTTTAAGAAAGTGTCTGGCATCTCAAAGCACATTACAAATTGAACTCCAAAATCCCTTGCTGTTAGACTATCGTTGTCCTTAATTTTGAAGAGCTCGTTGCTTTCTTAATTCTCTTACTATATATGAGAAAATTTCTTCAATATTGTTGTTTTCTTTAGCACTAGCTTCGAAAAACTTCATGTCGTCATGTTCTTAGGCCCATTTTTTTCCCATTTCTGTAGTGATTTATCTATTTTCTAAGTCTATTTTATTTGCTACTAGAACCTTCAATGGCTTGTTTTACTAAGTATTAGCTTGTAAATTCAATTTCTCTAGCTCGTCTAGCGAATCTTTTCTATCAACTGAGTAAATAAAAATAAACGCGTCCTTGTCTTTCATCCACACAGGTCTTAAAGTAATGTAGTCCTCTTGACCTCCTGTGTCTAGGATTTCTAAATTAGCTGGCTCATTGTCAATCATAGTACTTTTTTTATGGCAGTCTTCAATTGTCGGGTCATAGTATTTCACAAAAATGTTTCTTAAGTATCTCTATGTGATGCACGATTTTCCTACACCACCTTTACCAAGAAGTGTAATCCTAAATTTATTGGTAGAGGTCATTTTGTTTTACTTAGCCATAAATTTTTCACCCTATGAAACATAGATCGATTCGCCTTCCTTTATTCTATCCACTAACTCAATTGGTGTTCCTTGTTATGTATACAGCTTTTGACAGTTTATTTCAAACTGCTTTCCGCAAAACGTATAAAGTTGTTTAAGAGTTCACTTGATATCTATCAAAACGTCCTTTCCTTCCTCCTACTCTATTTGGTTCTTAAACAGAGTTACTCTTCTTTTTGTTGACATATTTAATTTAAGAATTCAACAGCACTAAAATCTATTAATTCATTTATGCTTATGACTCTCTCCTTTTTTAATTTCTTAGTAACTCTTTACAAGAATGTCTCAGATTATAAAGTAATTCTTACACTTGTCAATATAAATCCCCTTTAAGAAATACCCTTTTTTATATATTATACTTATATACACAGATACAGATTTATCCAAGTTGCTTATTTAAGCTTCAAGAGTGAAAAGAAGAAAATAGAACTATAAAGTATCTTCATCTAATCATTGCTTCCTTATACTTTCTTAGGTTTACTAACTTAGCTTGCTTAAACAGTATTTTTCATATTTAGCTATTTAATTAATAAAATGCCTTCTTATATCTCTCCTATAAACTAACTTCCTATTTATATATTATAATATGAACATTTGCTTGTTAATAGGTCAGAAGTTAATACAATACAGGGGATTAAGGTAATAAGGTATAATATAAATAGTATGGCAAGATATTACTATGTTGCTAGTAGAAGCAAAGGCTGCTTAGTTCTAATTAAGTAATAGATGGTGAAAATAATAGTAACTAGAGGTTAAATTCCTATAATAGTAAATAAGCTAAAGCCTATAATTATCAAATGCATGCTATTTATTATATCACTACCCTTCATTTAATCTAGCTTCTTTAACACATAAGGATATCACTAGTTCATATGTATATATTACTAGCAGCTGTATAGAACTATAAGCTTACTTTTTTTATTTGCTAGTCTATTTAAGTTTCACAGGACTAAATTAAATTAACTAAAAAATAGTTAAATGTTGTATAGAAAAATTAAGAATTGAAGGGTTCGCATTTTGATGGTATTAGATAGTCACTCTTTCGATATAAATAGAAATAACTAAATAAGTTATTAATATAATAAGTAGGCAGATATAAAAGCTTAAAGTATTTAACTAATGCAATCATAAATAAAGTGAATTATATATCTTAAGCTGTTAGTCAAAAGAATTACAAGGGATTTATAGTATCAAAGAGATTTAGCAATAAAGTGATTTATTTTGAATTGTAAGGCAGTTGAGCATTTATTTGCTGATCTGATTTAAAAGTATAATTATGCAGTCTAAAAATCTACACCAATAGTCAAATCTAAAAAGGTATAATTTTTGACTTTAAAGATCTTAATATAAAATTTCATAGGAAAAATCATTAATTGAGATGTTACCATTACACAGCATAATAATTATAAGATATATAGCAGAAAGATAACAAGATAAGGTAAAGGTAAAACTTAATTGGATAAGAAGATTTAGAAAGAAAGTATTATAAAGCTTATTGGTAAAGAGGCTAAAGGGGTGTATTATATGATTATATTATTAATTAGATATTAATTAAAAATGCGCCCTACTGATTTATAATTTAGAGACCCTAGAGAAAGAACTCCTCCGCCTTATACTCTAAAACCTTGCTGAAATTCGTATAAGTCGAGAACAATCAGTAAATCAGCTAGATTCACAGAGTATAAATGACTAGAGTAAAGAACATTGAATAGATTAGGTCCGGGAAGCTATAGAAATGATTATTAAAATCTAGAGAAAAAAAAAGTTCCAACACCTTTATATGTAAGCGATTATACAGAGGTAGTAAATTAGGAAAACTGGAAGTGACGCTTATTATTATATTGGAAACCATATAATATATGATTAAGCATATGCTTCAGTTATTCCTGTTAGAAAAAAAGATTTCCCAATATTTTAATAAATGTATAAATGCAAACGAATACATAATGATAACAATGAAACAACGCTAGCGACAGAGTAAACTAATCACTTAAATAATACTTACTGCAAAATCGAGTGTGCTTTAGAAAAAAAAGATAATAAAAAATAGAAATAAAAAGTAATTATGAAAGCATTTAGTGAAAAAAGGATAGAACAAAGAGATTTAATCAGTGAAATTGATAAAGCAAGAGATATAAAAAAAGTTAGACCTATTTCTAGCTAAGGCATTACCTTAAAGACACAAAAGAAATAAAATAAATCTTTTACTTATTTACCTATTTAACGTCAGGCTATTCCTTTGTAAGTATTACATAGTAATGGAAAAATGTTGGATGCCTTTCAGATTGCTTAGCCAACCATTTAAAAATAAAATTTCAATTAAAAAATGAAAACAAAATTTTTTAATAATGGGTAGAGAATAGAAACCAACGAATCTGATACTACTGAAAACTTTTCAAATTGTTGAAATAATATTTAGACAAAAGCTCAATATCCATAAGCATTTCTATCAAAATACTAACAATATTTTTCAATAATTTTATTAACTTTTTGATTATCTATAAGTTCAAAAAAATCAATCAATTAAAAAAGCTTAAAAAGATTATCAATAATAGCCTAAAAAGAATTTCTATAATTATAAAATTACTTTGAGCTGACAGATTTAAGCTAATTACAAACTTATAATATGATACACTAATTTGCCTTCAGAAATATTTTTCCCCTTTGTATCGTCCTTTATAACTACTTTATAGAACTATTTTATTATAGTAGCTTTTTTCTTTAAATGAAGGTATTTTCTTTAACGATGCTTCCTTAAATTTAAGTGATAAATTATTTTTAATATCTTCAATTAACTAGAGACATTTGAAATATCATTAAGCTGCTATTAATTTTTCACACTCCAATATTACTTGATATTTTTATCTTAAATTATACTTAAAAAATGAAAAGTAAACTAGTAAATCATGAAGCTTTGAATCTATAAAAAGGTTATACTTACTTTTGGAGCTCATTCACTTTATCTTAATATAACTATTTTAAATTGACGAATCATTTACTTATTTACTTCATTTTGCTTTCTATTTTAAATATTGACATAGAGTCACTTTTAAAGCTAAACTCCTAAAAGTTTCTTAAGATATTATTTTAAAATTTATAATCAGATGAAAAGTTTTTTATTGTAAAGCCTAATAAAAAGTTGTAAAAGTGTTTTATGAAGTGATATTCTGCTTAATTTTATAAGATGCCTTGGCATCAAATATAAGCTTGATATTAATTAAATTAATTTTTTCATAAATCATCTTCATCTTCTTCTCTCTCTGCCTTTTTTGCCTTTGTTTTTTTTGGTGGCTATTTATTTTTTGCTTTCTTTTATTTTGGAGCTGCTTTTTTCTTTTGTCCTTACTTTTGCTCCTCTTATGATATATCTTCTTCTTCAGATTTGTTTTCCTTTTTCTTGCTTGGTTACTCTTCAACCACATTTTAAACTTTAGTTTTTTCCTTTAATTGCTAGACTTCTGTACTTTCCATTTGATTTTTGTTACCTTCTTCCTGACTTTACTCATTTTAGCTTTTCTTTTTAACAATTTCAATCTTTTCCTCTTCTTGATTTTTATTTTAATTAGTAACAACGCTTGCTTAATTTGCTTGTTGATTAAGTATAAGCATAACAGGACAATGATCACTTCCTTCAACTTAATCCAGAATTATAGAATCATTTATGCTAGACATAAATGAATTACTTACAACTATATAATCAAGTCTTCATCCTTTGTTTTCTTTCCTGCAGCTTGCTTATCGTCCATTTCACCATGAATATTATTTCTTTTCAGGATGAAGTTTTCTGAATGAATCTGTAAAGTTTTTCATTGTTTCTTTTCAAGAATTTCTCTCTTCCTTACTGCAACCAGCTAGTTTAGGATTCATCTTATTAAATATATCAATATCTTCTGCGATTACGTTTAAGTCTCCCAGCCAAATAATAGGTTTCTTCTATTCTAACTAAAGTAAATATTCCCTAAAATCCTTATCCCATTCATTTACCCTGTAATCCAATCTTTTTAACCCCTATCCTGCATTTGGTATATAAGTAGCAATAACGTAAAATCCTACGAACTCAGCAGTAATAGATCTTCCTTCACCATCATGCTTTTATTTACCAATTCCATAAGCAACACTGATCGGTTCTACTTTACTAAATAAAGCAGTGCCTGAATATCCTTTCTAGGTAGTACAGCAATTTCAGTATTAAAAAGGATAATATTCATATGGAATTTACTTTTCGCACTCTTTCCTCTAATCAAATGAAATTTTAGTTTCATTAAGACAAAGAATATCTGGGTTATGCTAAGTAAGAAAGTCATTGAAATTTTTCTTCTTGATAAAAGATTTGAACCCATTTACATTCCAAGACGATATCCTTATATTTTCAGATTAAAAATATCCCAATCCATTACATTATGGAGGGTTATTACTTACTCCTTCTTTAAGTGTTGAAGGGGATTTAGAAGCTTTACGTTTAGGTGGCATTCTATTTTATATTATAAATGAATATTCGTTAATTATTATATACTAAATACCTTTATTTAATATACCCTAACGGAATCTTTTTTGAATTTACCTTTAATACTTATTTAATTAACACTTACTCATTTCTTAGCCCTTTTATAAGCTACTCTGTCCACTAATATTTTCAGTCTAACTTTTACCAAAAACTGCTTAGTTACTTCTACAAGCCTACTTTAGTATTCTATATTGACTTACCTGAGCTTAATGTATTACTATTTTTACTTTAGTATTGCTAATCCTTCTTAGTGAAAGCCTTAATTTGCATCTTTAGGATACAGTATTTAATATAACTTCTAAGAACTAAAGGTGATTAGTAAATTACAAAAGTAAAGCCTTCCATTTAGGCTAGATATACTTAAATACAGCAAGGAAAGGACATTGTAATAAGCAAATACTCTTCTAAGACTACTTGAGTCCCTATTTACTATAAGCTACTATAGCTATAAACGCTAATTAGTATCTAGACTGCTCTAATCTAGAATCATAAAAGCAGTAGTGTTTATGCAGTTTGATGTGGTGATGTTTAATACTGAAGATTATGATAGTAAAGTGTTTAATAAAAGGTTCTATTTTCAATAGCTTTTAGAGTATTTTTCAAAAATGTCTTAAAGAATATCAACTAACTCTATTACTTCTCCTGGAGAAGAGTAACTTGATCTACATAAAGCTTGCAGAATTGGAGATCTTTAGACGATTAAAAAAGCATTCGAATTAAACAAAGGAAGTATTAATGAAAGGGATGATAAGCTGGGATGGGCACCTATATATAGAACAGTGATTTGTGGGCATATCGAAGCTACTAAGTTTTTATTATAGAATGGAGCTGATCCTAATATTAAAAATAACCTTGGGGAAACAAGTTTACACTAAGTAGCTGATAATTCTTAGTATAAACTAGCTCAAGTGCTTTTAGAAAATGGAGCTGATCCTAATTTGTAATAGAATGATGGAGATACTCCTTTACATCATGCTGCCTTTCGTGGAGATGCTTAGATGGCTTAGATTCTTCTATCATTCAATGCTGATCCTAATATACAAAACACGGTTTTTAATAGAACTCCTCTACATTACGCGGTTGACTGTAACCATTTAGAAGTTGTTAGGTTAATGCTGAATCATGATGCAAACGTGTTTATTAAAGACAGGTAAGGAAAATCTGCTATTAGCTTTGCAGTGAATAATGAAATTTAACTTCTTTTAAAAGAAGCTGAAGAAAAGCAAGAGAGCAGAGTTCTCGAACCTAAAGTAAACTTATAGTTTTCTTATTAGCAAATAAATAAAAAAACTTAGAACCATCAGACTGGATAAGTCACCTTAAACATTTAGCAATAGAAAGAAGCATAAAATGTTATATTATAGGAGAACTTGATCTAGCAGATTTAGCAACTTGATGATTCTACTGGATTATCATTGCAAGATATATCAGGAACAGGGTAATATAGTTCTAACTGATAATAACATTAGAGCCCTATAAATTAGGAATGAAAACCATTATAAACTGAAAACGAAATATTGTAGGAGAGTAGTATAAAGGACTTTGAATATGATTCCATAGACTTTATGGAGAATTCTGAGATGAAGCTAGCAATTCAAGAAGAAAATGTATAGGAAGAAATGACTTTCAATCCTTAGAACGTTATAAAAGAAGAAACCTAAAGCACTTCCGAAAAAAATACTTTTGGAGAACCAAATTTTTCAATTGATAGTGTCACATCCTATACTCCTAGATAGTTAGAAGAATCTCAATCATCTTCAACCATTAATAATGTAGAACTGAAGGCAGTCGAATAAAAAATAAGAGAAATCACTGAAATGAATTCTAAAATTAAGGAAGCTGTAAAAGCTACCATTTAGGCAGCAAAAAATGTATAATTTACAGCTGAAAGTAATGAAATTGTTGAATAACCTACTAAAAGTGAAAGATCTAAAAAAAGCGATAGATCATAGAATAAAAAGGAAAAAGAAACTAAGGAATAGCAACAAGATAAATAGAAAGAACCTTAGAAAGAACTATATAAAGAGTAATAAAAGGGGCAATAAAAAGAAACACAAAAAGGAGTTTAAATTGAGAAATAATAAGAGAAAAAGACAAAAGAAGATCCAAATGAAAAGAATGAAAAAGTAACTAAGAATTTTCCAGAAGAACCGGAAAGTGAAATGGTGCCTAAAAATAACATAACACAAGATTAGATTACAAAGGATTATTTAAACATGCCAACTAGTCAAAGAAACCATGAAGAAATTACTTAATTTTTCAAATAACTAAAACTTGAATATGTATAGGAAAACTTTTTGGAATAAGGATATGATAATGTTTCTTAACTGGTTGAGATGACTCGTAAAGGATTAATGAACGATGAAAATCTAACTCAATTGGGAGTTTTACTACCAGGACATCGGAGTAGAATAATTACTTTTTTAGAGTAAAAGGCAGGGATTTAACCATAACCAAGCTGTAGAAGTACAAGAAGAAGTGTTGTTAAAGAATCGGTAGATAATAGTGGAATGTTCCGTTGTTGCACTAGTGATAAGACAATTATCAAACAAGCTTGTAAGTGAATAATGCAGAGACATGGAACAACCCCCAAAATCTTGAAGCATGGCTTTTACAATTAGGATTAGAATAATATTTAAAAAATTTCCAAGATACAGGTTTTGAAGATTTCGACTGACTCCTCGCTTAGATGTTAAGTAGATCACCAGTAACAGATTCCCTTCTAAAGAATACAATAAAGATAAGTAAGATAGGTCACAGGCAAAGGATTATAATGAGACTTTAAGAAGGTAATTCTCTATATAGACTCAACATTGAAAAGAAGATACGAAGAAGATATGCAGTTAATAGCCTTGGAAAATGCAAAGAAGTAGCAAATTTCTAAAAAATGCTATATTATGTGATTTATATCACCAAAAATTGAATCAGTTGTTTTACTTGATTTCCTTTTTTAGTTCTCCTTTTTTACATTTTTCTTTAAAATCTTCGAGTTTTTTCACCTTTACATATAAAAAAAATTCAAAAAGTAGTAAAATCTTAAAAATTGAATCATTGTTCCAGAAAGCAGAATTAACAATAGGAAAGTCTTAAAATTTACAAAATTCGTAATTTAAAAAGCTAAAATTTTGAAGCATTTTTACAGTCTGAAAACTTATTAAATTGATATAAATTAAGGTAATTTCAATCTAGTTGAAAACATAAAAGTTAATTCCGTAATTAATTCATATAAAGTATATAAATATGCATACTTTAATGAAGCAAAAACTTCAATATATTATATTGCAATTAGAGCATAATAAAGAAGATCTATTATCAAATGGTTAGATATTTCAGACTGTATTTGATATCTGGCAAAATATAAAAAAGCATGAATTTAAATTAGAAAAATATGAAATGCTTAGTAGTAAATAAAGCTATTTCAATTAGGTGTGATAGTTGAGTGCAAATTACCTTTTTAAATCTTAAAATATGCTTTTGAAATATTCTTCCTAAGGATTTGTGGTAAACTATATTTAAATTAAGAAAGCTAGTTTTGAGCAAGTCTGATTATATAAAGACTTAATGAATCATAAGAAATTAAGAGAGCCAAGAGATAAAAGGATTAGTAGCATCAGAGGTAAACTATTGATTCAAAGGTATTTAAAAATTAGAGGTATATTTTCTTGATAACTAAGAAAATGCTATAGGAGTATTTAAAACTTGAAGTTTGATTTTAAATAGTTTAAATTATTTAAATAAAATAGAGGTTTATTAACAATTATTTAAGAATGGTGAACAGAAGACTTTTAATACCATTGCTGGTTTTATTTTTAATACAAACACAAGCTGCTCCATAAGCTTCAAGTGATAGTACTATGACAGCAAAAGTTGAGAATAAAACAGAAACTGAAGTTGTAGCTCCTAGAAAACCAGTAAGTTATATAAAAATTTTTAGGAAGGATATTTAATTTAGCCAGTGTCGAGAAAAGGAACACCAATGAATGTGGGTACAAACTCTCCCTGCAGCGATATTCCAAAAGGAAATGCTCATGCAATTTATGCACCTGGATCTCTAACTCGAGTAGCTTGGAAAATAGAAAACTAAGCTTTAGATTCAAACTGTTCTATTTATTTATTTGAAGGAATAGGATATTATATTCCTTTAAAAGAAAACTTCGAGTGTGGAAGAGTTACTGGTGTAGAATTCGTCTTCATAAACCTACCTGCTAATATGACTTGTGATCACTGTGAACTACAATGGATATGAAATACTTATCAAGGCTCTTTATATTAATGTGTCGATATAATGATTTTGGACATGGCTAGTTCATGCTTAGGAAAATGCTAAAATGGAGGAGTTTGCTTAGATGGAATTTGTTTATGCCCTGAGGGATATTACGGAATTTATTGCTAAAATACTAAAGGTAAGAAATTCTTATTATTAAGAGTAAAAAATTGAAGAAGGTCCAGGTGTTGGATATTTCATTATTTTTATGGTTATGATTATTCTTATTGTCCTTCTTTGTGGCTGCTTATTCTTCATAAAAAATCCAGATAAAATTCCAGCTGGTTTATAAAAAACAGTTTTAACAAGATGTCCATGGATTGTATCAGATCATCACATGCAAGAGGAAGAACATTAAGTCGAAGAACAGCCTGAAGCTTAAAAAGGAATAAGGGGACATGAAATTCAATACTAAAATGCTCTTAACTTACCTTCATAGTAGGCAGGAGAATAGGGAGGTAATCCATTTGATGATCCAGGAGTATATTGAGATATAGAATGTAATTACTCTGTTAAACTTTTTTCTTATATTATGCAAATTTATATTTAAGGTATTAAACCGTATGCCATACAAGGTATTTTATAACCACAAAAAAGAGATTAATAAATATACTAAACGAAAATAAGTTAAGGAAGTTAATTCATTCAACTTTAACTTCTTTTACAGAATATTAAACTCTTAAATCACATTGCTGTTCTAAAGCCCATTTTCATCATTGAATTCCTAATGAATTTTAGATCCCAATAAGCAGAGTCTAGTAATTAGAGTATAAAGAGATTAAAATTCTATTATACTTTGCCTTTAGCAAAATTTATATGATAAAGCTAGTCTCTTTAAAGGAAATTAAAATCCTTTCTTATTGAATAAAAAGCTAATAATCTAATATACCTCTGGATTTTATGCTAAGCTAACTAGGAATTTAGTTAAGATCTAAATAATATAGCAAAATATTATAAATTGGAGCTAACTTTTATCAAATGGATCCAATTAAATTGAATATGGAAATAGACTTAAAGTATTATTTATAATATAGGAATTAAATCTTTATACAAAGGACTGATTAATTAATATAACAAATCAACACTTTAATATGTTAGTCTCATGATATATATTATACTCTAGGAAAGAAATCAAATTAATTAGCTAGATTTTTAAGATAAATGTCATTTAGTTTTACCTGAGACTTTCTAGCAATGAAAGTCTCATTACTGTGTATATACCCCGCTTCGTATCCAGCACAGCTTTTGAAAATGATTACATGATGTAAAATATTTTAGTGAGGTTGAAGAAATAAACACGGATTGTGAAAGATAAAAAGAGAATGAAATAAAAATGTTATCTAAAGGAAATAAACTAATTAAAGTGCATTTTAAGTTTTCTAAGATCTTGAAGTATAAAAAGGAATTTTAAATCTAAAGCAAAATATATTTGAAGTACATAAAATGGCAGAGAATGAAGTGGTTATAATAGAAGAAAAAATTATAAAATTAAATGGAGAAGTAGCTGTTAAGAAGTATCAAAGAGGAAGATTTCTTGGTAAAGGAGGATTTGCTCGTTGTTATGAGTTTTAAGACTTAAATACTAGAAAACATTATGCTGTGAAAGTTGTTGCTAAAGCCAATTTAACTAAAGCTAGAAGCAAGTAAAAGCTTATGAGCGAAATTAAAATTCATAGGAGTGTGAAACATCAGAATGTAGTTTAATTTGAGCATTTTTTCGAAGATGCTGACAATGTTTACATTTTACTAGAAATGTGTCCTAACTAAACACTGAATGAACTACTAAGAAGACGAAAAAGACTCACAGAGATAGAGGTATAATGCTATGTAAATTAAATAATAGAAGCTTGCAAGTATTTACACAAGCATAAAGTTATTCATAGAGACTTAAAGTTGGGAAACTTGTTTATTAGCGAAAAAATGGAAATTAAGATAGGAGATTTTGGATTAGCTACTAAATTAGAATACGAAGGTGAGAAAAAAAGAACAATTTGTGGAACTCCCAACTATATTGCTCCTGAAATTCTAGAAGGAAAATCCGGACATAGTTACGAAGTTGATATATGGAGTATTGGTGTAATTATTTATACTTTAATAGTAGGAAAACCTCCTTTTGAAACAAGCGATGTTAAAACAACTTACCGTAGAATTAGAATGAATGCCTACTCATTTCCAGAGCATATTCCAGTTTCGGAATAATCGAAAGCTCTAATTTCCAAGATATTAAATAATGACCCATCTAGAAGACCTTCATTAGAAGAAATTCTGCAGAGCGAATTCTTTAATTAAGGGTGGTAAATTCCAAAATTACTCCCTGCAAGTACTCTAGCATGCCCACCTAGTGCAAGCTATCTAAACTAGTTCATATCAAATCCTTAAACAGTAAATTAGCTGATAAAAGATATGAAATTTTCAGAAACTACTCCAATACATATAAACAAGCAAATAAAGGAAGACATTTTAAACAACGTGGATATAATAAATCCAAATGCCCAAGATGGCAAAATAGTGAAAATGAAGTTTGATGAGCCTTTAGATTAAGAAGAATAACTTTAAAAAATATTTTCAGCTGAAGTTTAGTTAAACTAAAAATCAGAACAAAACTAGTAGATAAAAGATTTCATGCCAACAAAATAAATCGTTTGCTAGTAAAACACAGCACAAGGGCTCAATGATGTTTTAGATTAGATATGGGTTAAAAAGTGAGTTGACTATAGTAGTAAATATGGCCTTGGATATATTTTAAGCAATTCAGCTATTGGAGTCTTTTATAATGATAGTACTAAAATTGTTTTATATCCTAATGGACAGTAAAATTATTTATATATAGTGTGTTTGACTATTACGAAAGAGGAAATGATAGATAGGATACCTAGTAAAAGTTTAGTCTAACAGATTATCCCAAATCGTTACAGAAAAAGGTAACGCTACTTTAGCATTTTCGATCATATCTTGAAACTGAAAATAAATAGCAAGAGGTAACTATAGCAGAGGAGGAATAAAAAGTCTTAAGCTAAATTTCTCCATATGTAAAAAAATGACTCAGAACTAAGCACGCTATAATGTTTAGACTATCTAATAAAATAGTGCAGGTAAACTTTTAGGATCACACTGAAATAATATTAAGTTCAGATACAAAATAAGTAACTTATATTAGCAAAAAGGGAGAAAAGAACTAATATCCCTTAAATGTGGCTCTAGAAGCCAAAGATTCAGAAATGAGCAAACGGTTGAAATATACTAAAGATTTATTATCTCATATGGTAAATAAACCTAAATAGTGAAAAGCTGCAAATTATATTTAGACTATCTTAAATTAATTAATTTTTTTAATTTAAGCCTTAAATAATAAATTCTATATGTCTTTGCTAAGTTAAAATATCATGCTATAACATTTCACTTGCAATGATTCTTAATTTTTTGTATACTTAACCTCTATTCTTTCAAAGCAAATATACCAAAATTGGCATAATAATAGTCATATTAGTATTTTAGCAAGCTTTTAGTTTTGCAGTTATATTTAATTTGTAATATTTCTTGGATTAAGTATTCTTCTTTCTTTTAACTAGCTAAATATAACTTAAAAGATATAGTGTTAGAAATATATAAGGTAGTAAATTCTATTTAATAAACGAAGTATTCAAGATTAGAAGATTATAGTTTTAATATATAACAGAGTTCTATCTTATTGGCCAATTTACTAATTTCTTGATTATAAGAGAGCAATTAATAGTAGCACTTTAGTTATTTACTCATTTATCTACTTAAAAGAAAGCTTTCAAATCTTTTAATCTTCTTTCCTTTCTTTATACAATCAACCCAATTTAAATCCTCAGCTTTTAAAGTGCAATGATATACTTCTATTCCCTACTAACTCCTTTATGCCATCTTATTACTATTAGTTATATAAGTTATTCAATATTCTTCTTTGTTTTAACTGTTTCTTAACTCAAAATTTGATTAAGAATTAGTATATGAAAATATAGTTGAAAGTAAGCTAAGAATATTTAAATAAGCTTAAGCAAATACTTAATCCATATCAGTTTTAATTTACTCTTTTGTAACAAAGAGACTTAAGAAAGTAAGAGAAGGTTTCAGCATAAAGTGACTAATATTACTTACTTTGCTTAAGTATACTAAGTCTCTTATTATATCTACTCATCAGTTTCTTTCTACTATTAAGTGCTTTTTATATACTTGCCTAGTTATTCTACACTTCTCTCTAGAATTAGGCTTTTAGTATAAGCTTTGACTTGAAATATTTACTTAGATATATAAGTTTTAAATACCAATATTACTCCAGTAGTTCTTGTATAGTTAACATTCTGAGGAAAGATGGAAATTAGTATTAGAGAGAAAGTTTACTAGTTTTCATAAAAAGCTGGGAAATGCTAAATTAATATTGCCTTTTACATGTAATCTTATTAGCTTCACTCTATCCCTTTTACACTTAAGAGTATATTCAAGTAAAAGGCACTCTGATTACTAGACTATTGGTAGTTATTTATAAAAGACCTTTTTACTAACTTAAGTGATAAGTAGTTAAGATACTAGCACTAATAAAGCAGCTGATTAGCTGGATTTATAAACTTTGTATCTAACAAACCAAATCCTATCAATGGATTGCTTGCTATTGTCTTAATATGAGTAATTAGCTTCCTATATTCTGATTTCTAAATAAAGTAGTAAAGTATCTTGAAGCTCGATAAAAGACAAGCTATAAGTATAAAATATCAAGCACTTTTAACTTATAAGAGACAGTCTGCTAGGCTAGTGTAAGGTTTAAAGGGAAAAGGACAATAGAATAAAAAATAATTTTCCATGTTATTAGCGAAATAAAATGAAAATGAGTAAGAGAACTTGTAAAGTTCCAAAAACAAAGTATAACTTTATAGAAGATGATATTCTTGGTATTTCTCCTAGTCCTAAAAAGAAAAAAGTTTTCCATACTAAGTTAGCGCTGAAGTATGCAGAAGATATTTCAGAATTCAATAAAAATTGCTCCTTTGTACACTTTTAGCAAGATTATTTTACCTAAAGTACTAATGTATTCTAATTTTCAAGGATTAGTGATCTTTCTTCAGAAGAACAAAAGTTTAATTTTGGTCAAGAACTGAATACAGTAGCCTCAAGCTACGATGAATCAAAAAGCTAAAGTTTTATTTAATCTGAAATCTAGGAAAAAAGCGAAATGCAAGAAATGAAGGAAACTAATGATATTATCAAGCCAGAAATTATTATAAATATACCTTAAAGAAAAGATTCATGTGCTCTTAAAAAGGTAGGGGAAGGAAATTCAAAGCTAGCGGTGAAAAGGAAAAAAACATCAAGTGTATCTGTTTTAAGTTAGAATCAAAGTGAAGGCTCTAATGGAATACAGAGTGAGGAAAAAGAGAAATGAGCTTTAAACAGATATGTGGTTTTATTTATTGTGTAATTATTAAAACGTGGAGTGTTTTATTAAAAAATAAAAAGAAAAATAATGTTTTTCAGTGACTACGATTTTTAAAAATTGGAAGATAAGCTTCTTAGTCATTCTAAATTCCCTATGGAGCAAATTTATAAATATTATATCGATATTTTCGAAAATACTCATTAGCCTGAAAAAATATACGTCATCCAGATTGGAAATGATATTAAAAAACCTCTTTTGGTACTTTTGCATGGTTATGCTTTGAATTCAGCTGGCTTTTACAAACTATTCCAAAATTTAAGCACTAAATTTATCGTTGTTTGTGTTGATCTTAGAGGATTCGGAAGATCATCGAGACCTGAATTTAAATGTAAAGGAGTTTAAGAAGTAGAAGACTGATTCATAAGAGGCTTAGAAGATACTTTCAAAAAATTGGAACTTAATAAAGCGAGGTTTTATCTAGCAGGACATAGCATAGGAGGTTATTTCGCTGCTATTTACGCACTAAAAAGACCTCAACAAATAAGACAGTTGTTTTTAATAAGCCCAATAGGGTTTAGAGATCCAGAGTATGAACTAGATATCAAAGATTTAACCAGAGATTTTGGCTTCGTTAAGAAAAATTTAGTAGATTATTTGAAAGATAATTTCAAAGATGGAGTCACTTTGTATGATGTAGTTAGATCAACTCCCTTAGTAAAAATGTCCGTTGTCTAGTAGTTTACAAGATAAGGATTCCGACTTTCAGATTAAGAATTGGAAGACTTGGAAGAATATATGCTTCCAATTATCGAATGTTAGGGTAGTGGAGAGTATTGTTATCACTAATTGTTTGACTTTCCTATATTTGCTAAAGATCCAATGACTTCGCGTATATAAGAACTTAATATTCCAACAAGGTTTATATTTGGTGAAAATGATATAATGTTTGATCCAAGTATAATTGAGCTAAAACAATACAACCCCAAGTTTTCAATAGATATAATTCCTAATTGCGGACATATGCTTATTTTGGATAATCCAGAGGAGTTGACTGCTACTATGCTGATGAACATTGAGCCAGACTACGAAGCAGAATCACCAATCCCCTATTTATGATTAAAGATTATTAGCACTCTTTATTAAAGAACTATATTTCAATATTATATTCCCCAATTTTTAGATCTATCACTATTATAGCTTTTATTTCAGTTTTTTATCCTTAAGTTTACTTTTATAGCTTACTCTATTATTTGTAGCCTTCAGCCCATTAATTTTACTTCCTTTTCTAGAATAAAACTAAAAAGAATCGCTTTGATTGATTTTCATTAGAGCTTCGATTTAAAATTAACAGCTAAACCTAAAAATTTGATTTATCAAACACTATAAAACTTTCCTTTATTTATCTAGATCTATTACATAATCATAACCTTTAACCTAAACGTATCAAACTATCCCTCCTAATTAGAATTTGCCCTTTTCACTTAATATCTAATTCTTGAGTATTTATAGATTTCCAATATCTAATATATTAATGAGATTGTAGTATCTTTTCTGAATACGATATTTAAATACTTGCAAATGCAAAGTTCAGTTTACTAACTTATTAAAAGTTCTTTCATTCTATCTAGTACCATTCCTACAAACTCAAATATACTACTAGTTTATTTCCCTTTTTACACCTTGACTTTTTCTATCTATGTATATTAAAAAAGCTATAAGAAGACAAGGAAGAATTATGACTATTATTATAAAGCAAAGTACCTAGTTCCCTTTCTTTTAGTTATATAAATGAGTATTCAAATATAGTTAAATTAATAGAATTGAGCTAGTTATCTAAGTGAAGTCACTATAAAGTAAGATTATCTAATGAAAAGGGTCTTAATAAAGTAATGATATTGAATAGTTCTTATTTTTACTCTATCATTCTATTCCTTAATTGTGTTTCATCTTTAGTCTATATATTTTATACTATTTACTAATGTACCTTTCTTCCCTTTCCTTCATTCTTATTAACTATAACACTTTATATATAGAAGTTAACTTATTGCCTTATAACTTTTAACTAGATTGCTCTTATTATAATTTATAGTTAATTAGGTAGTATTAAGTAATAGCTATATGTGACTATTATGTTTAGAATATATTTCTAGAGAGAAAAAGAGTGAGATGTGAGATAAAGCTTCGCTTTTTTATAGACTAATATATAAATTACTTCCTAAGACAATAATTAGAATTAGTCTCAGATCCAAAATTTACTTATAATGCATCATGCCATATAACTTTAGTTATTTAACTAGGAAACAACTGAATATTTAAAAGGATATTAAAGAGAACAGCGAGGATTTAAGCAAATAATAGATAAAGTAAATTTTTAACTTTCATCTGAGAAAATTAATATCATCAAGCGTTTTACATTTAACCGAGTCTATAATTAAGTTAGAAAGAGCTGTGAGCAAAAAAGTAGTTTAGTTATAATTATTTATGAAATATCGATTAAAAATAAAGAAAATTTAGAGTTATATGATAGAACTTAACTATAGGATTATTTCGATAAAAACATTTTAATTTATAAAGGACACTCAACTTTTTCCCTTTCCCACAAACTACTCAGAGAAATTCATAAAGCATGTTGTCTTTGATTTTTCTAAATTTTTTATATCTCAACCTTCAATTTTAAACTTTAGCTCTTCTCTGTCTTAAAAATTAAACATGTATCTTGTAGTTTTATTATGCTTTAATATAACTTTAAAGTTTAGGAACTTAGCTTGAATCTATTTAGAAGCTATTAAATAATTATAAAGTATCTTCTTTCTAGATTAAATGTATTAAACTAATTTTTGTTCACTATATTAGCCTTTCTTTGTTCTAACTTAATTGGTATATCTTATTATCAATCACCTAATTTAATAATCTTGCTATTTCTATTTTTAATTTCTTTTTTAATGTTTTAGCCTATTATTTGTTCTAGATATATAAAGGTTCCTATCACTATCATAATTTCTGATTCAAAGTTATCTTGTATTTCTACTAGAGCCATAGGCTTATTATTTCAATTGAGTACTGAATAAATTTAATTTAGTAATATCCAATCAAAACATCCACATTCATATCCCAATAGATTGGTAGTTATTAGTATAAATAACTTAGTTGTATCTTATTCATCCACAGTAGATCAATATTTATCTATTATTCACTTCCAAATACCACTTAATTTACTCCTCTCTTCCTCTCTTTTAAACCAATTTCATTATTTTTATACTTCATAATTTGAATAAAATGATCTAATAATAAGATTTGGTACTAAAGCACTATTATAAATAGCCTATAGAAAAATAGAGAATAATAAAGTAAACACAAGAGAGCTTTAGGATTTAACTCTGATTTATAAAGTAGAAATGTCCTCAATTAATTTAAGCTTTACTATAAAAACTACTCAGACTTTAATGCTTGTTAATATTAATTAAATCACTTTAGTATAAAGCTGTTGTATGAAGATTCTTATTAACCCTTACTTCATTTTATTTAAGCTTTATTTATATTAACATTACTTTTTTATGTTCTAATTCTAAGTGGCAAGAAATAGGTTTGTTTGTACAGTTTTACATTTTTTATATCACTAGATGTTGTTATTATGGAACTTGAAACTAAAATTTAGCTTAAGTGATATATGTTCAGAAACTATTTAAAGTTAAGTTAAGAAAAAGTATAGAAAATTTAATTTAGTTATAGGGATTTGAAGTTTACTGCAAGTATTGAAGATAATTAAAGATCACAATTATTTTATATCTATTAGATTTCTTTCTGTCTCAGCAACTTTTCCACTTTCAATCAAATTATTTCTCCTCTAGCTCTAGTTTTAATCTTGACATACTTCTATAGTACTTGCCTAGCTTTTTTCAACTGTTTCTTTTTCTCTTATAGTTCTTTGTTCTTCTTTTTATATGTGCAAAAACTTAGGTGTATCACTCTTACATAGCTAATCAAGAAATTTCTAATCAATATAAATATTCTAGTCTTCCTTTTGGGATTTATGTGTTTCGGAAGTTTCATTATAAAACTGAATTGAATCCTCACTTTGTGATGTGTTCACTTAATTTTCAACCTTTTCATCTTCATTTATAACTATTTTAGATTCCTTCTATTCATTAGTCTATCTTTACACGTTCTAAACAAAGTCTTCGCTATCTTTGATTTTATTTCAAATTTGAATCCATTTTTGATTTTTTTTTACTTAGCTTTATCTAGTAGGCTTTGCTAGATTGGAATTATTTGGCTTTTATTGTATTTTTCCATTAAACTTCTTAGAAAATCTTAATCAGTTTCTCAAGTTTTTTTATGTTATTTTAAGATCGAATTTACGTTTATTTGCATCTCTATTGTTCAAGCTTATTATATTGAACACAAATTAAGGCTTTTAATTGTGACTTTTTTGATTGAGCACTTCTTAATTTTATCTCAATGCTTCATCCTCACTTTCTCAACCATGCTTGCTAGTATTTGGAAAATTAGCTTCATATTGATAAAAATCTATTTCATAATCATTAGTAAAAATATCCTTTACCACTCTTTCAATACTCGTATTTGCAGACTTACTCCAAGTTTCCTTAGTTTAACTTTTTTATTTGAAAGAAAAGTTCAAAGTGCTGATTTACTTCTATTCAAAGTAGCTAATTTTCTTTTACTTATCTTTTCAATCTATTTACTTAATAAGTTTCTTAACTAGTTTCTTATTAAAAAATTCCCTTTTTTCATCAGTATATTCTCATTAATATTTAGAAGGGGTTGGATCTTACTTTTACTCCTTCCTTTTATAGATAAAGTTTTTCATGACAGTATTAGGTTCTTACTCCAGTGCGAAAGTGTTAATAGTTTGCTAAGTCAATTCTTACCTTGCATTATCATAAACTTTCTAAGTAATAAAAGTGTCTTCATTAGATTTAAGACCAGACTATCTACTGGTGTTCTCTTAAGTCTTTCCTTTCTTTCTCTTAATGAACCAAAAAAATTATCTGAGATGCATTTAACGAAAAGTAGACTCCTTGATTTCCTCCTAGTCTTCATCTTACTACTTATAGCAGATATCAAAACAGCTAAAGCACTTTCTTCACATGTTGGTTAGATTTCTAATATAGAAATACTTAACAAATTAAATATGAAAACTAGTCTTGCCAATAGACTAGTTTACTATGCTTCATTAGAAGCAAAAAAGACTTTAAAGTCATTTATTGAATCAATAAATTTACATTTTTTGGATCTTTACTAGAATGGAAACTAAAGAGGAGCTTGTTCAAAAAATTGCCTAAAGGAGAATTGAAAATGAAGAGCTGCTTAAAAATTTCTTATAGACTTAGATAGAGAAGGTAAGATACTATTCAGCTCTCCTAAAAATAGAATGAGATTATCAAGTGGAGGTAAAAAGGTACTAAGATTGAGTCTGAAAAAATGCAGCTGGTGGATGAGTTGAGGAATCTTAAAGATTCCAATCTAGAATTAAAAAATGAAATAGCTGAGTAACAGAGTCAAAAAAACATACAGCAAGAATAGGACTAACTTCAGTGACCTGCATATGTGGTAATGAATTAAAATGCAGATAAACAAAAACTAAGTTGAATATGAGATAGTTGAAATGTAGAAGGAGCTATAGAACAAGCTTAATATCAATCAAATGTATATTAGACTCTTCGACGAAAAGATTCACAGATTTATTAAAAAATTCAGAAATGAAGTAGGAGAAATGTAGTGTTAAATGAGTCCTTCTAATAATCGAAATCCTTCCTCAATTAAATAGCACCAAAATAAATTTTAGGAGGATTTAATTTAATAAAGAAAGGTATAATACTTGAACAATAAGGTTTAGTAATAGAAGCTAAATGAAAACTTGAATAAATAGCTTTTCGAACTATAAGAATACTAGAACTTACTTAATTAGCAATTTTAAACCAAATACCAAGATTATTTTGCAGAATAAAAGGAAAACGAAAAAGATTAAATTCAGTTAGGATCGCCTAACACCTCTTTTACCAATAAAGAGGAATCAAAGTTCTCTTTTCTAGATAAATCTTAGCATTTTTAGAGCTAATTTGCAGAGTAAAGTGTCTTAAAAAAAAGTTATTAAGATGAGAGGCTCCAACAGATAAAAAATAGCAAGCAGATGCAAAAAAGTTAAAACTTAAATGAAATGTAGAATAGTTCTGAGTCTTTTTGAGTGATAAATCTTAAATTTTAAATATGCTATTTCTTTTCTAAAGTTGTCTAATTAAAATTTTAATACTCAAAAATGATCTTTGATCTAATATATTTTAAGGGATTAGAATATAGCAATTTATAACTGTATAAGTATATGGCTTTAGAAGATAATCCTCCTTTAGTTCTTAATTCCTTAGTTTTAATATAAATTTGATCGATTTAGGATTTGTTTCAGATTCAATAGTTAACTAACAATTTTTATTCTTAAAAAAGGAGATGAAAGTATACAATCAAAAATTAGATATATAGCTAAATGAATTTGAGCGTTAGATTGATGATATATATTTAGAATGGAGTAGCTCTTCTTGGATTTAACTAAGCAATACTTATAGCAAATTTATTTTCTTATACTATAATTTAGGCTAAGTTTTCGAATATTTATATAACTAAATAGTTTATAAGCTTCAGATTATGTATATAAAGTTACTAAGTAATTATAATTTCATTACTTTTGAAATCTTTAATCCTTAAATTTAGCTAAAGTTATAAACATTGCTCATAATATATTTGGATTCTGTTTAATTTTATATTTAAGATACTTGAGTAGACAAACTATTTAAATACAGTTCCTCTAGATACCCATTTATGATATTTAGTAATTAGCTAGCTTTTAACTATTTATACTCATACTTTATTAGTCTTTATGTATAATAAGTTATTTAAGCTTTCGCGTTCCTAATAACTTCAAATAATGTATATTAACTTTAAAATGCTACTTTCTACTATTTGTCTAGAAGAACTAAGCTTAGAACAAATTATAGTGTTTACTTTTATAAGCTATCCTTTTGCTTAATGTAATAAGCCAGATTCTTGTTTACCCCTTAGCTTCAATTAAGAGATCTTTCTATATTTCTCAGCAAAGCTTTAGTATTATCCATTACAATTACCCTAAACTTTAGTTCTTAGATAATCCTCTTTATTAAAAATTAGACTGGAGACTATTAAAATCCTTTAACTGTTTCAGATTGTACAGTTGTTTTATTAAATGAAATGCAGTTCTTAATTGTATTCTCATAATAATCCATAATCTAACCTAATAAAGTATAATCCTTGGTTATAATTATTAAGCTAGATTCTATTTAAAGTTAGCTAATAATAAATATCCTTTTCCTCAGATTTTTAGTTTATATCATTTGCCTAGAAATGCTATTTAAGGAATACCTTTAATAGCTTGCTAGATTTCCATTACCTCTAATCCTCTCCTTTAAAGTTATAATTTAATACTTTAGCTATTTAACCCTCTAATTAGCTTATAAATAGACTTGGTTCTATTAGCTACTTGGTCTTTTATAAGCTATTTGAATGTATTCAGCTTTATATAGTCATTCTTAACTAATCAAAGGTATTTTAAGCCTAATCTCTAAAATATACTTTAAGCCTTCCTAATCTTTAAAGAATATACTATTTTGATAGTGTCTATAGTAGACAGTAAGAAATTGAATGAAAAGGAAGCAGTTAAATAGTTAATGTATAATCAAACTACTAATGATGCCAGCTAGTAATAATGATGCTGCATAAAGTTAATAGAAGCCCCTAAAAATCTGCAAGTAAGTATTTAAATTACTACTTTAACTTCAATAAATACTAGATACACTTATCTGAGATAGTTATCTGTAAGATATATAAACAGTACTTCATATTAGAGCTAACATACCTTATTATTATACAGCTTTGTTTGATACTCTAGCTATAAACCTGCTTAGCTTTAAATTTATATTGTAAAATAATGTTTAAAACAGCATTAAATAAGGTTGTAACTAATTAAGTACGTAGAAATCTGGCAACTGAGTATTTATCAGAAAGCTGTTTGGTGGTAATGGCTGTAGAGTATAAAGGTATTAGTGAATGTGAAGCTAGAATGTTTAGAAGTTAATAAAATTGACTAGAAATTATCAAAATAAATATAAGTATTAAAAAGTCATTTCTCATCTTGATGCTATCTGCATTAAAATGTAAGGTCTTACATTCAATTATAGTAATGCGGATTTTGAGTTGGATACTGAAACTATTAAGCATATGTGACTTGATTATATGGATATGCTTGATTATATGAAGGAATAAACTAATGACTGTAAGAATTGTTTTGAGGTATGAAGTATGGCACTTATACTATAATTATTTTCTGATCTTTCTGAAAACCCTAATTTTAATTTTAATGGAATTACTGATGAAAAGTGGGGTCTTGAACTTGAAAACTTGATTAGCAACTTTGAAAGTTGCCTATATTGCTTTGTTGATTGTTATTTAAATTCTGAGGCTCTTAGTTCTATTGAGGTGCTTGCTATAATTTATTGCCTTGCTCTTCTCCTACTATTTTCTAATATTAGTCCTTTACTTTTTGAACAAAATCTGAATGCCTTTGATAAAGTCAAGAGTGTCTGTTTTTAACTTGATGTTAAGTCCTATTGTGTAAAAAATTTCTTGCAATGTCACTTCACTTGTATCCTTCCAGGCGTTTGATAATGAGCTTAGCATCTTCAGATGTAGAAAATTTGTTATCTAAATAAAATAAATTTACGGTTTATCTTGGGGTCAAAATAATTAATGTACCTTTCCCTGCATTGATTGTTGGTGCGTACAGGCTTCCCTTCATGAAACTGCTCGTTTAATTAATCTGAAATAATCTTCCAGTTGTTCTTATAAATCTTGTAAAGCTTTATTAGCTTCTTATCCTCCTGATAGCTCCAATTGCTTCTGTTCCCTTTTTTACTGGCTTTTGCCACCTGCTAATTTTCAACTAACTCTGTCTCCTGTAAGGTTTTTTCTGGATTGTTTGTAACCAGCATTTGTTAGCTTGTTCTTACTATGTTTGGCAACATTTATAATAATTATATGTAATTTTGAAAGATGGAGGATATTTTCATTATGATGTAGTCATATGTAGTTGAGTGAAGTAACAAATTAGATTTTAATAATATACTTTAAATTATTTCTTTCCTTTTATTCTAATCATCTTCTTCACTATCATTCTATTCTTACCATCTATCTTACAACCATCTCACTTATCTCACTAGATGCTTAGTGATAGCTTGGATAGAAGAGTGTTGAGTAGTGAGTTGTAGAAAGATATTAATTATTGATATGAAAATTGGTTTAGACATTTTAAATCTCATTAATTGGTTTAGCAGATATTTCCTTCCTTTAACTTAAGCTCTATTTTCCTTTAATTAATTGCATATCATGGAGTCTTGCTTTCTATTACTTCTTAGTTATATTAAGCGCCTTTTATACCTGCTTAGCTAGAAGCCATATTGTTGAAGTTATGAAGGAGCTTATTTATAGTAAGATAGATCGAGATAGCGAAATGTAAGTAAGAGTTATTAGTTAATCTAATGTAATAAGAAGATAGCTTGTCTTTAATAACTTTAGCTTTAACTAATTAAAGCTTAAGTACTATCAATTAAGCAAATAAATCAGCTTAAAGCAGTTAAAGCAAAAAGGTATCTGAAATAAGGGAATTTGAATTTACTTTATACTACCATAAAGACTTGAGGCTGTATAAGAAGTAGTTTTAGATAAGGTAATGTATATTTGAGCTAGTTAAAAAGAGCAATTATAATAAAAATAAAATAAAGCAATTAATTACTTTCATTTGGTGGAAACCGAAGTGGTTTTGCTTCAGTAAAAAGTTGATGTATGATATCAGTATTTCCTTGCTTGAACTCTGAACTCAATTATTGTTTTAGGATTGTTTTACACTACTTATTTAGCACTTGTCTTAGATATGACTTTGTTTCACTCTTGTAGATTACAGAGGAATTGATAATTGGAATTAATTAATGGTTTCTGTATAATAAACTTACTCAGGCAATTAAAAGCATTTTGTCATTTTGTTGAATTTGAAATTGACTTTAAGGAACTTTTATCATATTTATAAGCAACTCTAAAATGATTTGTATTAACTGCTTTCCTTATTGATTTATAAAAACTATCTAACTGCTTTCTTAAATTTAAAAAGACACTCCACTTAATCGTTCTAAAGTTTTTACTTCTTGGTGCATTTTTCTCGTGCTTATTTTGCTGGTTAGTTTTTTCCTTTTATTATTAATTTTATTTCTTAAGTGTTACTTTCACTTTGCTTGGTTTCTTTATCAGATGAATTTTCTTTGTCTCTATTTCTTTTTTTTCTTTTGAAGGAGTTATTTTGTTTTTCCTTAGCTTAATCTTTTTCACTTAGTTTTAAGTAGTCAGTTCTTAAATCTACATAGCAATCTGTATGCTAAAATTTATTTTTCAATACTTTGTTTTCTACAATAATTATGATTGGCTTATTTTATTCATTTTCTGGTATTTTCTTTCCATTTTCTTAGCTTTAAGACTTAGCAATTAATATATCTGTATTATTTTAGCTTTCTTGGAAGCATAGAGGAGAGCTTATACTAGAAGTCTTTGTCGAACATGTTATTTCTTCTTTTTTCATTTCCTAGAGTTGACTATTTTCATTTTCTTTGGTACTTTAATAAAGAACTTTTTGAATTTGTACTATGAAATCTTTATTTTCGCAAAGGTTTTTTCATACGTTTTCATTTTGAACTTCCTAATTCTATTTGGTATGAGGAACATTTTAATCTTCGTCCTTAATAAAGAATTCTACAGTTTAGGGCTATGTTTAGACGCTGTTTTACTGGTCCTTGACTGATTTTATTTTTTTGGGTCTTCCTCTTTTTCTTTTTACCTTACCAAGTTAATCACATTCTAATTATTTTATTTCCGAATGGTTAGATAAATTGACGCTCTCGTTAAGCTTCTCTTTTAATCTCTTTGTTTTAACTATTGCAGTGGAGCTTAGATATGAAGAAGATGAGTTTGATTTCTGTGAATTTACTGATGATTTCCTTGGTTTTTTCTTCTTCAAATATACTTCTTATTCATGTTCTTAGCAGTACAATGGAAAAGGAGTCTAGAATTCAAGCTTTAACTTAAGATTTCTTTTTGATGCTTTATATAGTCTTTAGTCTTTAAATGCACATGTTACGTGAAAGTGAGTTGTACAATCTGTATAACTACATTTTAAGGTATATCCAGTTGAAACTTTACAGATGCTGCATGAATTTTTGTCAACTTCAATCTGATCAGCGAATATTAGCTTGTTATTTAAATCGTAAACTTGAGGAATCCATATAACGCATAAAATATGTGCTCAGCCTTCATTGTACTTTCTTATCAACCCTCATAAATTTGGACAGAACTAGCATTTGATTTACATCGGATTAACTTTATTAATGACACAGAATTTGCACCTTTCGCACACTCAATCTTCTTCATTCAGGTTGACTAATTCTTTTTCATAGCATTATTGATGTGTAGCTGAATTACATAATTCACAGAAAACTATCTCGTTATTCTCATCTGGGTTTTCCTCTCCACATATTAAGCAATAAGATTGCTCTTCAGATACGAAGTTGTACTAGAATTTTTAAAACATTTAGCTGTATTTAAATTTGTTCAGTTGCTTCTAAAAGTTAAACTAATTTTACAGTTTAGTCTAGAATTTTGTGAGAAAAGGTCGGTTCTATCTTCAGTTAGTGTTTGTTGTGTAGAATGTTCTAGAATTTTAGCTGAAGTCAAAGATATATGGCCTTCAGATATGCTTAGAAATTTAGTAAATGCTTTCCGAGATTTGAATTTATCGCTGCTTAGCTTCAGATTCTTACTCTAAAGTTTTAGTCTCTTCTTCAATCTACTTCTAATTAGTGTTATCCTAATCATTTTCCAAATTATCGCCTCCTTAATTACTAGAGGTCTCTTTTTAAGCCTATTAAGAATCAATTTTCTGACTTGGAATTTTTTTATTATTACTATCGATAACAGGATTAAAGCCTTTTTAAATATCAAAGTGTTCTTAGCTGGTCTGCAAGGATTATAAATCAGGAAAGAGTTTCTTCTTACAATCCCCTAAAATAGAGTAGTTAATAAACTCATTATTACTTTAATGAGAAAAGGTATGATCTTTGGCGAAGATTTCCATATTTTAAATAGATTGATCTAACTTTTATTAATAATCGTTGTAATTTAAAAATCATTTATTTTGTAAACTCTTTTATGAAATTCTTCAATTGCGTCATTTCTAGAATCCTTCAATCTATCCTTTCCTCCTCCTTTTTTTCCAAATTTTGGCTCGTTAGTCAATCTACTGCTTTTTAATTTTATCAGTAGTTGGGTTTATATATTTAAAGGATGATTAGAAAAGGTTACATATTATGGTAGTTAGAGATATCGATTATAATTGAAGTATGGAATAAATTCCTTTTAGCAAGTTAATCCTAATAATAAATAGAATTTTCTACTTCTTAGTTATCTAACTATTTAGGAAGATATGCGTCTTCTTAATCACCCTTATCCTTTTAGTAAAGTAGACAGCTAGCAAGTTAATACTAGGAGAAAGCTAATATTTAGTCTGTATCTGCAATGAAGTATAAAGACTATAATTAAGTTACATAAACCTGATTATTTCTATTTAAGGGGTATAAACTATCTTACACTTTTATATTAAACTAAGCTTCTCATTATTATACAAGCAATTCTAACTGTTAAACATTAAACCTAGCAACACTCTTAAATCCAAATTATTTGACTAGTTGTAAATATAGCAAAGATGCCCCACATATTATATTTACTAACTTTAAACTAAATATCTTATTTAAATAATCTAATCAAAGCTAAAAGTAATTCTTATATGTATTAAGCTTATCATATTTAGCAATAAGCATTTCTATTCTAGCTTATCTATTGAATCTTCTTAGTTTGTTATATTGATACTTCAAGAAAATTCTTAATATGTCAGTTCTAACGTAAATGGTTTGTTATAGCTTAGAGTTATTATATATATTACCAATATCCTTTATTATATACAGTGATGACTATAACAATGTAATAGTCTCTTCAAGATTATATTCAGTTATGTTAGACTACGAAAGATAGAATCAAAGACTCTCCAATGATAATGATAATAGTTTAGAACTGAATCTTAATCTTAAACTTCATGATTAAAACGATCTCATTCCTAGTAAAGAGAAAGCAAGTCATGGTAAAGGAAATTTAAATGAACTGTTAATAGATGATCAGATAATGAAATTAATCAGTTTAAATAACAAGAATGTTAAGTTTGGCTATAATAAATGTGATATCTTATAATTGAATCTTTTTATTTATCTATCTAAATTATTTTTATGCCTTTGTATAAGACTTTAATACCTCAACGCTTACTTCAATTTTTGGGCTTATTTAATGCTATTAATGATGGATGAGCTTTAGTATTCTCAGCTTTAGAAAAACTAGTAACATTTTTGAAGAAATATAAGCATATCAAGCTAAGTCATCCTTATCAGTTAAGCTCGTTTATGTTTAACTATAATCTATGCTTTTTAGTTAAGCATGAAGGTTTATGCTTAAATTAGAATCCCAGTTATATGCTAGAATTTAGGAATTTAACCCATAATAGAATTTAAAGAGTTGAGTTTATAATAACTATCCTTAATTTAATTTAAGTTACTAATCTAAAGGCTTTTACCTTTATAACCTTTAACTATATTTTATCCTAATACTTTTGCTAAAATCCATATTACCTTTATTTAAATTCCCCTGATTCAAATAATATACAAGCTAGCAAATCTAGCGTTAGTGTATCTTCTTTCTACTCTTTAATTAACTATCATTTTAAATAAATCTAGATCAGATAGTTCTAAATTTATTATCTTTAAATATAGTAGATGTATTTAAAAAGGATGTAGAGCTAGAATTAAACATTATACTAATATAATCTTAACCTGATTGCTAGCATTTCCTTGCATTAATCATATCAACATTCATTTTACTAATTTTGATAAATAGTGCGTTTGTCTTTCTTTATCTACTTAATCCCTTTTCTAAACTTCACCTTTTATTTACATCTAAATAAAGACAGCAAATAACACCTAAAGAGTATTAAAGATAGGTTTTTTGTGCATCCTTAGTTAACCATTTTCTACTATATTTGAATAACTAAGCTGCTTCAATACCTTAGAAAGGTTCCAGCCTGTTTTGAGAATATAAGGCAATAAGCAGGTAGTCCTTTATTGGCTTTAAGTGGTGTATCAATAAGGTTTTGAATATAAAGAGTGTATGCTTAGAGTGGATAGTTATTTAATGGTTGCTTAATTATTTGAAAAATATTTATTTAAATGCGCAAATTTAGTTCGATATTTGGAACGAAGACATGATAAGAAATAGGATTAACTTAAGAAATAACAGATGCTTTGATTGGATAAGGATTTAAGTAACCTACTTATTTTCAGTAACAATGCATTCCTGCTATTCTTTTTGATAAATAGCATAATTTTATTGCAGCTCAAACAGGAACTGGAAAAACTTTGGGTTACGTTATGCCTATTTTGCAGCATTTAAAGTAATAAGAAATATTAGGGATAAATAGCTAGTCACTAAAGCCTCGAGCTTTAATTATAGTTCCTACGAAAGAATTGATGCTTTAGAATTCTGAAGTTCTTAATTCCTTTAAAGACACCTTGAAATTCAAGCCTGCAAACCTCTCAGATAAATTAGCTGATTAAAAGCTTGAAGAAGGAGTGGATGTTTGTGTCACTTCATTTAAATACTTTTTTAGATTTAGAGAGCAAAAGAAACTTTTCCTACCTCTACTACGACATATAGTAATAGACGAAGCTGATACTCTTATTGATTCAGGTTTTAAACATTAAGTACAAAGCACAATAGAGTTAGTTAAAGCTCTTTAAGAATAAAAAAGTCAAGTATAATTAACCTTCGTATCAGCAACTTATTCTCCTTAACTAAAAGCATTATTCTCTTAGCATTTTACTGATTAATAGCTAAACAAAGTCATCCATAAGCAAATTCATCTCAATCTTAGTAACATTTAGCATGATTTCGTTCAACTGAAAGAAAAAGACAAAAATTCTATTTTATTGAGGGTAATTTAGGAGGAAAATACTTCTGATGCTGCTTTTATAGTCTTTTGCAATTCGGTATAAAGTGCAAATGAGGTAGAATAATATCTTAAAGAGCAAAACTTTAATGCTATAACTCTTCATGGAGATCTTAGTCCTAAATAAAGAGTGCATGCTTATCTCTAGTTTAAAGATCGAACAAAGGGAGTTAAATTTTTAATTACTACTGATCTGGGTTCAAGAGGACTGGATTTTACATTCGTTACTCATGTTATCTAATTTGATTTTCCTAAAACTTTAAGCGATTATATTCACAGAGCTGGAAGAGCTGGGAGAACAGGACGATTTGGCAAAAGTATCACATTATATAGAAGTAATAATTTCAATCTGCTGAAAGAGCTTTAAAATAGCTATAAGACTAATTAAACACTTAAAATCAAGGGATCAGCTTTTACTTATTAGAAAAGAGAAAAACCAAATACTAAGAAAAACCAGGACATTGAAAATAATCCAACTCCTAATTAATTAAATTAATTTCACATATTCATTATACTATAGACTCCCTCACTACCACTCACATACAACCATCTCTTTCTTTATTACCAACATTTTTTCTAATAGCTCATACTATTTTTACCTAAGACATTAATAATTGAATTGATTATGTCCTTTTATCATATATACTTGCTAAAAATAACTAGTCAGAATATTAGCTTCTTTATATTTCAATGAGGCTAGTTTTGCTTTACCTAATCTATAATGAATTATAGCATTATATTAGTTATATTATACTAATTGCTCCATTTTTAGTAATATATTATTACCTTTTCACTTGCTTTTAAATTTATTTTTCTCTTTAGTTTCTTATAAAAACAGTCTAATAATACCTTTTAGTTATTTCTCCAGTCATTCAGAGTTTTGTATTTAGATCAAGAAAAACTATTGATCAGAGTAAAGTGAGTTTGCTGTTTAAGAAGCAAATCTAAATTATACAAAATCATCTTAACCCTTCATTTTCTTGCATGACCCTATAAATATCCTCTGGTTTCTGTTGGTACTAGCGAGATAATAAATTGTATAATATCCTATTAAAAAGGTATAAATTAACTCTAACTGTATACTTATTTAATCTTTAAATGCCTTTCAAGCTGATATCTCATTTAAACTTGCCTTATCTCTATTATCTAATATGAAATGTGTATTTTGCCATTAACCTATTATTATGCTTAAGTAGCTTATACTAAAATTCCCTGCTTAATGCTAATCTATAATTGGCTAGTTTTTAAATCTCCAAGACATTTAAAGTATTCTAAGCATTTTTATTAAGCATTGCTGCTAGCTTTGATTTTATAGGATTGAAGAATGTACAAGAAGATATAAAATATTGTATGGAATAAACAGTCATGAATCAATAGTTATTGATATGGGAAAGGTAAAAGGTTTAGATAAATAGTAGGATTAGAGTGTTAGTATATAAGTGCTATATATAAGGAAGTTAATACTGATTTATATATTTGGCTTAATATGGAAACTAATAAATTAAAAGACTCCACTTTATCTACAAGTCAAGAAGGGATTTAATACTCTCCTCGTTCTATTAGATTTCAGCAGAAATATTAGAGATCTAATTCCTCTGATGAAAATTATATAGTGTAACCTATGATTAGTATCAATGAATATACATAAAGGTCATAAACTTATTCTGAATACTGTAGAGAAGATTGATTACCCTATGCCACTTTTGAACCTAACACAGGAAAGTATTTGATTAAAAGCTCAAGCTCTGTTTTTAGTAACATTATTATACTAGTGACTGCAATGGTTGGAACTGGATTTTTTGCAATGCCTTATGCGTTTAGACATACAGGTATTATATTAGCCATTCTATTTCAGTTATACAGTTGCTGTACTACCTTCTTATTTTGTCATTTGCTAGTCTCATGTGCTCACAGGATAAAAAAGTATACATATGAAGAAATAGGTAGGTATTCTATGGGTAAGAAAGGATAAAATTTAACCTAATTTGTTATTTTTCTAGCTACTTTTGGAGCTTCAACAATAAATCTAACCTTTCTTAAATCATCACTAGTTGATGTGTTAGAACAAATGAATGTGGATTTTAACCCTTTTAATAAGTAGATATTTTGAGCAGCTATCTTGATAATATTTATATGTATAGTTACTTTATAAAAGAAGAAGACAGGTCTTAGATACATGGGGTTTATTAAGCTGATATTTACAGTGCTTCTGGCTTTTCTTATAACACTCTACTTCTTCCTTGAATATAAGTCTAGGAAAGAATAGAAATAAGTGCTTGATGATAGTGATTTGTTCATTTGAGATATTAAGAAATTCTTTGTGGCTTATCCAATAATAGGCTTTACTTATGTATGCCATCCTAATATTTTATATGTCTTTTCTGAGTAAAATGCAACATCTATTAGACGTATGGATTTTATAATGTTTGCCTCTCTAGCAAAGGTTTTGATTATTACTACATTAGGGGGTGTTTTTGGCTATTTAGCCTTTTATAAGAAGTATTCAATAGATGATTTTCCTACTTAAATACTAACTAGTGATTTTGATCATCTAGTTGGTCTTTATAGAGTAGCTCAGTTATTTGCATGCTTTATTGTATTAATCCAATCTCCTATGATTCTAATGCCTAGTGCAAGCTCTTTAAAGATGGCTCTTTATGGGCCTACTTTAGAAATTTATTCAACGAAAGGGAAAATAATTACAATGAGTGTTAGTGTAGCAATTTTCATAATTTCGACTATGTTTGATGATCTTGGAGATGCAATGACTATAATAGGAGCTACAATAATCCCTTGTATGACTGTAATCCTTCCATGCCTATTTTATATAATAATATTTAAGCCCAAGATTTCCATTATCTTAGTTCTTCTATTTTTTGTTACCTTAACCGTAACAGCAGGAATATTCAGTTTAGTATTGTTCGTTATTAATAAGCTTTGAATCACATTTAATTTAATTATACTTCTAACTTTTAAACTTCAGTAAGTATATAAACTACTAGCTGCCTTATCACCTGCTAGTATTACTAACTTCTTATTCTTAATTTAAATAAAGCTTTATCTAAGCTTGCCTAACCCTTATAGGTAGTCTTTAGGAACCATAATAATAAATTCAGTAGTTAGGATTCCTTATATTTAGATATTAGCTGACTTAAAGTATAATTAGCCATATCCTTTTTCTCAGTGTTACTCATATAATAAACTTCTTACTTCAATAAAGAGAAGAGCAATAGTTAGATGCTTGTACTCAATGATTAATAATAGTGTTTACTTTATATACAGCATGGTATAGTAGTATCTTAGTTAATCTATAAGCTTAATAAAGCAGAGTCAAACTAGCTATCTAAGTAATAATTTAAAAGCTAATGAAAGACTATAATGTAGATTATACTAATGCATACTCTTTCTGCAACTAAAGTACTTTCCTTGGTTCAATAAATTTAAATTATTATGGTAGAAAAGATTCATTTTACATTAAAGGCATAAGGGATAATTAACCAACAGAGGTTTGCAAAAATAAGTTTGATATGTATAACTAGGATTATTTAACCTTTTAAGAGAAAGTAGCCATCCACTATACATAAAGCTAGTAAATATTTATTAAGCAAAGTACAAATCCTAAGTTATAAAACGCTAAAATGGCTTTAGTATGTAAATTAAAGCAAAGACTGCTGATATATTAACTTAGATCATAAGTTGCAATAATAATCCTATCTATCTATTTTTGTATGCTAACTTAATTAAATAGCCTTATATTCATTATATAATACTAAGCTAGATAAAGAAGCATGTTAAGTCTTTAATTTTAACATTAGAAACTTTAAAGAGGTAATAAGATTAAGTAATTTAAAGTACTGCAATAAGAGAATAACTAGGGAAAACTGAAAATGGTATGAATGGGTATAAAAGCTAGTTATAAAATATTATGCTTAATAAGTGCTAAATTTAAAATACTGAGTCCAAATCTATTATGTAGTTTTAAAATATTAAAGCTATGAAATTTAATGTTTAGATACTTTTGCCTAGGTATTTATTATATTGATCATTGTAAATTAAGATATTTTTATATTATATTAGCTATTTAGAAGTAAAGGGAAATAAATAAATCATTTATTAGCATCTTTCACAGAAAACCTCTTAAGCATTCTGATATTTTTTTCATTCATTGTGTTGTTTCTCTTGTGACTTGGTTCCTTTTTCTTCGCTGTGTTGTTTACTAATGATGACTTAGTACGCTAATGTTTTATTAAATTTTTCTGACTCTAATTTTAATTGAAAAACCTTTGAAGTTTAGGTGAGCTTTGTTATGAACAATTTGTCGACTAAAATTAAAATTTACTTTGGGAGATTTCCATGTTGGGGTATTTTCTTTAGAAGAATCCTTTGATAGCCTAGGTGATTACTATTACGGAGTATTCTTGAATGATCCTTCATTACGACTGCTAGATTCATCAAATACATAAGAATTTTTTGATTTTGGAGCAACAGTAATCAAAGGTGGAAGCTCCATTCTTCTTTTTTATTTTAACGCAGGAATTTTGGATAGTTTTAATAAGCTGCTCTTCTGAATTTATAGCTAAGAGTTGGGTTAAAATTTGAAGTTAAATTAAATTTATTTCTCTTATTCCTCATTCGAAATATCAATCGCATATGGGCTTAGCAATTCTGGACTATTTCTTAGCAGCTTTTTTTCTATTTCAGTAGGTGATTTAAGTTCTCATTCTTAAGTCATTTAAAAATGAGCGCTTTTTCTTATGCTATCAAGTTTCTTTTCATAGTTAGATTGTTTAGGCTAAACGTGCTTATCTATTTTGTAATGCTATTGAAAGTTTATACTTTTTCGCGATGTGATATAGTCTTCAGTGATGTATTTCTACTAAAATTAAGTTTAAACTTGGTCAAAAACGGTATCTTGTTATGATTGTGCCTCAGTTTCTTATTGAGGATTCTTTAAAAAGCTTACGTATTGTATATCTGGTTCTTAGTCTGTTAATTTGGCAAAAAATAAAAGTATGATTCAAAGCTTCTTAACCCTATCTTAGTCATTGTACAAATTCATCAGATCGAAAGCGTTTTTAGGGATTGTCATTTTTCTTCTCTAAACTCATGGATGAAGTAATGCACTTGATGCACTGTATCTTTAAAGAGTATCTTTATCAATCAATCTTAGAAATAATTATTTTGCAGAGTTGGTAAAATTTTCTTAAAATTCAAAATCTCATTTTTCTTATGTTAGTTTAGCAGCGTATTTTTCGTATGATTCACCTTTTTTATAAAAAGGGTGATTACCAGTTAAGATAATGAACATTACAATACCACAAGCAAAAATATCCACTTCTTTCGAATATAATTCTCCTGAAAGTTACTCAGGTGCCATATAAATTGGAGTACCTCTATATTTTCTTAAGATCTTCTACTAACTTTCTGCTTCAAATTTAGCAGCTAATCCCAAGTCTGCTATCTTAAGACTGTTTAGATCGTTTATGTCTTTGAAAAGTATATTATCTGTATAAGTAATTACCAGGCTTTAAATCCCTATGTACAACATCACTTTCATGCAAGTATTAAACTCCTTAAAGCAAGTTCCTTATTATTTATGCCGCTTCTGCATCAGTAAAATTCTACTTAATTCTTTATCTATTTTAAATTAAATTAGTCAAGCTTCCTCCTTTGACAAGTTCCATAATAATAAGTAGGTAATAATTAGTTTCTTTAATTCCTTTGTATTGAACTATATTCTGATGCTTAAGGTTTTCCAAAATTTCAGCTTCTTTTATTAATTTAGTAATATTCTGGCTTAGATTAGTTTTATTAAGAACCTACATTAAAAGTTACTTTTACAGCATACTCCTATTAATCAATTTTACTAACAACTTCCAACACTTTTCCATAAGCTCCCTTTCCTATAAATTTCACGAATTGAAAATCCTAACTTATAGCCTCTAATTCTTCAGGCAAGACATATTACATCCTATTTATTTTAAAAATAAGAATTATTTTAATACATACATTTATTAGTTTTAATCCCTTATATTTTACTTACCTTCTCTATTCAACATTCTATATAGTCCTCAAATATTGCTTACTTATTACTTCCAAACTACTATTTTATCTCCTCTCTAAGTATTTAGCTCAATAATATATTTAGTCAACTATCCTATCATGAAGGCTATTACCCTTATACTTGATAATCTAATATTCTAAAAGCTATAAAGCTTTATTTACTCTCGCTATTCATATATTCAATTTGTTTATCTCTATTTCAGCAAATTTATACATTTATAATACATCTATCGAATGATCCTCAAATATAGCTTAGAGTGTTTTTATACTTAGCTAGCCATGAATACTTCTATTTATCCATTCATCTATAGTGTTATTTAAATATCAAAGATTATATATATATTAGTAGTTAGATTATGATAACTTTCATTTTTATTTAATTATCAAAAGTTAGTGCATATATATACTTAAGAAATGCTAATCTTCATTAAATTCTTTACTATCCTTATATTTATTAATTGGTATCTAACTTTTTAACGATGTATATTATACAACATTTATATCTTTTTATTTAAATCTTATAAACTCACAGATTATGTCAGATAGATGTTAAGGAAGTTTTATTTACTCCTTAGGATAAAAGTTAGACTCATTTATAGAGTATAACTATAGTTTGTTGGAATGACTTCTTATTTATTAATCTATATCAATGTTACCAATAGTACAATTATATACTGACATTGAAACATTTTCTATACTTATGTACCAGAATAAAGAGTTAGTTATTATAAGTCATTAGGCTTAATGTACTCTAATTAACTACTAAATCCTTTAACTTTGCTACTTATACTTTAGTTAGTTAAGCTTTATTCTCATTAATGCATCTTGTTACTTTATTTATACTTACACTTTTAGCTAAACTTTATAGCTTTTAGAGTTAATATTTAGTTTATTCTAAGACTCCTTTTGATATATTATATTTGCAAGCTAATAAGAAACTAATATTCACAGCTAATTTACTATGAGGGAGGATTAATTAATATGGACATTATAAAGGAATAAGTAGGGTAGTTTGATAGAATTAGATTAAGTTGGTCTGATATATCCAGAGGTTAATGATGAAAGTTAATTTCCCATAAAATAGAAGATGCTAGAAATAGTTTAAAGGGTATTTCCTTATTTTGAGTGAAACTCAAATATTCACTCATTTTTAATATAATAAATACCTTTTCCTCTAGTCATAATATGCTTTAGGTTCTTAAAGATACTAATTTATTTATTTTTTTATATATAGAAAACGCGATAAAAGAAGGTAGACTAATATTGAATATGCAATACCTTACTTTAAGCAATCTTTAAATAATCTAGAACCTAGAGAGTCCTGGATATTTCAAATGGTATAGTTTTGTCTCTCTTTATTATTATATAAGTAATGATTGCTTATATAGCTTATACTTAGAGTTATTTACCCATATCAATTAAATTAAAGAATTATGTACAGCTTTCACATTTTACCACGCTATTCTCATATATGCTCAGTTTATTTTGACACTTGTAGCATACTCCTATTTATTTTGCACATTTCTTACAGAAGTTTCCTGATTTTCTAAAGCCTTTCCCTTTACATTTCTAACACCCTTCAATCCCCTTTATTCTTAGATTAGAGGTTTCTTATGGGATAAGATTGATTTACTTTAAAGAGTTTTGTCTCACCAATGAGTGATTCTAGGGTTTTAATTAAGATATGATATTTTATAAGTCAATAATCATTTGGCTTTATAGTTTGACGCACTCCTTTAATTCATGGATTTATTAGTCCTACTTCTATATTTTTATTTCGTTTTAAACTAGAAAACTTTAGATGAAAGCCTCAGTATCTTTATTAACACAATTATGGTCTTTTAGGTCAATCCTCTTTAATTAAAGATCACACCTTTCACAGTTAATAATACAGAACTAGCAATATTGATTATGTTCTTTTACTTCTTTTTGAATGGAAGAAAAATCACAGTACTGACATTATACGAAAGAATAGTCGCAGACATTTTCATGCTGCTTCATTATTTCAATAGATCCTATAAATTTGCATTGCTAATTAATGCATCTCAATGGTAACTAGAGTCATTCTTACTTTACTCAAGGGTGTAGTTCTTTTAATTATTCATTGCATTACAGACATTTCTATGCTTCTTGTTACTCACTACCTTGCTTTATACACTCTGTGCAATAAATGCTATAGCATTTCATACACTCCAATGGATCTGAAAATACCTAACTACAAATTTTGCATCAGAATTTAGAGTCTAAATCAAAGAAAAATCTTTTCCTATCAAATCCCATAAATAAAGCTTTTATTTCACTTTAGTGAAATAAGAAAGCTTTGCTACTTTAATTTAATACAAGAATATACTATCAGTTTAAATAATTAAGCAGTGTGCTAGCAAGTCATTTTGCTTATATCTTAAGCTTCATTCCTCACTCACTTAAAATAAATCCACCTGGCTTTATTATTAAGTATAAAGTACTTTATCTTCAGCTATATTAAGGCTTGTCTATGCTAAACCTATTTTCTATTGGATAAAATTAATTTTTATGATAAAAGAAATTAAAAAAGGCAAGTCTAGGGATTTCAATTTATATTATACCTAGCTATGCAAATTAAACTATGATAGTTAAATAATTTATTGAATAGCTTTCTTTATACAAATATTGCTTCTATCCTTTAGCTATTAGTTATTTAAATCAAGCATATTTATATACAAGATTGCTTATAATAAGAAATTAAGTTTTGCCAATCTCCTCGCTTATCTTATTTGCCTCCCCTTCATTTGATTAACTTTCCCTCTTTTAACTCTATAAATTTTGAGACTTAATAGGGAGATAATTACCTAAGATTTGTATATAGCAAACCTTAAGTTCGAATTAAAGTGGTTGATAATTCAATTAATTCTTAGGAGTTAAATAAAGGAAATAAAAAGCTACTGAGAGGCTATTTATTTAGCCTAATAACTAACCTATTCTTAATTTAATTTTCCACTTTTATTATTTCTATGATATTGCTAAGGGTTTTGATTACTAATAACTCTCTAGGCTTAATTTAACCTGGGTATTTGGGTGATAGACATTCAATATATATTGGTTATAGTTAAGATACACTAAGTTATATTTATCCTTAGTTAGATTAGAGTAAAAGTATGTACCTAAATAAGGAGATATGAGGATATTAGAATTAAGAGTAATGGACTATGATAAGCTAGAGTAAGAGCATTTGGTTCCTAAAGGTTTATACATTTAGAAGAAAAGAAAGAAATCAAAGCATTAGATGGCTCAATATAATACTGTTCTAATTCGACGTCTAATAAATGATATTGAATGAAGGAAATAAAGCTTTAGCTTCATAAGAATGAAAGTAATAAGGTTATCTTTTAAAAAATATCTTAGAGCTATAAAATATAAATTAGCATAAAGGAATAATTTAAATAACATAAATCAAAATGAAGCTTGTAAGTTCTCTATAAGCTTTAGAATATAAATTATATAAAGATATCTCATGAAGGAAGCTAAATTGGGATAAAATTAGATTGAAATTGACTAAAGAAATAAAATAGATTTTTAGATGTAAAGGCTTTGATTTGACTCCTTGATAAGCCTTTTTTTTACGTTAATTAATATTGATATAGTGTTGAAGTTAAATTAAGAGAATTAGAATTTGAAGCTTATATTAACATTGTTCTAATCAAATATTTCTACTATTTTAGCTTCATAATAAATTTTTAAGCCTGTTTTATTTAGACGGTTATTTAAAATGATTTTTAAAACGAGAACAAATTAACTTAGAGTATTTGAATTCAGGATTAAATCCTGTCTTTGCAAATAGGACAACATGTTTTTCTCGATAACCATTCATCAATGCAATGAATGTGGAATATATGCTGGCATATTAAATTTCTGCATAGATCTCCGCCTTTAAAATCACTTAAGCAGATACAGCAACTTCCTAATCTCTTTGCTGTTTCTTTATCAATCTTTTGTTTCTTTATTTTGCTTATCTGTTTTTCACTAAGTCCTTTTCCTCGATCAAATTGATCACGGTCAAGTTATAATAATCTCTGCATAATTAATTACTTCATATTAATCTTCGGGAGCATTTTGCTAATAAAGTTAAGGTGATAAAATCACCCTTAAACCACCTGCGAAATCTTCAGCTAATCTGTGAGGAACAAATCCCTCAGGAAATTCTTCAATTTCTTCATTATTTCTATTTCTATGATTATGTCTATGTGGGTCTTTAATTTAAGCAACATTGTGTAACTATTCTAAAATGGCATTAATAAATTCCCGTTATCCTTTATTAGTAGGAGTTTTTTCTTGAACTTCATGTGCTACCATATGATCATCAAATTCATATAATAGTACTTCTGACTTGCATTTATCACATACTATTTTCTCTTCGCTTTCAAAATCGAATTGCTAAATTTCTAGCCTTTAATTAAGAGAGTTGGCTTAGTTATGGCTTTTTAAAATTTCTATTTTCTATTCCTCCTGTTAAGATATCGAGGTTCTAGGCAACTCAATTTTAGATTCCTCAGTTTATTTTCTTGAACTTTCTTAAATCTCTAATTTCATTAAATTATTAAAATTTACCTTAATATCCAAGCTTGTTCTTCTAGTTACTACATAGGCTCCTATGCTACTCAAATTCATTTTCATTCAATAATTTAAGACACTAATTGCATTATTTCGAAGAGTTCAACTTATTTACTTATTATGGCTTTTTAATACTTTGGGTTTGCTTTTTTCTGTATATTCCGTTCTATCCACTTCTCTCCATTTTTATAAGCAATCTAGCTTTTAATGGAGGCTTTTATTATATAATTTTAATTTAATTACTTGAAATAATATCAACCAAATAAGCCAGAACTAGCTTTATTTCATCTTTGCACTATAAACATTCGTCTTCATTATTATGATATAACATTTATCTCTCATCTATTTCTTGTTCCCTATTTTACTACTAATATCTTTATTAAGTTATCACTTCTAATCTCTTCCTCATTCCTTTAATACTGTATTACAAGAGTGGATGCTAACTTTATGCTGATGCTATGCTATATCCATTAATTAGCCTACTTTAGCTTGTTAATTTAGCTTTTAGGCTGCTATAAAGTTATATATATATCTATCTTACTGATATTATTATATCCTTGATATTGCTATAACCAAGGTAGTTATTAAAATTAGCTAATTATATAACCATAAAACAGGGTTTCCAATATAAAATTATAAACGGTTTGCAAGCAATCTAGGCTATAGCATAAGTAGCTTGATAAGGCACATAGTCGAAAATTTCTAGTCTCACTTTAAGCTAACTTAGTAGTTTGCTTTCCTTCACTTGTATTCACCTTATTATTAAATAAATTAGATGGAAGTATGGAATATAAGGTATGCATATTAAGACTAATCACGTATATAAAAGCAATTGAAAGTGATTTATAAAGCGGTTAGTTTTATATCTCTTTATTTTAGCTTTTATTTAAAACCTTAGAAGAAGTAGCCAATATAAGTTATATTAGGAACTTAATAAAGTAACTAGCTGAAAATAGATATAACTAAATATGATTGATATAATTGTGATTAGCATAAATGCACTGAATCTTTAAGCTAGTATAACTTTATTAATGTTAACACAGTTGATATCTATTAGTTTCACTTTTTTATTAAAAGGCTGTAGTTTATGTATTTTAGAGCTGTGCTTGATATGCATTTGTATAAAATAGAAAAGCATGCTAAACTGTTAAATCATGGAAATATTTTAAAGTAAAGGTTGTTAAACAAGTCAATGCCTGTTTGATCCTAATTTAAGTATAGAACAAGGTCTATTGTGTCTTCTATTAATTTCCCGATTACTTCTACTTGTACTTTAGTATCCTAATAAATAGCTGGATTGCTATTACACTCAATAAGTCATACTTTTTGATCTTCAGTTACCATAAAATCAAGTCCTAAAAGTTCAAAGCATCCTTTTTTCTAGGACATCTGCTTACTAGCTTTTTGCATCACCTTCTTCATGATATACCAAATTTACTCTTCAATTTTATAGAGAGACTTGCTACCTATATAGTTTAATAATTGCTCTCTACTTCAAATTGATTCCTCCTTTCTAGTTTAAAAGTCTTTATGATGCTTCTAAATAGCAGCGTTAGTTAAATGAATTAAAGTAGATTTAGTGTTGAGTTGCCAGTCATCAAGACATCTTCTTATATAATACTATTTATAAGCATAAATTTCTAAAGGACTACACTTTGCTATTAAAACGTAAGCTCTTATATCAAATTTTCTTTGCTCTATTAGCAAAGGATTGTCTAAATAGTGCTGTATTATTCCTTTTTAAAGCTGTCTGTTTTTAATCTAGAATTTCAAATCCTAAAGATCAGTATGAATCTTAATTCCTCTCCCTTAATTTGATGCACATGGTTTCCAAAGTCATACACCTGTATTAACCTTTGAAAGAAATGACTCTCATTCATCTTATAGATTATAGGTTTCAGGCACAAACTTTTAGAATTATTTGTACTTTGATATAAACTTATGAAGTCCACTTTTACTAGCTAGAAGCCTCAAAAGATGAGGTACTTTATTCATTAATTATCCATACTTCAACTATTCAAAATCCATGAAATCACTTCTATTGAGTCATTTAAGTTTAACTCTACTTCCGGAGTTTACTTCTACTATCCTTTTTCATCCCTTTTTTTCAAACGTTTCTGATACCAGTTCTGGATTATTGCCAAGCTACACATAGAAGGAATTTTCTAAAAGAAAAGGAGTAGGTATGATAGGTTCAATTCTTTGCTCTTCAAGTTAGTCTAGCTAATTTAAGTCAAGCTAGTAGTTTAGTTCTATGAAGTTTTAGTATCTAAATTCATGCTGTTGAAGCTCTCTTCTCATCTATAATGCTAATTCCTTAGCTTTTATTAATTTATTGGCTACACTGTTTTTATCTGGAAGGCTTTTTCTTAATACACTCATCTAATCATACTTTATTACATTATTCCAGCTAACAAAGTTTGGAGATCACACTCTCACAAACCCCTTCTAAGAAAAATCTGCTGTAGGAGGTTTTTAGATATTTCTAAGCATCCAACTACCTTAACTATTATTATTTTTTTGATCCTATTAATGAATTCTATTAGACTAATTATTCTGTAACTAATACATCAAATTCACTACATTTGTTTTGAGAAGCGGTCTTTCCATGTACCTATTCTAGCGTTGATTATTTCTTAGTTACTAGACTTATTAAGATTAAGATTAAGATTCATTCACATTCTAACTCGTTTAATTGAACGACCTCTCCAATTTTACTTTTTCTCTTCTGTATCTAATATTTGCAGTCTATGGTTTTTATTGCCTTTTTCTCTTCTTTTTATAACGCTTTTGAGTTAAATTTTCAACTTATAGCGTCTAATACATTTATAAAATTAAAATTCCTTTATTTAATTACATCAGCACTAAAAATAATCAATTACATATTTTTTATTTCCATGTTATTGCTGCGATTTCGGTTTATTAGAAATATGCTTAGAACTGATTACTGTATTTTATGACTAGATATATTATCTTATGACTTATTTGCTCCATGATCTAATCTCCTAGTATTATACTTTATTCTCTTCATTACATCTAATTAATGTACCTTTTATCTAATTTTTTCAGACATATTTTAATAGTCGTTGAGCAAGGCTTTGTCATTTCTACTACATATTAGTACTTATTCTAATATTAATTGTATTTATACCCTGTGAATGCTGCTACCTTGCTACTTAGATAAAATTTAACGTGCCAGGAAATTTATTTCTTACCTTTAGCCTTTAATGTGGCTTTTATGTTCTTTATATCCTTCTATGAACCAAGACTTTTATCCAAGATTTGATAATCCTCATTGTAAAACTAGCATCTTAATATGGGCTTTGTAATTAGAATTGTAATGCAAGTATATTTAGATTTATAGCATATGTTTTCTTTATACATCTGGTAATAAAACTGGCACTAATATTTAAATAGCTTAGGATAGTGCATTTCTATACATAAAGAGCAATTTAAATAAAAATACTTAAATGCTAATTGAAATATAAGTAGGATTAGGTAATTAAATAGTCACGATTAAAATAGTTTGTACCCTGTATTTGCAATAAAGTTAGTATATTATACTTTTGGCTTACCACTTTCTAATCGAAATCCTGTAAATTTTAATTGGAACCTTTTATTATTTTTATTCGAAGAGACTGCATTTTTAAGCATATATTTGTTTAAGTTTTGATCTCTTAGATAATGAATCAGAACGAAATTTTAAGTTAAAAAATATTTACGTTTGATTACTCTTATTCTAGATTAGCTTGAAATAACGTCTTTCCTGCTTTGAAAAACATCTTGTTGTAAATCAGAGCAGGCTCAGCTAAAAGTAGCCTGTATAAAGAAATACCAAGTTCCATTTGTGCTAGGCTTTTTAATATATCCATCCTAAATAATTCATTAGCCACTAATAAAACTAATAGAGCATTGATATCTACTTAGAGAGGCATCTGCAGCAACCACATCACAAGAAGAGTTTCTCCCTATTTTAATAATTTGCTTGTTAGAATCAAAGGTACTGATTATAGAATACTTACTATACTTTTTATTTTGTTTACCCTTTTTAGAAGTCTATTTATATGGAACCATCCTATTTTAAGTTTAGAGTCATTACTTACTCCCCAAACTATACGATTTAACCTGTTTAAATTTTTATTGGAACATTAATAAGCATATAAGTGCCAATTCTTTGGGATAAATCTACGATGAAATATGACTTGACAACTAAATTTAATAAAATTACAAGATTCGAAATAAATTGCAAAATGCTATGATTCAAATCCTTGATTTCAATTAGGAATTACTATATCAGCAGATTATAACTATAAAGGAAATTCTTTAAACTCTTATTAAGTACCAACTACTGTAACAGCATCCTTTCTACTACCTCCTTAAATACCTTGAGAATTTATTTCAAAAATAGTACCTATCTACAGATCTTTGCTCTCTATGACTGTTAATTTTAGTTTAAGAGTATCAACAGTTTCAACTTTGTTTCCAATAATACTTTACAAAAACTGTATAATCTGCTGACTATCATTTGTTGAAATTACACTATCTTAAAAAGTTGTTTCTTATTGCTATGCAGCTTTAAGTAAATCTTAGCTATCTTTTAATAATTTCAAATTATCAACTCCCACCTACTTACTAGGTTTTTCCCCTTCCAAAGGCACTTTAAATGCTCCTTAAGATTATTCAGGCTACACTTAATTTTTCTATTCATACTAGCCTAGACTTTATAGGCATATTTTCTTACAGCATTCAAAATAGGACATTTCTAATTACAAGTAGCTATATTTTTAGCATCAGTTTAAATAGTGCAAAATACTCTTAGTTTATTCCAATATAAATCTAACATTCTTATCTTGAAATGATAACAAAATAAAGCCTCTATAATTACAAAGCTAGCTAATTAAGGTAAAACTGAGCTTATTTTTTTAGTAATATCTTACTCATTAGGATATGACTTTAATAATATATTTTTTCGCTTAGCTAAGCATTTAACAAGTTTACTTTAAAAACTTTACTTAACTCAAATTATTATTCTTCATTTAAGGGTTTTATACTTTATATAGAAAATAGGAGAAGCTTTATTATAAAATAACCAGTATACTTCAAAGCTAGTTTTAGCTTAACTTCTTTATTAAATTTGATATCTAAATGTGCTAAAATAAGTAGAGTTTGATTTTATAAGAATACCTTTTATAGTGTATATGATTTTAATTAAGCTAATAAATCTAATTTAAATAAGATTTTGTGTTCAAGACTTTTAGCTCTAAATTAACTAAATCTATCCTTGAATTTCTGCCAAAATTTTGTCTTTGGTCTCTTCATCCAGTTCTGTGTTATTATATTACCGTGAGTTAATAGGAATTTTTCCATTATGCTATCTGCAGTTTCCCCATAACTAACTGAAATTTCTTCGTTTATTCCGTAAGAACTGAGATTAACTCTAAAATGAAGTTAATCAGCTGAAATTGAAAAATTACTTGATTCTTATGCTAAAGAAATTTCTTACTTTTTGTTCTATACTTAAGAAGTTTATTTTTTGCCTCCATTTTTGCTTAAATAATTTTGAAAAGTTCTTTACATTCTTGAGGTTAAATCAGTCTTAAATTTGACTGTTTTAGGCTTCTCCCCTGAGTTTTTTAACTTATCTTGATTAGAAGGTTTAATTGAAGATTTCTAAAGAGACTATTTAATATTAAATAGTTGTTCTTCAAAAATTTTCTTTATTTCTTATTAAGTTTGAGGTAATGATTTAACTGCTTAACTCTAATCTTATTTCTCTTTTTAACTCTTTTGCAACTCTTCAAGTTTTTATTCCTTTATCTTCTTAGCTTCTTCTAGAAGTTGCTATTTCTTTAACTTCTAAGAATTTTCTTTTTATTTTCGTTTTTCAACCATAAGTTTTTGCTACTCCTCTTTTTACTTTTTCTATTCCTCTATTTTTTTTTGTAATTCCTACTTTTTCTGCTCTTCAGTTTATTTTTTGATTTCTTTCCTATCTTCATCTTCCTTTTGCTTATTCTAAAGCTGCTGATCTTATTAAGTTAAATTCATGTTTTCCTATTCACTCTTAGAAAGTTAATTTTTCTTCTTTTTGCTTTCAAGCAGTTTCTAAGATTTCTTATTCATATAAGAAAGCTTTACTTGAGGAGCTCCAGGCTCTTTAATAATATCTTTTCCTCTTTCTACGATACTATCTAATCGCTCTTTTACGGATCGTCCAGCTTAAAGTCTATTTAAGATAGTTTCAACACCCTTAATTTCCAAAATTTGTTTGGTTTGCTCTTTAAATTAAGCGTAATCAGAAGTTTCTAATTTAGGTTTGAAAGTGAACCCTTCAAGAAGCTTTTTTTCTTCTTCATCTTCCTTTTTTTTCAATCTCGTTTCCTCTTTCTCTTTTATTTCCTTTTGCAAATTAAACAGCCTCTAGAATCTGGGTTCCTTAGAAGCTGCTCTCTCCTCATATTCGATAGCATATTTTAATTAAAGAGGCTTAGATAGATCAGGTTTAAATGGGAAAGGTTCATTCTTTGATTAATCAAAATATTCTTTCTTCTCCTTTATTTTCTTCTCTTATTCCTTTCCTTACTTAAGTAAATGCTCCACTATATCAGAATCTCCTTTTCTTTCTCTTGCTTATTTGGCCATTTTTTCTGAGTTTCTGTCTAACTAAGGTTTATGCTCAAAGTGCATATCTTAAATATGTCTAAATTAAGGATTGATATTGTTTTTTTCCAAAGCATGCCTATTATTGTAGAAAAGCTAAAAATCACCAAAAATCTTAAAAGCTTACTAATTATTTATTATAAAGTCGTTTTCTTAAAAATGTCCATATCTTTACTGCTCTATTATCGTTTTAGCATTAAGTTTCAATTTTTTTTGACTTTTCTAATTATTTTCATCTTGGTTCTAATTAGAGCTCTCAATACTCTGCTCTACATTAGTTTGAGAAGTTATTAAATTTTACTAGTTTTACTCTTATACATGTTATTAACTTTTTTACTCTTTATCTTCTTAACTCAAGGAATCAAGAATATTTTGTTATTTGTTTTGATCAACTGAGGTATTTAAGTCAAAGTTAAGCTAAGCTAGCTTTTGTGCAATTTCTTCTTCGTATAGATTATTGAATGCAAGTATGAACTTTAGCAAATTTTTGTTATATATACCATCCTTTTCATCTCCTTAGAAGACATCCCACATAAGTTTCTAAAGCTCTATTTCCTTTTCATCAAAAGGACCATTTTCCTTGTTTTTTATGAAATGCAATTATTGTAAAATTTTCGTTAGATTAGAGTAATTGATTCTTGCAGGAACTCCAATTTATTGAATCTACTCTTTAAACTCAATAATTATCTTCTTTCTCAATACTTTTCGGGAACTTACACTTACTTTAGCTTCTTTTGAATCAATCTCTTCCTCTTGCTTTTTGTGCTACTTTTCAATTTTCTCTTTAGCAATTGCATATAGTAAATCCTCAATCTTTCCCTCTCTTACTAAGTTTTTACTTTTCTCATTTATTTATGGCTTAAACTGATTTTTATCTTCCTCTTTTACTTTCGAAGTTGAAGATTTTTTAGTTTCCTCTGCTTTTTAATCTGTTGATTAATCCTTGGAATTCTATTTTAGACTTAAATTGTAAAGTCTTTCATAAAAAGGTTTACCCTCAGTTTACTTGCCATTCATAATTTTCATTGAGCCTTCACAAGTGAAATTTTTTAATTAAGAGGCTTCACTTTCCTACTATGTCTGCATTTCCTATTATTCTTCTTTTTTACTCTTAATTTTTTCTTTTTTCTACTTTTCGAACTTCTATTAAAACTCCACAAACTGATTAAGATTTCTTTACTGATAATTGGGTCTAATATTAACTTAAGGCTTAAAAGTGCATTCTTTCATGTCTTGCTTTTCAAAAGTTTAATTTTTTATCTCTAGTTTAGTTTTTAGATCCTCTTAGTACTTCTGAAGTTTCTCCGTAAATTAATTTAGCGAAACTTCTTTTTTATTTTTAAGTAACTGCTCCTAAAGTAGTAAGCCTACTACTCCTGTTTTTAACTGTAGTGCTGGTTATGAAGATTGCCTCTTCATCTCTTTTGGTTCTTAATCATTTTCTTACCTTTCAGGAGATCTAGATTTGGTTTATTTAGCTAGCTGCTTTAAAAAAGACTTTTATTTTCCCTTATTTTGCTATTCTTATTTACCACCTTCTTTAGCTTAAACATTCTATTCCTCATTTTTTTATTCGGCACTCTATTGCTATTATACCTAATTATCTAGATGCTACTATTATAGTTACTCTTAAACATTAGATTAGCCAATTTAGACTTCGCTTTTATCTAAAGGAGCATGTAAGACATCCATAGTGGAGAAATAGAAATAATGGTAGTAATAGTAAGAATTTTCAAAATATGGAAGCAAGAGTTCAGAAAATGACAGCTTTTAATCTTTAATCAAGCAAACCCATCAAATCTAAAACTGATCCCTTTTATTCTAAATTACTTCCATCTAATTAAGCTCCTTAAAGAAACTTCAAAACTGATACTTCTCCCTTAAAAAAGTCATCTAATACCATGGAACACAACAAGAAATTCACTTTCTATAAGAACTAAACTATGGCTAATGCTTTGAGGTAGATTTAAGGTAGAGAAAGGCCTTAGTCAGCTGTTAATAAAAGTCCTCTGTATTTGACTTAAAAAATGAAAGAGAGAGTTTAGAAACAAAAAAGCGAAACTTAGAGGTCATCTACTCCACTTGTGGATAATGGGTTAAAGTAAAGATACATATCCCATCTATAATACAAAAAAGGTAACTAAGAATATGGATATTAGCAGTATTAAATAGCAAGTGATAAAAGACTTAAAAATCTCTTAGTGAATAATGATTTAAAAATAGACAAAAACACACAAAAAGTAGTTCCTAGAGCTAAAAGTGCATAAGTTGCTTCGAATCGAGAAAGAATAACATCAACATCTCCTCATAAGTAATATTAGATGCTAGTCCAGCCTTAGAAATAAGCATCAGAGTAGTTTAGAAATTTAACTTAGCTAAGGTTGTAAAGAGTAAACAATTAGTTGAATAGAATCACTAAAACAGTTAATTAAACATGCTAGTTTTAATATAAAATGAAGCCTAAGCCTCCTCCTTCATAGGATAGAAATTAAAAGCTAGCTCCTTAACCTCCAGCTAGGTAAATGAAAGTTAAAGAAGTGTTTTTGGATATTAATAGTATAGTAGCATGCACTCCTTTAGCTTAATCAGTAAGGCCTGTTACTCAAGGTAATGACAAAGCTATTCAAATATAACTAGATAATAAAGCTCTTGTTAGTAATATTTAAGTGAAATTAAATGGCTTAGAGGAACATAGAAAAACCCCTGATGTAAAAAGCTAACCTTTTATAAAGCTAGCAGACCATAAGGAAGTTAATGAAGCCTCTGATTTAAAATTAAATCTTGATAGTTCCTTCATAAAAAATGCAAGCAAATTAGAAGAGTATGTAATAGGCAAAACTATCGGCCAAGGAGCTTATGCAATAGTGAGGCATGCTGTTCATAAGCCTACTAACAAAAGTGTTGCTATTAAAATATATGACAAATATAAGCTCTTAGATCCATCCAAAAGAAAGAACGTAAAGCGAGAAATAGAAATAATGTCTAAACTACAGCATCCGAATATTGCTCAACTAATTGAAGCTATAGAATCATCTAAGTAGCTGTATTTAGTTTAAGAATACTGCTAAGGAATAAATCTACATCAGCTTGTTAAAAAGTAAAGTAGCAGGAAGCTTCCTGAATTTTATGCTAAATCTATCTTTTAATAAATATTATCTGGAATTTCCTATTGCCATGAATAAAATATATCTCATAGAGATTTAAAGCTTGAAAACATTTTAATTGACGAGATTAATTATATTGTTAAAATCATAGACTTTGGTTTTAGCACTATGATTAATAAAAAGATTAGAGTCTTTTGCGGAACTCCTAGCTACATGGCTCCTGAAATTGTTAATAAAAAAGAGTTTTTCGGCCAACATGCTGACATTTGAGCTTTAGGAGTCTTGCTTTTTGCAATTCTTTCTGGAACTTATCCCTTTCGAGGGTCAACAGATGCAGAACTCTACAAAAAAATATCTAGAGCTTAATATTCTTTCCCTGAGAATATAAGCAAATCTGCTAGAGATCTTATTTCACTATTGCTATAAATAGATCCACTTAAACGGCCTACTGCTAGTGAAATTCTAAAAAGTAATTGATTTCAAGATCACTAATCTTTATATTCTTCCACTCCATAAAAATAATAATAAGACCAAGTAAAGAAGAAGCCTCAGCCTCCCTCTCGTCCATAAACGAACTCATCATAATCCTAGAATTTCAGGAACCAATTTTTTAAGCAAATTACTTTAGATAATAATTCTAATAAAAATACACAATTAGACAGAGTAAAAAGCGACATAACACTAACTACTCAAAGGAACTAAAGTCCAAGATAAAACATTTATATATCTAGCAATGCTGTAAGTTTTTGAACTTTAGACGAAAAACGGAATATAGCAAGCAGACATAATACGATAAATTAAAGACAAAAGCAGCAAGTTTTCATAGCTTTATGATAAACTACAAGTGTAAAACACACAAAAGTACAACTTAAATGCCAACTTTTAATTTTCAAAAGGAGAGTTGAATGTAGAAACTTTTACTTTTAGTAGAAAAGAAAAACAAATTAATTGATCTGTATTATATAAACCATATTAAATATCTCCATTTAAATGTCTTTATAACATATCTTAATTATATAAAATCCCTTTAATAAAAGCACTTATATTAGCTTCATATTAGTGGAAGTATTTATAGATTATATACTACTTTATTTTAAGGACTTGATAAGAATAAAATTTAATACTCCACTAAGAGTTGAACTTTAATTAATAATTCAGTACAAGTTTCTTTTGGCTTGTCGATAATTTAGATCTTTAAAAATATGTCAGATTGATAAAGTTTACTACAGAGGACATGAAGATATTATAGGTAAATGTGTAAATCATTTTTAAGTTCTAGTTTAAATGTGGTATGATTGCAAATTTAGACAATATTGGTACTTTGATTGTAAAAGAAAGAGCTTAGATAGGAAAATGATTTTGTATTTACATTAATTAATTTGAATGAATTGTAATTTTGCTTGTAGGAGATTATAGAATCTCAAGTCATCACTACACATTCAGTGAGATATCGCTGATACAAATAACTTGCTTTTATATCTGTTAAATTCTTCTTCGCTGACTATCAATTAGTAGTTGATATAAATTAGAAAAAGCTTTTCCATTCTGTTCATGTCTTCATTTGAAATTCCTCCTATTTATGCTAAGCTCTTGTTACTATAATACTTATCGCCGTAAAATTTGCTAGCTATTCTTAGAGATGTAATCAATAGTCTATGCACACTTAAGGAGTCAATCATAATTCAAGTTTATTACTATAAAAGCCTATCAATGTAAATTAAGCTTATGATTAGCAAACTATCTTCAAAATATCTGCTGACACTCTTTAAGAAATTTGAAATGGAAATAGAAGGAACATAAAGGCTATGAAACTCTGAAAACGTTCTAATTTTAATTAAATCGCATTTTTAAGTGATATTCATTAAAGCAGTGCTTAGTACTTTAATGAGCTCCATTGTTAATTCAATAAAACAGAAATAAAATATATCATAATAATCCTGTAAAAGGAGACTAAGTTTAAGTTAATTAAACTTCTAACTCTCTGTATATCTATTTCACTACTACTGCTGATATAATGTCCAAATGCTTTTCTAAATTACTATTAGACAATCTTCCTACTTCTTTACTTTAGCTTCAAATATAAAATTACCTTTAATGCTCTAGAAGTTAGCTATAATCAAATCTCAAAATCTGATTAAGCATTATTTATCTTAGTCTTACTATTAGAGTTAAGTTTAAATATCTAATTAGATGAAATTATTAAAGAGATCAAGATCAACAAATAAGGTTAATAAAAGAAAAGCAAATAGATCAACGAAATCAATCAAAAAGCCAGAAAGATATCTATTAAATAGTTAACAGTAAAAGCGCTTGTTTATAAGCAATGGATTGTTTTAATTTAGCTTTTAAGTAATACATTTTTGCATATATCAAAACAGTATAACATATACATCTATTTTACTATATTATATTTAATAGAATTAGATAAAAGTGTTAATGTTACGTTATACATATCTTATGATAGATATCTTTCAATTTTATCTGCTTTACTTATGGAATTTGCTAGGGTTGCTTTATAAATAGCACTATTGTATATTTATTAGCTTGGGTTAAATTGCTAAAATGCTTCTCAAACACTTGTATAGTTATAAGATGAAATTCCTTTATACTTATAACTTAAACTGTTATGCTATATTGAGTACTAAGAAAGGATCTTATTTTATATTAATGAAGAAAGCGAGAAAAGCAATCAGTATCAGTTTAGTAATTTTTAATAATTGAACTTATCTATTCTGAATGATATAATTCTATTACTCTTAGGAAATTATCTTTTTCAGCTATGAGCTCAAATACCTTTTTGATAAGTAACTAAATAAAAACTATAATCTTGGAAAAACTTTTCTGAAATAATTGTCTGTAAATTCCCTAAAATAGTAGCATTATTTCTACTCAAATTAATCAATAAGTCTCTCTAATTTTACTAAATGTTAGTTTTATCTTATTAAAAATTTGTGATCTTTAATAATAAAGAGACAGTATCTTTATCTAAAGCTAATATCAAAAACTTATTTTTTAATTGCTCATATTAGCATAATATTCGCTTATCTTATTTAAACGCCTGCCTAACTTAAAAATAAGATATCATTACTATTCTTAAATTAATTTATCTAGATAAATTTAGACTTCTTATATTATTATAAGATCATGAGTGTGCTTACATATTTTCACCTGTTAACTTTTCCTTAAAAATGTAAAAAATCTCTCTTTTTTATACTACTATAATAACTATTTCTCTTACTAGACCAATAAATGTCCCAGAACATTGTATAAAATATAACTAGTTCAATGTAAACTTTCTTTTTCTAGCCCTTATTAATCATAGAATGATTGTATCATTTTAAGATTTAATCAATTATTTGTTTGATTCTTATTTATTAAGCAATAGACTTTTTTATACTGGCTAACCTTTATTTATTCAGGGTCGTTTAATCAAAGTAATTTAGTAATTTTAGTTTCTTTCAATAAATGTGATTTACTCCTTGAAGTCAAAGGCAAGTCTTTTTCTTATTCTACCTAATTAAAACATCTCATTCTTTGTAATCATTTGAATCTTTTATGGGTACTGTTCAAGTTAAACCTCTTAAGAAAGAAAAAAGTATACAGCATTTAAAAAAGCGAAGTAGAAAGAAGATAAAAGGAAAGTCAAACATATGCGGGTTAACTTAAGTTTATCAAAGTAATTTGGAGGTTAATTTATTAAGGCTGACATAAAATGAATATAATCCTAAAGAATCTTTAGATAATTCTATCGTTGAAGGCTTAACTAAAGTTAAAGAAAGTATAAACAGCTAAAAAATTTAAATTAGCAAAGATATGAATAAAGGTAAACGGCAGTAATATGCTTTAGTGTATAATAAATAAAAAAATGGTAAATATTAGAGTTTATTACTTTATTTAGCCTAACCTCAATCTAAATTTTCCAGTTGTAGAGAATTAGAGTTTATTTAATTTAATCGTCTTTTTATTTTGCTAAATCTTTCTTTTCTCTTTTTTGTTTTCCTTGGAAATCTTAGTTTCTTTTTACTACCTAATCTTAAGAGCGCTGGCAAAGGTAATTTATTATTTAATTCATCATCTAAATCTAAAAAATAATTTGTAGACTTTTCACTTAATTCCATTTCTTAAGTTTTAAATATGGTCCTAGTTTAGATTTCCTGTTCTATGATTTTAGTCTAAACATAAATAAATTTACAGCTTACAATCCAAAAAAGACATTTTCCTCCTCTAATTTGTTATCATCTTTTATGAAAGACAATGCTATTTTCTGATCTCTTATTTGATTACCTTTACATAAGATATTAGTCTACTCACTTCTAATCTTATTTAACCTTTTTTTCCTTTTTTTTAGTATTTTAATCAATTCCCAAAGGTTTAGGAACAAGCACAACAAGGTTCCTAATATCTATATGCAGCTTTAAATTATAAATATTCAATTACCTACTGACTCTGCTTATTTGGAGTCTAGTGAAACTAGATTTCTAGATTGTATATCAGCACAAGAATTGAAGTAGAAATCGAATATGTAAAGCATGGATAATCAAATTTCTTATAGATTTAGTAAAAGAGTAAGCTTTTAGATTCTAAATGCCTGTATTTTAGAATGTTCATCAGTTAAGAGGAACTCAGAATAAGACAAAGAAGGGTTTAAATTATAGAAAAATCTTGTAAGGCAATTAAAAACACTGATAGTAAAAATCGTCTCAGTAGAAATAAAAGGTAAAATCATAAAGCTTATTTGCTATCTTTCAAGTCTTCAAATAATGGGGAATATTTAATTTAATGGCCTTATAGTTCATATTCTTAAGCCTAACTTAATATTTTAGCTTTAATTTTGTGGAATTTGCTTACTATGATGGAAATTCTAAAAACGAAGAAAATCTAAATCATCTAAAATATTAAAAGGCTTACTAAGAATACTATAGATGCTATTCCAATCATTATTTCATAAGGATCTTCAAAATTAGCTTATTTGAGATAAAGCACAGTTTGAAATGAAAACTTAAAGCTAAATAGTAAATAGAGCGAGAGAGGTAATTTATAGTGTAAAAACTTTTTTCTAATTTAATGAAAAAAGTTAAACCAAAAAATGCGTTAAAGTAAGTAGATCAAAAAGTCTAAAATAAGAACTACCAATATTATAAATAAATTCAACGCCAGATTTTGCACCAAATTATTACTTTGATGATTTAATCGATCAGATTACGTTATCTATGTAAGCTAAAAATCTAAATTTATTCCCATCTTCTTTTTTATTTAATCCATTATACCCTAATTAACTTAAAAATAATAAGCTTTTAGTATTTCTGGTTTATGTATTTAAATGTAATAGTTCGAATAGAATAGCTCTTCAGATAATATTAGATAGAATACATTTTTTGAGGAAACTTTGTAAGTAGCTAAACTAGTTATAGTCGATAAAATAACTCCAGATGATACTCCAAGGTTTTATATTTATTGATTCACTTTTATGAATTACTTTTGTGTATCTGAAATATTAAAACTGTCTAGAGTTATATCTTAAGAATCTTTATCAAGTTCTTACGGTGAATTATATTGCTCTTCTTATTTATTCTAATCGTTATGTTCTTTATCTTATTCAATTATAAGTTGACATGTGTTGCTTTCAGTAACTTAATATTCTATCTAATATTAATAGCAAATTAACCCATCTTCAGAGCATTGTTTACATTTTTCTATAACTTTGTCGCAAGATTCACAATTTCCTTTATTTTATTTATCTTGTTCTGTTGATGGGCAGTTATCTACACATGTGTTCTATGACAATTTCTTATTAGTACAGGAAGAGCAAACATCTTGGCTTGAACACTAAGCACAATCTTTATCTATGATTTTGCAGGAAACACAATTATTATCTGAATCTAGAAAAAACCCTTTTTAGCATTCATAGCATTACTTTATATTCCTATTACACTTGTAGCAGTTACTTATTTATTCACTACATGGCTTGCATATCCTATCTCAATCGTAGTCTTACTCGGTCTCTTAACATTAATTTTTGCACATATTCTAAGAAAGAAGTAAGCTTCTACAGTATAAGCATATTTTCCTTTCTTCACACTTTACACAATCTTAGTGTATCTAACTACAATCGTAGCATTCATTCTCTTATAAGTAGTGATTACTTAAGCAAGAATCGCATACTAATTAACTATCTTTTTCATGGCATTTTTCACAATCCAAAATCTCGACACTACAGAGCTAGCAAATATTATCTTATTCAATATCTTGCTAATATTCTGTACATTTATCTACGCAATCATTGTTGGTTAGTTTTTTATCACAAAACTAGCAAACGTTTTAAGCATCATAGTAATACTATTTCTAACACTCATCTTAACATTTATTGGCCTATAATTTTTTAGGAGTATTACAAGAATAGCACTCTAAGCCATCTCTAGAACATAAATTGCAGTCCTAAATACTGTTAAAGCATGGCTCACATTTAAGTAAATTGTTTAAATAAAATTCTTGTTTACAAAGAGTGCATTTGTTTCCATCTTCTGTACACTCTACGCAATTTGGAATTAGGGTTGAACAAAACTAGCATTTTCCATCAGTATCACTATCTTACTCCGAATCTGGACAACTTTAAACACATTTATTCTCTCTTTTTCCTAACTTTCAAGGAAATGTACATTCTAAGCAAGGCGATCCTCCTATAGAGCACATATTGCAGTTTGTATCTTAACATTGCATGCATTATTATTTTTCATCATTTGATTTTTTAAATTGATCCTGGCATTCTGTACAAATTTTTCCACTCTCACTACATTTCTCACAGTACTCTATAGATTTATTACACTAATAGCATATTTAATCTTAAGCATAATAAGTATAAATTGGACATTATGCTACACAACTTTCGTTAAATAAAACATAATTTAAAGCCCATTTTGCACAATATGAATCATTTTACCCACATATTTGGCAATTTTCTAATACGCCACTACAAAGGGTGCATTATGAACTATTTTAAGTTAAAAAGTATTGATCTGATATACATTATAAGCATATCTAGTTTTTATCACATCTCTGGCAGTTTAATACCGTTTTATAGCAAGGTTCACATATTCCATTTTAATCATAATCTTATTCTGTTTCTATACAATTCTACTCACAAGAATTGTTTGTTAACTTCAATTAAGTACCTCCACACTTGTAGCAGACTCTTCCATCTTCAGAACATTCAGAACAACTACTTACTGCTTCTTGACATTGAGTGCATTAGTGAGATTAAAGGAAATAGCCTACTTTATATTGCAAGCACTGAGTATCATTACATTTCTAGCAAAAGCCAAACTAATTATCACAAGGTAAGCATATTTCATCTTAGTTATAATCTTGCTCTGACTCTATGTATTAGTCTTTACATGTCTAGTTTGTATACTTTTTACCCTTTTAACATGTAAGACAGACTTGATTGCTACAACTTGTACAAAAGGAGTTATAATTCTAACAAGCAATGCAAATAAATCCATCTTTGTACGAAGAGCTAGAGCATTTACTGCATATGTCTCCAGATTAAGAACATTCTTCACAAAAGGGAATAGTCACATTACAAAGATCGCATCGATTATCCAAGTCTTTATCTTATTAAATGGCAGGACAAGATTAAGCATAGACATTTTCAAGAGTAAGCTTTTACTAACAAACGTAAGTATTATTTTAAAACGTTAGGTTTACTTAGCATTTCAAACAATTATTGCTATTAATTCAAAAGCAGTTTAAACAGCTAAAATGGCAAGGAAGAGCATTTTAAAGAGACGTAAAATCTTGGAAGGATAATTTAAAATATTAGTAAAGTCATTAGTAGTTAAAGTTAAATTCTTGTAATACTTAAGTGAGTAAGCATATCCTTTATATTTAAAAGTGGCAACAACTTATTAAATATTATTATTCTAATTAAAAGCTACTCACTATTAGCTTAGAACTGTCTTTGTTATAAGTACATTATTAAGTTTAGAGTGAGTTAAAACTGATATGATATCTCCGTTTTTAGTATAAGAAAATCCCACGAATACTCAAATACCGCTGATTAAGTTGATTTTTATTTTATATTGGGTTATTATTTAAAAGAATTCTAGCTACAAAAAAAGTATTTTAGTTTGCAGTATCTTATTGAATTGATAAATCAATGCAGTTTTAGTAGTATGTTAGCACTTTAAAAAACATCCCTTATCCTGAATTTGGTTGACTATATTAGTCAAAATTCAATCACCCCGTAATGCTCATTTATGTTTGATTTATAGGATTATACCCATAGTCTATAAACCTTTTTTTATACTACTGCATCTGCACCTGTATAATACGTAGGTACATTAGGATTTCTAAGGTTAAAAAACTCGGAATCCGCCTAGCAAACAGAAAAAGCAAAAAAGCTTAAGAGTACAATGATTTCCATTTTAATTAAACTAAACTATGAAATTTAACTCAAATCACTATATCCTTTTATCAAACTAAGAGGAATTAGTTAAATATCAAAAATAAGTTAGTCTTTTTAACTATTTGAAGCAGATGGAATGCTAGTTATTAATAATAAGGGAGCTAAGCTATTTAAGATTTTAAGGAATTAAACATTTGAAAATTAACTTTAATAGTAACTTGAAAAAAGGAAAATTAACTAACAATTTAGAAAATTTATAGAAAAAACTGGCATTCGTTAGTTAAATTTTAGGTATATTTTATCTGCTCTAATTACACTTATAATTATGAAAGAAGAAAATTAATAATTGAAATTTTTTAGTTTGAGTCTAATACTTAAAGGAAGAAATAAAATTGCTCAAACATTTTAGGGATTAAAAAGTTATCTAGTAAATTTAAGAAGTTGAAAGAGATTAGTAAAATTGATGCTTTTATGTTTAGGTAAAAGTACTTTCCTCAAGCAAACTCACTTCAAAATCATATTAAGAGATTCAATTTTATAATGCTCTTTAATGCTTTAAAATATACTTATAATAGCTTTATCTCTTGAAAGATCTAAAGTAAAAAGTTATAATCTTTTCTCATCCATTTAAGACTAAAAGTCTAAAATCTTTCAACAATATAATATCAAATTGCTAGTGCCAAACTACTAGAGCTCTAAGTCTATTTTATGAAATGCAAAGCTATTTATTGTAGTGGACTTTATTTTGTTTGATTCTTGAAGTTGATCATATGAAACTTATGTCTTCATTTAGATTTATATTTGGTAGTTTTTTAATAAATCTAATAAATTTTTAAAAGAAAATGATAAATGAACCGAGGATGTAAACTTGATACATTAAAAGGATTAAATTTAGCGATTTTGATATAATGGAATTTTGATTTTCCTCTAATGGATAAAGGTATTATTCATTATATATTATCCTTGTATTGTAGCCAAGGAAAATCAGATAATTGAAATGAGATATAATTGGAGATAATTCTAGCTTTCTTAAGGAAATTTAACTTAACTATCCCTAAAGTGTCCTAGAATATCTAATCTTCATACTTTTTTAGAATAAGCTGCTTTCACTAATTTTAAGTTAATTATATATAATAGGATGCGAATGGATTCTTAATAAGTTTGAGATTGTCTTGATTTCTTAACGAGTATTTTAAGCTATTCAAACTTGCATTGTCATATTTTAGCCTATAGATAAAGTTCTATTTATAAGATTAAAAAAATGGAAACCAATTTTAGTGGAGGTTAGCATTTTGAATAATTAAAGCTTCAATTAATTTTATCTTATTAAATTATACTTTCATCTTTAATACTATAATATTGATAATCTAGTTATAATAAATAGAGAAGCTTGTTAAGTTCAAGATAAGTTTCTTTAATGTCATTATAAAAATCATATTTATCTTAAGCTTTATTTATTTGAAGATGTGTCTTATTGATTCTCCTTATTTATGCAGATAGTTTTTTATATTTGAAGATAATTATATTTCTGAAAGCTAATTTTTATATTAAGGCATCTTATATTCCTTATCTTTAACTTAAGAAACTCTTCATTAAATAAAAAATCTAATATAGTACGAACTTTTTATTAACTATCCTTGCTCTATCTTCAGGCGAATTTTATTTCCTAGCTATAATTTAGTTCTCTTCATTACTCCTTAATTCCACTTATACCATCTTATCTATTAAATGATTCCAAAGCTATTATTTTTATTTTCTGCAAGCTTCTTATTTATTGCGACACTGCTAAAGTTCATTTTACTTAAATTATTAGCTTCACTAATAAATAGTTTCTTATATCATTAGCATCTATTAACATGTTAAAAGAATAGAGTAAAGTAATGAACTATTGAGCAATAATTAATATTTTTGGACACATTTAGTATAATTGGATTATTTCAATTTCTTTATTATTTTTCTTTATCTTTTACATTTTAACTTCCTATTCTAAAACAATTTCATTCTTGAAATACATCCTCTTTCTTATGCCTTAGAATCCTTCTTCTAGATTTAAATTATGAGTCAAGTTTTAAAAATCTTAATATTTAGCTTTGTATTTATTATCTGTAAATAAAGCTTAAAATTCTAGTTTTATTTTTGTAAATGTTACTGCTATCATAAATACCACTCTTGTTAAGGCTTTTTCAGCTATAGTTTAATTATAATTTGCTATTTTGAGTTTCTTTATCTTTATATTGCTTTATTTTTATCTCTTTATTTGCTTTAATCTCCCTTTCAATTACTGTATAAACCAAAATTAAAGTACCCAGAATAAAAACAACCATCTACACAACAAACTATAGTTTCTTTTTCAGAATCTTATAGCCCTTCACTAGAAGTAGCTCTATGAATATCAACTAAGCTGCTTTTATTAATTTCAAGCAAAGTGACTGATTATTTTAAACGGTTAAGACTAGAAATTAAAATCCAGTGTTCCTACAGATTTCACCAATTTATCAGCGTTAAATTTCTAAAAACTGCAGATAGAAAACTAATAATTCTTCTAGCTTCACTAATCATCTAAAACAGAAATCCTCTTATTTATAGTAATAAGCAAATACATACTTTTCTCAGTTTAGTATTACTTAATTAGCAAGAGAATTAATATTTTTAAAGTCTAGAAGTTAAATATAATAAGATAGCAAATAGTATGAAGCTAAACACTAAAAGGGAATTTAAACTAATGAAACTACCTAAAATATAACAGAAGGCTATATCTTTTGCTTATAAGATCTGTTATAGTATTATAATATAAAGTTGTACACAAGGCTAATTAAACAAAAGGTAGGCTATTTAAAGATTAGTCTATTATAATTCTGCTAAGAATTTAATAAATTTTAATTGATTAAGTCTGTTTTAAGTTTATAAGGTTTATTTAAATAAAAGGATAGAAGGAAGCAGAATAAAAGACAAGTAAGTTATTTGAAAATTAGTTTAAAGAAAAGAAAAAAAATGTTTCATCAAATATTTCCTAATAAATAGCCTACAATTAGATAAACCAATAGTGCCTAAACTACTGACTAATTGATTACCCTTTTGAAATTCCATTACCTCAGAATAATGAGCGATTTCCAGTTATTCCAAAGCTCCTTTAATTAGTACTTATATGAATTCAAGAGCTTTAAGTAGAAAATTAGCTTTGGGATTCTATCCCTTCCAGAGTACCAGGCTAAGATATATAACAATGAGTAATAACTAGAAGAACTTATTGAAGAAAAGCAAAGAAGGTAGGATAAAAGGCTTAAAATCCTTTAAAGCATTCTAGATTTATAAAACAGCATTCATGACCTTAAAAAATTGTAAGCCTAGTTCTTCTTTGAGTTTATACATACTGAAAAGTAAATCCATGGAATATCCAAAGCTAAAAGCGAACCTGAGTAATTAATAATATAAATACTATAGAAAATTAAAATGCTTGACTAGATGGGAAACATTTAAGGTGACTTTGGATAACTAGATCCTGATAAAATAGATGTCGAGACTTTTAAGTAAATACTAAACTTATTTACGTCAGGATAATTAAAGCAGCATATGTTCTCAGATAAATTTTTAGGCCTTTATAATTGAACAAAATCACTGATATACTATAAGAAAACCCAAATATAATTAAAAGAGTTTGAGAGTTAATTATAATTAAAATAGAAATCATATGAGAAAAATGATACCAAAATTAATGAAATTTAGAACTTAAGGAAGGAAATTCTATATAAATTTAAATAATACTAGGCTGCTGTGGATGTAGAGAAGCTAAGACTGCATTACAACATTTAACTTATTTCTTTTCTAAATTTATTATTTCTACTCTTGATTATTATGAACAAAAGCAGGTTAATTTATTTTCTTTGTCTTACTCTTAAGTCAGGTGAGCTTCTAGTACCCCTTTTATTATATCTCAGATGCTAGCCAGAGTCAGGGTATATTAATTAAGGCTAGTGGATTTAAAATTTCTATTTAAATATCTTGCTAGTCTTGCAATTTAAGGTAGTATCTCATTTAACCTTTAGCTTTATATTAATAATAATCAAATATTAAGCTAAATGAAAAATCTAAGAAGCATATGATAAATATCAAGATTATAATGCCTAAATATTGGCTTTATAGTAAACTGAAAGGAATAGAACAAATTCAACTATATCAATAATGTTTACTATACTTCAAAGTTAAGAACTTTTTTATCTTTTTCTAGCTTTGATAAATTATCAGGACAAGTAAAAGATATAGGAACAGTATGAGAAATAGGCTAAGAGGAAAGATTAAGATAATTTGGAAAAAAGAATAAATAGGCTAGTTTAAGCATGCTAGTTAAGAGTGCAACTGAAATAAAGGTAAACGCTTTTAATTATTTAGTTATACTAGCTTCATATAAATAAAAGCTAGAAATTAGTATAACTAATTTTAATAAGCGAAGGTATTATTTCTATTATAAAGTTAGAAGGAGTTCTATATCCTTAGACATAGTAGCCATATATGAGAGATTATTATAGTTAGTTTAGATTTATTAGAAAGGGATATATTTAGAGGAAGTATTTATATAATTAATGCTATATGCTAATTCCTTGAAATAATGGGAGTTGAAAATGATTAAAAGGCAAATCAATATTTGATTAGACATCCATAAGAGGATTTTTCATAAGGACAGATATATATAAAGAAATTGGATGAAATAGATCTAAATACTGTTTGTAATATAGTTTTAAGAAAGACTAAGAAGAGTATAGAAATGGAGTAGTTTTTAGACTTTTAAAACTGTTGAATTAATCATAGTAAGTAAAAGAAATAATTAAAAGTTCTTCAATATACCATTTCTTTAGAAGCTAATGCCTTTACTCCATGTTTAGAGCAAGCTTCACTGAAGTTTATTATGTTTTTTATAATTGTGAAGGTGCTTAAAGTTTAACTGATAGTGGCTATAATACTCCAATGGCCTATTGTGATATTGTTGTAAAGTTATAACATAAATTGAGGTAGCGCTTCAAAAAACATTTCAACGACTTTAGCGAAACCAAATGAATAGAAGACATCCTAGATTTAGGAATCATCATCTTCAAATTTCTTATAATTAGCCTCTCCTATTAGAAGCTTAAGTCCATACTTATAAGCAGATGGTCATATTACTATTTTAGTCTCAAATATAAAGACAAAATAGGCAAAAGCACCTATTAGTTTTAATGTACTTGCTTCAGAATCTTTATACTTCTTGCTGTTTTATTTGTAAATGTAGAAGGTAAGGAGGAGCATCAAGGAAGGCATAGTTAATAAAAAGAAGCCACACCAAAAATGAAGAGCAGTATTTGCAAAGTCATTAGTAAAAAAATAAAGTATATCAGTTGTATTGTCGCTAATGCTAAGTACTATGGATGTTATTATTTTGAAATAACTTATTTTAAAAAAGTCTTAATCATTTTCTTATTCTGCTGAGATTCCTATCTCAAATCAACTTTTTATAACTGATATTTTCCTTCTTTAACCTTGAGCTTAAGGTTATTATTACGACTATACTTGTGGCTATACTTGGTTTTATTAAGATGGCTATGTCAACTATGTTTATTAAGATTGAACTTAAGTTTGTTGTTAAGCTTAAATATGAAATGACACATCACTTTCTGCCATAATATCAATTGAATCTTTACTTGGATCACTATCATATTATTTATCTAAAGGATAAAAAGAGGTAGATTATCTTCTAGCTGGAGATCTAGATCTACTTCTATCACCAAAATTAGAATTCAAAGAATTTTAAGAGCGAAAGTCTTTCCTACTTAAAAATGAGGATTATCCTTTTTAATACTTTGCTAGATCGATTTATCCTCCTTATATCTAAGGAGGAAGAGGAGGCTCTTCAAGTTCTTAGTATGAAGGCATTTTAGTAGCAGGAGCTTTGGTCTTTTCTTTGGGTGATTTCTAAAATAAAGTTCACATTTTAAATACCTTTATAATTTAAATTTCCTACTTTCAATACCCTCACATTAAATCCTTTATATTTCTAATCTATTAAATCAAAAGAAAATCCAAATTTATTAGCCAATATAAGCATTTCCAGCTAGAACTAGCTTATTTTATAAGAACGATTAATCTAGACAATTGTATAAGGTTTTAATTCTAACATACTTAAGAAAAATAGAAAAAGAAGCTCTTTATCTACAATAAAGGCATTTATCTATGAGACGCTTTCATTCTTACTACTTGCTTATTATATATTTTATACTTTTAACTGTTTACTTCGCTTTTTAACTCCGTTTTCAAATAGTAACTTCAATATTTGACTATAGATTAAGGAACTAATTCCGCTCAGCTTTTTAAGAATATTTAATCCATTATACTAGTGAAGTGATTTCTCTTTCCTAAGAGTTATATATTCAATTTACTAAATGTTCAAACAGCCTTAATTTTATGCTTGGCTATATCTGAGATAGAGAGTTAAACTACTATTACTATGAATAACTTCCTTTATTATATACTGTCTAGTATAATAAAAAGGTCATGCAACAGTTTTTATTTACAAAAAACTATATTAAAATGATTAATCCTAGGATACTAAACCATATAAGCAAGCTTTTAAAAACGTTTCCTAATCTTTCATTTCCCTTTAGCTATTTCAAAAAAAATGTAAATGCTACTTAACCTCTAATTCCCTATTATTGATTTGAAGCTTAATATCGAACTTATATAGAAAGGAAAAAAAAGGGTTTTGCTTATAAATATTTGATGGTAAATATTGTTGTATATAAGCTTAAAAATTATAAATTTTAAGCTAATTAATTACTTTAATAACCAATACAAAAGTGACTTCAATTATGTAATTCAAATCTAATTAGTTCAAACACCAACTAAATTTGCCTTCCTACAAATTAGACTTTAAGTTAGGGTATTTAAATCTAGATCTTTCAGATTTTAGTAACTTTGTGAATTAACATTTCTGCTAAGGAGCTGAAATTTTTATACCTAAAGCTAATCTTATTTCTACTAACTTCTAATCAAAGTTAAAGGGTTTTAGAACTCATTGATATAATTAATAGCTTTTATCCCTTTTAGATAAATGAAATAAGCATTCTGCTTTATTTTAGTACAATGCCTAATTTATATTAGGTAAGTAATTATTAGAGTAAGGTTGGATTAAAATAAGTCTTCTAAAGCTAACATATAAAGCTTTAGTTTTAAGATCCAATAATTAAGAATCAAGAAGGAAGGAGACTAAGCTTGAGGCAATACATTTTTAACTGCTTTACTAAAATTAATGAATGACAAATTAGAAGATACAATAAACTATCGAAATGAATAAGATAAAATGAAGGGATATAAAGTTAAGTGTTTTAAGGATTAAATTAAATAAATATAAAGCATCAAGTTAAAAATATCTAATGCAGCTAAATCTGCTTTGGTCTTTTCTTTTTATTTCACTATTCTTTAGGACTATTTTAATAGTCTCTTCTTGAAAAGCATTGTTATTGTCTTAGATTAATGCTCTGTAGTCATATTAAAAAGCGCCTTCTATCTTTAATCCTATTTCTGTTGTTTCCCCCTCCTCTTAACTTTTCTTACTCTTTAAAGCTCTTATTTCTGCTCTTTTATAATTGAACTATTGCTTATAAACCATTTTACTAAGGTACGAGCCCATTTATAGAGTGAGGTTATTTTATAAATCTATAAAATAATTTAAATACTAATATAATAATAAATCACTAGCTAAGCAACTAAGACTACGGTTAGACCTAAAGGCTTTAGCATTTCATACTTATAGTTACTCTTTAGTTTAGTATTTATTCTATCTATCTATTGCTCATAATCCTCAATTTTTGTATTATCTTAAGTTGGGATTTAGATAGTTAATTGAAAATATTATAGCTACTTTAATAAAAAAAACTGGTGCCAATACTATAAAATTTAGTTTATAAAGCTTAGTAAAGTTCTTTAAAATACAATAAAAATGATACCATTTAAAGATTTTATCTCTTTTTGCTAGCTAACATTATTTTTGATATTTACTATAAGTTTTCTGTAGCTCTAGTCATTCTTATCTTTCATTGATGCACTATTGCTTAAAAGCTTCATAATATTCATGTAGCTTTTATAATTGCTAGTATAAATTAGATTTTCCAATCTACACTCTTAATAAATAGATTCATTCAAAACTTCATTTTATTTATTTTAGTATAGAAGAATATTAAAATGGCTAACTCTGAGATTTGGCTATTAAAGTGATAACTTTTATTCTGTTTACCTAAAACTCTATTTTCTCTTATATCAGACTCAGTCAATTACCAACCTTTTTAATTGCTAGTTACTATTTAATCTCATATTCTTTCTATAGTTCTATTATAAAGTTAGTCTCTTATAGCAGCTAACCTTAGAAAATAATCCCTATCCTTCTAAATTTCCCTAAGTACATTTTTTCGTCTTTTAACAGAAAAGATAGTAAAGTATGCATTAATATCTTAATGAGAGCTTAACATATCCAAAATAGTTTTATCAAATTTGTGCTTAAGAATAAAGCGATGATAGTTCTTTAATATACTGAAGCTTTTATCTATTTCCTACTAAATATATACAAAATTAAACTATTTATCATCTAATTTATTTCTAAGATGAAGCCTTATCCCTTTCATAGCTTATTATTAATACTTCCATCCTAGTTGTTCTACTTACTTCTTTTAGTCCCCTTCTAGTTTTATCAATAGTATCCAGTTTTAGAACTACTCATTATTACCTTAAACGTCTTCTTATTTTTCTTTTTTTGTCTATCTTATTAAAAATTAGTATTTATGAAGTATAAATAAGCGTTTTTAAAACGCTAAAGATCCAAAGCTATCCTTATAAAAGAATCAAGACTTTATCTATTTTTCTTTTTAAAGCTAAGATGATGATTAATTATTAACAGTCTCACTTGTATTATTTTAATAAATTAAGCTCTTAGTTAGTTAAACCTATTTTTAGAGGTAAAAATATCAAGAGTTATATGGCTTTCTTATATGATGTCAATTTCTAGCTATAAGTGATACATTTACCTTTAATAGATGAACATCTTATTACTTAAAAATGCTTTGTTTACATGTAAAATTTTGTAGTGAGCTGTTAAATATTTAAATAGGCGATTAAAGAGATGTATGGAAGAAGAAATTCATTAATGAACGAAATGGTTTAAATCTTATATGTTTAACTTCATTTTTTTGGTTAGATTAACTCTTCTTTCTTTTAGTTATTCTCCCCTTAATAATCGCATTTCTTGAATACTTCACATGAATCAATTACTCTAAAATAGGTTAGCAAACTTTATTCATTATAGCCTTCATACCATGCTTCCAGTTTTTCAAAGTCTTATTCGATAAATTTTTCATCATACTGGTCATATTCTCTCATCTGCTCATTATAACTTGAATTAGCTTTAAAATTATCATTTATCTTTCATTTTAATTTCTTAAATTTTTATAATTGCTTTCATATTCTTTTGTTAATATACTCTTACTATTTCTTATAGCGGTAAAAGTCTAATCCTAAGTTTAATTAGTATTAATTTAGTTCCAATTTTCTCATTATTCGATACCTATTACTTAAAGACTAAAAATCCTAGCTAAAAGTATTATAGCTTTTCACATATGCATAGTCTGTTATATTTTATAATTTCTAGTACTTATTTTCCTCTACTTTCGTATTCATATCATCTTCAGTTGTTACATTATCTTCAGTGCTAAGCTAAGATCTTTAATACTCCTACTCTTACAATTATTTCATTTCTTCTTCTTTTATTTTTTATTATTCAGCTTCTAGCATCTCTTGATACTTTTACCTTCTCCTCATTTCTATCTTATTAATCAGCAAATCTTTTAAACTAAATTAAAAAGTTTAATTTTTGAGATAATCGACTATATAATCAAATCATTATTTGGGTAAGCTTTCTTGAACCTCTATTTGCTATTCTACCTCCTATGTTTAGTTTTATTTTATATCTTAAGTCTTCTCTATTTTTCAGTAATACATTTTTTGGCTTTATCCATAAAAATTTTCAAACAAGATTTCAAGATTCATGAATTACTACTTTTCACTCTTTAGTTCATATTCTTCATATACACTTAGCTATTCTTAGTAACTATGAGATTTATTAAAATTATCTGACGTTTTTCAGTTATATTTTCGGTATTTTTTAAAGAGTCCTCTTATATCTTTAGAAATGGTCATATTCCACAGAGATACATTTTTATGTATAATTTCTTGTCTTTTGTTATAGGTTGAGTTAGCTCTTTTTTAATCGATTTTTAACTTATGCTAATAAATTTTCTCAATTTTATTTTATTTTTACCTATAAGTATCATTTTTTTTCTTTGATGCATTGAAGTTACTTTCTCTAGCTTAATTTCCTGATTCTTTTTAATAAGAATACTTATATCAGGTTTCTTAGTTTCTCTTTTTAATTCCTTTTTTGATATTATTTAAAGTTTTATTTTAAGAATCTTACTGCTTCTTAACTTCATCCTGTTGGAGTATTACTTTCCGCATTCTTTCTTGTTCATCTTTTAATTTTTGTTGGTGTAATGCTAATAATCAGTCGTTTTATACTTATTCAAGACCTTTATCAAGCAAACCATATACTGTATGTACGAAAGCATATTAGGAATCAAAATAATTGCTCAGCCAATAAAATTTTTTTGGCTAGTAAATTCCTTTTTAATTTTATGTAAAATACTCAAACTTATGATCGATTAACTTCACATTGATCCATATCAAATCGCTTTCCTTAGCATATTCCATTTAAAATCTGTTAGGGTGAACACTTTCCGAACCTCCGCTTAAATGGCTTACTCGAGGTACAATAGGACTTATAAAAGTTTTCCTTAAAAATGCTCCCAAATAATAATGCATACTCTGTAGAAAGTCACACATTATAAAGCTTTCCTTTCAGTCTTATCAATATTATCCATTAAATAAGAAAGATCATATTCCTCTTGCTTTCCAATAAGGAGAAAATGTCACCAAATCCTCTTCTAAGTTTTTATTCTTCGCAACATACTTACTAGAAGCTAACCTCATAACTGCTATGTTTCCAAAAAATCGAGGGTTAGCGAAGAACTGGTGATAAGAGTAAATGAGGAACTCATAAAGATCAGTGGAAGGAATAAGATCATCTTCATAGAAGACAATATAAGGTAACTAGAGATGTTCTAGAGTAAAGTTCAATAAGAAAAAAGAGTTACTAGCACAGTAGAATTCTCTTTCCCATGATTTCCTATACTTCTTTATTTTTCTGATCATTTTAACTTTATCAATGATTTAATCATTTTTGTAAATATCTTCTTTATAGTCTTTATAGGGAAACTTATTGAATTTAATTCTTTTATGATATAAGTGAACAATGTTGAGCTTGTCTTTATAATAATTGATTACATCTGTTACATTCTAATAATTTCCATCTTAAGAAATAAAAATTATTGTTTCGTTAATTTTTCTGACTTTAGTGAAAGCTTCAAGTACTTTTGACAAAGTATCATTCCTTTTATAAGCAGTAATTTAAAAGGGTATAATAAACTAACTATCTCCTATTTAGGTTTTTAGTTTTTTAAACTCTTCAGTAGCTTTTTCATAAGGAGATACATCTTATTATCATTCTGTTATGTAAGCAGGACAAAATTTATGTTCTTCGTAATATTAAAAGATAGTCATTTATGTTTAATGCGTTGCTTTTTTTTGAACTAAATAAGTGTTATTATTATTTTTATTTAGTCCCATTGATTTTTATAATATAAACCCCTAAGCTCTTTAAAATCCTGTATTCTTTCGCAAATATCCTGCGTAGTTTTAATCGATTCTATAAGATTGCAAGATCATCAGCCTGTTGTATCAAAAAGTGGTAGGAGTATATTAGAAGTCTTTGATGAAAAGGATTTCTTTTTCGTTTAATTGGGACTGAATTAAGAAGAACTGCTTAGTTCAGCCTTTAAAATAGTAATTGTTTCATTCTCAATACCTGGATTTCAACTTGCTTGTTTGATTTACTACAATATCGTAAAAGGCAAATACGTTGTTATTTTCATTGTACTTGTAGTCTGTTTTATTAAATAAAGTTGTACCAATTCTAAGCGAATGAGCTGTTTATTGATTTCTTTTTGTATTATGCACTTGACTTCTCAGAATTCCGTCTATAAATAGCTTTGAAGTTCTTTAAGAGGAGTAAGTTGAAGCAACAATTGCCTAAAATTAAACTCACTTTTTAATAGGAATATTTTCAGCTAAGAGCCGAGTAACTCCATATTGGCTTCCAAGTTCAAGGTGTAAAGTACTATTAGTTATCCACACCATATATCCATAATAATCACTACCCGTTCCATTGCCTCACATTTTATTACTCAGAATCACTTATGGCACTTCAGTCTATTTTGCAAGGGAGAAATAAAAAACAAGAGTAAAATCGATAAAATCAAGAGGCCTATTAGGACCACTAATCACAAGAAACAATCCTCCTTTAAAAATATAGGCACTTATTAATTAGAAAAGCTAGAAGTACCAAAGCAGTTTACCCATTTTAATAAGGTCAATATAGAGAGTGATATTTAATTTACTTTAATTATATTTAATTATTACACTCCTATTTATTCTATACACATAGCTACTACTCTATTGCTCCATCTCTTTATTATTTTACTTTCCCACACTTGAAATGTCTGCATATATTATCTCAGTCACTTTTTACATTTTAAAGATTCCAACAATAGCTTTCTTTGAACCAAGTCACTATTTCTACAAAACTTATGTAGTTATTTTCGATTAATTAAGACTATGAAAATAGATAAGGATTGTTCTTGACTTATAATGATTTTTGTATATATTAGTTGTATAGAAACTGAAATTCACTTACTGTAGTAATATTTTGAATTCTTTTTGAAAAGCACTATTAATATTTTAGGCTATAATCTTAAACTTGCATGTAATTACTAACTTATGCATCTAATTTCTTAACTAGTAACATGAATTCTAGCTATTTATTTTGCTTGTTATTTGGCTAGCTATATTCTTAGGATAAGTAATTACTCAGCAAACTAGAATACTTAATAATTTTGATATCCTTTAGTTAACTACTGCTAGTTCTTTCTTTTTTTTCTTATAAATTATAGCTGCTTGGAATGTATTAAAGCTTTGAATCGAAGTAATCTCCTATTCAGTAAAACTCTTTGTATTTTATATTTCCTAACTCATCTTTATAAGTATAATCAATTTCGTGATCTATTAAATCTACTTCTATCCAACTTCTGTCACTTTTTTTAAAGGCTTTAATTCGATCGGGATGAACACTTTCCGAACCTCCGCTTAAATGGCTTACTCGAGGTACAATAGGACTTATAAAAGTTTTCCTTAAAAATGCTCCCAAATAATAATGCATACTCTGTAGAAAGTCACACATTATAAAGCTTTCCTTTCAGTCTTATCAATATTATCCATTAAATAAGAAAGATCATATTCCTCTTGCTTTCCAATAAGGAGAAAATGTCACCAAATCCTCTTCTAAGTTTTTATTCTTCGCAACATACTTACTAGAAGCTAACCTCATAACTGCTATGTTTCCAAAAAATCGAGGGTTAGCGAAGAACTGGTGATAAGAGTAAATGAGGAACTCATAAAGATCAGTGGAAGGAATAAGATCATCTTCATAGAAGACAATATAAGGTAACTAGAGATGTTCTAGAGTAAAGTTCAATAAGAAAAAAGAGTTACTAGCACAGTAGAATTCTCTTTCCCATGATTTCCTATACTTCTTTATTTTTTTCTTCATATTAAGCTTATCAATTATTTTGGTATTATTAAGTATTTCATAAGTATCGTTTTATCATGGAATTCTGTCAAAACTTATTCTTTAGTGGTTTAAATGGACAATATTAAGTTTCTACTTATAATGGTTTATAACTTTTGTAACACTTGTGAAGTTCCAATCCTAGGAAATTATTATAATAGTTTCATTTATTTTTCTTACCTTAGTAAAGGCTTCCAGAATAGCTTTTAAAGTGTCACTTCTTTTATAGGCTGTTATTTGAAATGGAATGAAAAACTTTTCGATTCCAATTTTTTTTCTCATCTCTCAAACTTACTTTTCTGCAATTGAATACTCTGATACGTTTTATTACCACTCAGTCATATAAGCAGGACAGAATTTATGCTGAATATAGTACTAAAATACTTTCATTTATGTTTCTTAAGATGATTTTTAAATAGCTAAGTAAGTATTATTATCTTCTTAATTCATATCCTTTGACTCCTACAGCAAGTATCCTTTTATTTTAGTACTTCCTGCTTCTTTTCTAAGATATCCAGCAAAATTTACATTTACTTTGAAGGCTTTTATTGTAAGCAGCTAATTGAACCAAAAACAATCTGAGATTTAGCCATTTGAAATAAATTCCTTCATTTCATTTTCAGAAGCTTATTTATCAACGAAGAAGAAATTAAGAACTTCACCCTTAAAATAAAACATATTACGTTCTCAATACCTTGACTTTAACTTACCCTTTTCAGTGACAATGATATCATAAAATGTTTACAGATCCTTATTCTCGTTATATAAATAGTCAGTTTTGTTAAATAAAGTAGTTCCTATTCTTAGAGTATGAGCTGTTTGTATGTTTCTTATGGTTAACTGCTTCTCATTTTTTAGCTTTCCATCAATGTAAATTTATGTTTTACCTACTTCAGAAAAAGAAGAGCTAATAATAGCCAAAAAATGGATTCATTTATTAGTTGGTATGTCATTAACTATGAGCTAGCTAGTTCCTATTTAACTTCCCATTTCCAGATATAAGTTTGAGTTAAGTATATAAACACAGTATCCATAGAAATCGCTTCCAGTTCTATTTCCTCACATTTTATTACTCAAAATAACTTAAGGAAGTTAGGTTTCTAATTTCTGATAAAAATCAAAACTAACAGTTAGATCGGTATAATCAAGAGCTCTATTAGGTCCATTAACAACAAGAAAATTATCGTCATCAAATAAATGTTCTCAAGTGAGTGGAATGTAAATAAAGAAAGCTAGTAATATTTTCATCTGCTTAGTTTAATAGTTAATTTAAATAAGCAAGCAATATGACTATTATACTTTATTCCATATAGACTATTAAGTCTGTTAAAAGATAATTAGTGAACTATCATTTTTTACTTTAAGAACTATTTTAAACATTAATAGCTAACCTAACGATGAAAGAGAATCTAAGATTGCTCTGATTTAAGAATAACTATAAAGGCTTTGATTTCATATATTGTATTATATTAAGATAATTTTGATTTAACTCTTCAAACTTTAGCATTATACAACTTATTGCTATTTTTACTTCTGATAAGATAGTAAATATAAATGATTCTATAAGTTTAACTAAGTTCTTATAATTAAAAAGCTAAATAAAACTAGATTCCTTTCATTAGAGCTTTGACTATAGAACAAGAGACTTCTAAATATCCTAAGTTAGTTTGATATCTATCACTTATTTATTCTCGCTTCTTATTCTACTAATTTTAGCTATTATTTTATCTCACTAATTTTAAAGTTATTGTAGTAGCAGTTTTTTCATAAGTAGTCAGTTTATCAAACAAATTAGATACTAAAAAGTATAAAAAAACTAGAATTTTAGTTCGTTAAATCGATGTTTAATTCAAAGGAACTGAACACACTAGTTAGCCTGCCATTTTCAAAGAAACCAAGCAAATAAAAATAGCAAAGCATATATAGCAGTTAGATATAAGTAGTTTTACTCTTTCTCTATACTAAAATCTAAGTTATTGTATTAGGTTATTAATAGTATTAAAATAGCACTATAAGTAGGTTAGGAAAATAACTCTGTATTAATGAGATTAATTTTGACGATATAATAAAGATAGACGTCAGTTTGAAGAGTCTTTTTATAATAAATAACCAAGATTATTTGCTTTTATATTACAAACTCTCTATTAGCAAAGCTTTTAAGTGACTCTTATATTTAAATCTAGCCTTAATGAGCAAAACCAGCCTTTTTATTATTATAGCAAGTTTTGACTATTATCAGACTAGTCGTTCTTATCCTTCTGATATCTAAATGATTACTCTTTATACTTAGAGATAAGCAGTCCATGCTAGTTAATAAAGCTTACAAGATGTAGTTTACATTTACTGAAAGGTAATTTAAGAGTAAGTAAATATTAAGCTGGAAGTATAGTTCTTCTTATTGTACAAATTTGAAGTTTAATTTGAAAACTAAAATGGAATGTACTTTATGCTGTGAATAGTTTAATGATTAGAATAGAATCCCTAGAAATTTGTAGTGTGGGCATACTTATTGTGAGTTCTGTATAATCAAAATTTTCTAAACTGGTACCAATCGTAACTGTCCCTCATGTAGAGTCTAATTCAATTTCAAAAGAGCATAAGACCTACCTAAAAACTATATTGCTCTGTAATTAGTTCAATAAGCTAAGTAGAATAAGAAGTCCAACTGCTAGAAGCATCCTAAGGAAGATCTGAGACTTTATTGCTCAACTTGTAGTATGTAAATTTGTGTGGAATGTATTTTAGAACACTCAGGACATAATTTTGTCAAACTAGAAGAAGCGAAGGATATTCTAATTGAAAGTACTAAGAAGATAGCAAATCAAATTGACTAATACTAAACCAAACTAATAAACAAGATAGCGGAATACCATAGCTAGATACAGATTATCGATTAAAAGGCTTCTAAGGATATTAATAAAATCGTTAGCGAATTTGAAAAAATTCATGTTATGGTTGAAAATAGAATGAAGACTCTAATTGACAACTATAACAGCTCTTTGAAATAAGAAAAGCTAAAAGCTATGGAGCAAATTTAGAAGTTTAAAACATAAGAAGAGGAAATAAGTAAAATTAACGAAAGCATTAATAAATTTTTAGAGGAGATATTGTAAATTAAGGATGCTTCTATTAAGAATAAGAAATAGATTGAAACTTTAAAGAAATATGAAGATGAATTTTAGAACCTTCAGAGAGAGTAAAAGTTATTTGAATCTAAAGTGTATTTCAATATTCCCTTTTTCGATATCAAAAGCTAAGACTTAGAGAGCATCATTAATGAAATTGGTGAAATTATATATTCTTCAGACTTATAATTAAAGGATGTTTCAAATCCTATGGTTTGCTATTTCGGTGATAGATCTAAGCTAATGATCTTTGATATAAAAGCTTAGAAATGGAGGACGAAGTAAATTAACATTCCAAACTTCGAGTTTAATTTTTACTCAGCAGCTGTTAGTTTACTAGATGGCTCTGCACTAATAACAGGAGGAGGGTGTTCTAATTAAGTATTTAGATTTTGGTTAGAAAACTAAACCCCTATAATTAAGTCTTGCGCATAGATGTCTTAATTTAGAAAAGAGCATGCTGCTGTATATATAAATAACTTCGTATATGTCATTGGTGGGTATGATGGAGTTAACTCTAAATTTTTGAAATAATGTGAAAAATATAATGTTGAGCAAGACTATTGGAGTCCTTGCGCTAGTTTGAATACACCTGCTTGTGCATTTGGTGCTACTTAACTAAACAATAGATATATTTATATATTTGGAGGCTATGATGGACATTCTAGACTATCTTCAATTGAGTAATACGATCCTTAAGAAGATATTTGAACATTAAAATCCTTTTCCCTTAGATTTCCTCTTTCAAACTCTGCTGCTTTTTCACCTTGTAAAGATAAAATAATTGTTTTAGGTGGAGGATTTTCCAGCGGGTTTTCTCTTGCAGTTGAAATGCTTGACATAGTAAAAGAGCAATGAACTTCACTTCCAATGATGTCAGAAGGAAGAGATTTACGTAACAAAATAGTTTGATTCAATGGTAAAGCATACGCTGCAGGAGGATACAATTTTAAGGCTGAAGTAATGGATTTAAGTAAGAAAACTTGAAATCATATGCCACCATATTTAGTGAATGATAATTTAGATAGTTGGGCATGCGCTCTAGTATATTAGTGCACATAGCAAGATATTTCATAAGAAGAGCAAGAATAATAAGAAGTAAGTCCCAGAGCTCAAAATAGAAGAAACTAAAAAGCTGTCCACAGAAGATTTGGAGCTATGTTACTATGAGAAAATCTATTAATTTTATCTAATTTTGTCAAATACTGAACTTAACTTCATCTCTTAATCTAAATTTTATAAGAGTTTACTTTTAAATATCATTAAGCCCTTATCTCTTTTTATATTGCTGTGAATATTCATCATACGAAGAATTTAAAAGAATGGGTACTTAAATTCTATCTCATAAATATCTAATACCACTGACATTCCAACTTAATACTTAGTTTTATAGATAGATTATTCCTAAAAATCCTTTAAATACAATTATATTTTCAAAGTTCAGACTTTTATATCTTTTTCCTGTGTTTGGTTATAAATTATAAAAACAAGCTTGATAAAAAGAAGATATAATGTTTACTGGTAATTATGTTGAGATTTAGATAAGAATGAGTTTGATTATATTCCTTTCAAATTAGAGTCTTTTCCAATTTGCTTTATCCTAAATATTCTAATTTTAAGTTATTTAACTTTCTTTTCCTCTTAGTCTTTTTAGAAATAAGATATGTTCTTTTCTATTCTTTGAATGAGATTTAATTCTAGTTAGAGATTAATTCCGGAACTTTCTAATTGCTTTATTTATCTCATAAAGCAAGATTGCTCTTTCATCTTTAAGTTATATCATCAGTCACAGCTTTTTGTTTTGCACACTTTTAAAAAAATGTTCATAAGCTTCCTTAAACTAAAATATTTGGTAGCATGGTTTTTTAATGGCACTTCTTAAATTGAAGCTATTAAGGAAAATAAAATTTTAAGCCTAAACATTTTCTAAGTCAGATTGATATAAATCATAATTAGGAGTTAGACAATGAAACTAATATCATAAAAAGGAATCATTATAAATACTAACCTGCCTACCTATAATTTCTTATAACCTAGGATAATTTGCAAAAGGCTCAAATCTATTAAAAGTCTTTCAACTTTCATAGTAAATCTTCTCTAGCATGTGTATACTAACTTATTAGCTACTTAAAATGGTCTCTAATTAGCTTATAACTTATTGTAAGCATAATCATTAGATTCACTATTACTATATTTTTCTTAATAAGAGCTTTATTTATTTAAGCTTCCCTATAGTTACCATGCTAGCTCTCCTTTATTTTAATTTATTCCTATTTTTGAGTTTCATCAAGCAGCCACTTTTACTAATCGCTTAACCATACTAACCACTTTTCTAGTCTTTAAATAGAAAAATTGCTATAAAATGAAGCTTTATCTAAGGTTTTAATTTCTAGTGATATAATTACTCTTCTTCCTAGGTTTCCTATTAATGGTTAAACTCTTAGTTCTGACATTTATTAGTTGATTAAGTTGGAATAATAGATTTAGTGAGATTTATAAATTTAATAAAGGAAGTTTAAAGGATACAAATATAAAAGCACTAGAACAGTAATTTATTAGAAGGTTAATTAGTGAGGCCTAAGATAGATACTCATGCTATCTACTAAAGGAAGCAAAATAAATATCTTTAACTGCTTATTTAAAAAGTAAAGGATGAATAGTATAATTGTAAAGAGGAAGTAGTTGGTACTATATAAGAGGTAAAAGGTTTCTAGAATGAGAGTAATAGAATTAATTAGCTTTGAGTAATTTCATATTGATTATAAGAGTTTAAGTGCTAGCAGTTTAAAAATAAAATGTCCTTTCTCTTAAAATCATTTTTGTTAAGTATATTGATCGTCCATATAAGATCAACTGAAAATTCACACCATTATTAGTTAGGAGAAAGTATTGCGGTATGATATAATAAAATTGGCCCTTATTCGAATCCATAAGAAACCTATCATTACGATACTCTAGGACTTTGTAGAGGATAAGGATCAGAAAAAGCTCATTTGCATAGTATTGGAGAAGCAATAGAGGGTCATGAGTTGGTTGACTCTTTACATAATTTATAGTTTAAAGTAGATGTTTAAGACTCAATTTTATGTGAAATGAAATTAGAAAAGAATAAAGCTGAAATTTTAAGATAAGCAGTAGAAAATTAGTATTGGACTTTGTTTTATATTGACGAACTACCAGTTTGGGGAGTTGTTGGAGAAGTTATACAATTAGATGAGCCTATGCTATTAATTTATACTCACAAAAAGTTCTAAATCTCTTATAATAATGACCAAATCATAGAAATCAATTACACTAACACAGAACCTGTTCCTATTGAAGATGAAATGATCTTATCTTTCAAATATTCTATCTCTTGGACTTCAACTAAGATCAACTTCTCTTCCAGATTTAAAAGATACTTAGAACCTGAGTTTTTTGAAGGATCAGTACATTGGTTTTCCTTACTTAATTCCTTTTTACTTGTACTATTTTTGCTTGGAATTGTAACCTTTATTTTACTAAGAGTAACTTCAAGTGATATTGCAAGAATCTAGAAGAAAGAATAAGAAATTGAAAAAGGAGAATTAGGGTTTGCTGAAGAAACTGGATGGAAAAGAGTTGCTAATGAAGTGTTCAGATCTCCTCCCTAATTAATGATTTTAACAGCCTTTATAAGTTCAGGACATCACCTTATTTTTGTTATTTTTGGAGCTATCATTCTCTGCTTAGCTGAAGAATTTTATGAAGTTCCAGGAAGCTTCACTACTATGTTCTTTGTTGTTTGGGCATTTTTAGGCTTAGTTGGAGGATTTAGTAGTGGCAGATTTTATAAACAGAATGATGGAAAAAAATGGATTCAAACTATGATATTGAGTGCTCTCTTAATTCCAGCAGTTATATCAGTAGTAATGTTAAAGCTTGATTTATTAGCCGCTATTTATCATTCAGCAAACTAAATTCATTTCATTCACTTAATGCTCATTTTTGTGACGGTTTTATTCATATACATGCCAATGTACGCTTTTGGAACTATTTTAGGAAGAAACGTTATTAAAGTGGAGCCCCCTGCTAAATCGAATTTAGTAAGACAACCTGTTATAAAGCTGAAGCCTTGGTACGCTTAACCAATTATTCTATCATTATGCTCAGGAGGGTTAACCTTCCTGGCAATTTACACAGAAACCTATTACGTTTTTTAATCCTTCTATAACTATAAGTTTTATTATGTATATGGCTTTGCATTGGCTGTATTCTGGATGCTACTAATATGCTCAGCTTGTGTTAGCATTGTATCAACTTATATTCTTTTAAATTCAGAGGACTATCGTTGGCATTGGCTTAGTTTTTGTAGCTCTGCTACAACAGGAGGATTTGTTTACTTATATGCTTTTTACTTTTTCGCTCATACAAAGATGCATGGGCTATATCAGTTTATGTTTTACTTTGGCTATGCAGGTAAGTCTTTATTATACTTCTCAATAATACAGGCATTTTTAGTACAATAATAGCCCTAGTGAGTGGTGCAATAGGCTATACAGCTTCATCAATGTTTGTCTGGACAATCTATTCGAGAATCAAAAACGATTGAGCAAGAAACTTAAAATCACAGTCAAAGTTTAATTTTAAATACTAAATTAATAAAAAAGCGCTAATCACCATTAGCCAAACTAACCTTCAAGCAACTATCTGCTAGCTTATCTCTACTCCTCACTCTTTCTATATCTTTAGTCCTATAATTATAAAAGTTTCATAGTGATAATACCAAATTAAGGTTTCTTCTTTACCTTATATAGAGACATGAGTATTAATATATGAGCTTTACTGACTATTTTTTAAATAGTCTAAGGAACTAGAATGAAATGCTAGAAGTTCTTAGTTAAGATCAATTCTGAAGAGTTTGTAGCTCGCTATATGAATGTCTAGGTTTAGCTTTAGAAGGAGTTTTATTGATGCTTATATTAGAATTAAATGATCCTATGTATTTGGAGGCTAATTCTTAAGAGTAAATTTGCTAAGTTACTGAGTAGTTGGATGGTAAAAGTTTGACAGAATGGAATAGAGAAATGAAGATAGATGGAATGACTAGTAAGAGAAACTTAGAGAGGAAATTTCTATAAATAAGGTTAATCAATAAAATTGAAAATGCATGCCAAAATTAGTTCTATCACCGTGGTTATTAAAAGCAGCTGTATCCAGAATACTGATAGTGTTACATTTTGCGCAATTTACCAAATTAACATTTTTAGGTGCTCTTAAAATGGTCTAACACGAATTACATCTAAACAGCACAAACTACTACTAATCTTAGCCTCCTGTCACAGCATTTAATTTACTACAAGAGCCACATTTCACAGTCATCGCTCCTTTTTCAAATTCCAAGACCTTTTTGCAAGACCAGCAGATAATTCTTGCTTTTTGAGGAGGTTTCCAAGGAACGGCAAAGGCAATAGAACCATCAGGGTTAATCACCAAACCTTGTTCTTTCACTTCAGGCTACATTTTATTTATAATAACTAAATTAAATAAATTTGATAAAGCTAAAAACCTAAATTTTCCTTAATTATATTATAAACCAGTTATTTACACACAATTGATACTTCATCTCTCTTAATACCTTTATCACTATATAAGAAAAGTATCATCACTATGGTTATAAAAATTAAAATTCCTTCCACTTTATTCACTTTTCTCATACTTCACTGACTGACAATATTAAAGAGTATCTCAAAAAGAGCCAATGAAACTACTAATATCTCTTAAATTTCTTTTTTCAATAAAACATCCTGAAACGCAATCCTTCTTAGGACAAGTATACTTAAATATTTTCCTAGCTAATAACATTATAAAAGGTAGTTTTATCTAAATTTTAGGTATAGGTAACAAAAGAGATTGAATGTACCAATCATTGTGATTATAGATTAAAAGCAAAAAGGTATTTTATTTACCTTAGCAAAAGTTCTTGTATTAGTATATTTAGACTATTTGCTTAAAGCTTTTAAAAGATAGATCTATTATAATGATCTTAATCACTTTAAGAGCATAATCTATGAATTTTTAAGCTTGCTACTTTACACTTAATTACGTATCTTATTCAAAGTCTCAGTTCCTTTCCCTTTAGTTACTCCTGTAAATATCAATTGCTAGCTTACTTTTACTTATTTTGAAGTCCTAAATGATAGAAGGGTTTAAAAGGCTTATTTTAGTCAAAATTTTAAGTGTAACTAATGTAAAATATTACGTAACTAAATATTCAGGTAATATCGTAAGATAAAAATGGAGGATGAAGTTTAGTATTTCTATAAGTCTCAATCTTAGTCTTTTTTCCCAATAACCTCATATGCTGTTAACTCCAAAACAAGATATAACTCTGTTGAGCCTCTGTAGATAGAAAGCTTTTCAGAATGACCAGACTTCGCTATGATAAGGTTTCTTGAATAGAAGAGGAATTTAGCTCTTCAGAAGTTAATTGCATAAACGCGTGTAAAGGAGTGAAGTGAGGTGCTTGCATTATTGTAAAATACACAGATAAGCTATTTTTAGCAAAACTTTGACATAATTAACAAGTTGAAGTAGTAGATAAAGATATGCAAGAACTTACCTGAAAAGAAACTTCTATTCTGCGTTAGATAGTTTTATAGGTATTTAAAGCTACTCTTCTTGAAATTCGAGACTATGCACCAAATCTAGGGAGATGAAGTTATGTTACGCTAATACTCAAAGACGAAACCCCAGACTATTAATCAAATCAACTGTAGCCCATAATAAATAATTAAGGGAGATTAAACGGAAAAGAAATATTAAAGCTAAAAGTAATTTAAGTAAAACTTGGCAAGGCTTAGCATTCCTAAAAATAACTGCTAGGATTAAGTGCGACTTGTCTGAAACAGCACTTAGGATTCAGATAGCTCTAGCTTATAAGTGTCTGAACCAACAAGTGCATTTGAAATAATTAAGCAAAATCATGAAGTAATAGGGTATCCAACGAGGAATAATAAATGTAGCTTTCATGTTAATGACAAAATTGAAGAAGATGAGGTAGAAATGAGTCCAAGAAGAAGATAATCTTTCGATAGAAGTCGTTTAAGGTAGTAAAACCTATTATAATTAAGCTATTGCAGTTCAGAGGAAGCGAGGAACTAAAATAAGTAATGCTTAGTTATGTCACACCCAAAAATAATCCCTAAGAATTTCAATAGAATAAACAAGAGATTCAAAACTTAAGTAGGAAGTCGTTAAAGCTTATATTCCTAGTTACTAAAGCAAGGGATTGCTAAATAACAAATCAGAAATCTAACTTCACATAGTACGTCCTAGGAGTCTTCTTCAATTAGCAGATTTGGTTTTTACGATTTCACTTATAGGTATTTTTAGAAAAAAGTAATAACATGGAAAAAAGAAATACTATCTTCATAGCCACCAGTCTTCTGCTATATGTGTGAACAGAAAATTCCAGCCTATTTAATAGAAGTACATTCCAAGATCTGCTTGAAAAAAAGGTATTTAGTAGCTGAAAGTGTAGACAATGACAATGAGATTCTTGGACTATCTTAAAACTTTAAGATAAAAAAGTAAGTCAAATCCAGATTGTCAAAGGTAGTTAGTTCTTAAGAGAGCTAGAAGAATAATCAAATGTCTAACATTCAAAAAATAAAACAAATAAGTCGTCAAGCCTTTTTTCTTAATAGGAGCTTGGAATCTCTGGATAAACTGGAATAACTCCATCAAGAGCTGCTTTATATAAATAAGAAACTAGACAAAAAGCTCTAGAAGCTAGTGAATAAGCTAGAAAAAAGAATAGCCATGAAGTATAGACAAATTTTGGACTTAAATCAAACTAAGCAAGAGGAAAACTAAATAAAGCAGTATAGTTTCTTATGAATGAAAAGCTAGGAAATTTTGGATTAAAAAGAAAATGATCAAAAGTTTTAAGTCTCTAACTATAAACCTAACTTTAAATAAAGAAATAACTCACTTAGTCCTTTAATAGCTGAAAGTAGAAACTAAATTTAAATAAGAGATACTGATTCTGACTTAGAGATACGAACTAATGATCCAGAATAGATAAAAATGTTTTAAAATGAGTCTTCTCTTTGACAAAAGTTGTCCAAAGCTGATTTTGAGATTGTGCATAGAATTGGAAAAGGAGGATATGGAACTGTGTACAGAGCTATTAAAAAAGCAACAGGAGATTTGGTAGCTATTAAAGTAATTAAAAAGGAGGATGTAATAGAAAGGAACTATCTTGACTAAATTAGAATTGAGAAATAGATTTTAGGATAAGATAATCAGAATTATCTAGTTAATGGACTGTATACTTTTTAGGGAAAATAACATTTGTTTTTTGTAATGGAGTATATGGGAGGGGGGCATTTAGGACAAATCTTAGAATCTAAATAAAGATTTGAAATAGACGAAATGCGCTTCTATGCTTGCGAAATAGTCCTATGCTTAAAATTCCTTCATGAGAGAAATATTATTCACAGAGATTTGAAACCAGAAAATATACTATTGACGGATGAAGGTCACCTAAAGCTAGCAGATTTTGGCTTTAGTGATAAGTGATCTTTGAAACAAAAGCAAAAGAAAATAACGAAATATGATGGAACTATATATTATATAGCTCCTGAGATTGTAAAGGAATAAGAGTATGACTTTAAAGTAGATATATGGGCTTTAGGAGTACTGTTTTATGAAATGGTAGTAGGAGATCCTCCTTTTTGCGATTTAGAAATAATATATTAATAGATACTTTCCAGAGATATAGCTGAATGAGATTATTTAGTTAAAGTTCTGGATCCTTTCTTTATAAATCTGATAGAGACCTTACTCTAAGTTGATCCTAAGAAAAGACCAGATATTTATTAAGTATAAGAGCATTAATTTTTTCAAGGAGTTAATTGGAGCAAAGTTTATCAGCAGAATCCTCCATTCATTCCAGAAAACCAAGAGTTTCCATAAACTCCACAGAATATAGTGTTCACACCTTTAGAAACTCCTTTAAACTTGCCAAATAGATAAGTATAACCTATCAAGTTAAACTCAATATCATCAATTGAAGACATTTCATCTATATCATCTAATGAACAAATTTAGCCAGTCAGTCCTTAAACTGCATTAGATCAACTAAAGCAAAAAGAAATGCACAAAGTAGGAAAATTCAGAAGCTTCGCTAACATGCGAAGATTATAAGTAAAAAAGCCTTAGAAAGACTTTAGCAATGCTAGCGAAGAAGTTTAATCGTCAAGAGAAGTAACGTAAATGGTAAAATTCAAGACAAAGCAAGAAAGCAAGTAGAAATGTTGCAAGTTCATAGGATTCGAAGGAACATCAATTCAAAACTTATACCAAAAAAACGAAAAAAGTTTGAAAAAGATAAGAGATATATTTAGGCAATCAGCGATAAATGATTTAAAAATATAGAAATGAATATAATTTTAATTGCTAACATTAACTTACTCTAAATCATTTTAATTAAAACTCTAAGTCTTTGATAATGCTACTTCAGTCTTTCTATCTTCAACCAAAATAATATCAATTCAACCCAAAGTTTCTTGACAAGAGCTACTCAATCTTATAATAAAATCTCATTGGAACTATGCAAAGTGGAGTTTGAGCATAGCGTTCTAAGTACATAAAGTCTAATTAGGAATATAGAAAGTAATGAGTATTATGGAAATTAACTAAGTTATTAGTTATGATTGTAGACTATTTTAACTCCCAAATTCATTTTGATAATAACAAAATAGAATTTTCCTTCATTTATACTCTACATAATCAATCTTACTATATAGTCCAATACTTAAGTTAAAAACTTTCTCACTATTTTAACTTTCAGTTTCAAAAAACAGAAACTAAATATCAACAAACAAAGCTAAAAAATTTGAATATAAATCAGTTTCAACTTTTCCTTCATGATACTAAAGAGATAATAAATATGAGTTTGCAAGCATTAAATAAGTAATGAAATATAGCAGACAAATATTAAATAAAACAATACTTTAAAGAAATGAAATTTCAAAAGATAAGTATTGATCTTTTATATCTTTAAGCTGGTATATTAATTATTTAATCAAACTCTAATAAAAATTTAATTAACAATAAGTAATACTTACTGTATCTTAAAAATGATTGCTACTATTATTGTTCTTTATATTTTAGCCAACTTTTCATTGGTGAGATCTCATCGTTGTATTCATGACCAACTTAAAATAAATCCTAGATAGGTTCCTTTCATCTAGTAAGATAGCCAGGAAAGGAGATTTTAGTAAGAGGAAGAACCTGCTCCGATTAGAATCTACTGGGATTTTTAGGGAGATTTTGCAATGTCTACAAATGAAAATGAAGTGTTTATTAAGAACGTTTTGATACCAGCTGTTAATGATTATTTTAGTACTTTATTAAAAGTAAGAAATCCTATTCCTTATTTAAGTTTATTTCCTTATGGAGATACTTATTGTATTGACATCCTAATCCCCTATGACTACAATACTTAACTCTTGGCATATGATATTATTGTTTTTGTTACAAGTGAGTATAATCCTTATGCTTCTTATATTGCTTGAGCTGGAGCATGCTTAACTAATACAATGGGGAGACCAATAGCAGGTTAGATAAACCTGAATACTTATTATATAACAGAAAGTAATTGAGCTACTTCAATCTATAGCACTGTTATCCATGAGCTTACTCATTTGCTAGGTTTTAGTAGATTCTTTTACAATCGATACTTAAACCCTGAAACCAATTCATTGTATGATTTTGTGATAGTTTAAAAAGCTAGCATAAGAGGAAAAAATGTTACTTAATTTCGAATGCCTTCTATAAATGAAGCTGTGGGGATTTAGTTTAACTGTTCAAACGCATATATGGAGTTGGAAGATGATGGAGGGCTTGGATAGGCAGGATCCCATTGAGAAGGCAGAATAATGTATAACGAATATATGGCTAGCTAGATAAATTTGAATATGCTTAATATTATAGTTAGTAATATAACTCTAGCGTTCTTTTATGGAACTGGCTGGTACATTCCTAATTGAAAAATTGCAAATTTCTTAGAATTTGGATATAAGCAAGGATGTAGCTTTTTTACTAAACCATGTGCTGAGAAAGATACAGTTCCAAACCCAAATTTTGAAGAATTTTGTAATGCTAATTATATATAAACATGCTCAGCGGATAGACATTAAGTAGGAGTTTGTCCTCCTTAGCATTATGATTAAAGTTTAGATAAATCTGAGTAATACTGATCTGATTCTTTTATTGGAGGCTTCTATGAATATATCGATTATTGTCCTGTTACAGTCTATTACTAAAGCACTAATTGCTAGAATTAAGCGTCTTAGTACTATAATACTTTATCTTTATACGATGAAACTCTTGGAAGTAACTCAAGATGTTATTAAGCAAATTCTGACTCTAAAAATTATGCATTTTGCTTCCAAACGGCTTGTGATGGTAATGGCATAATTCTATTGAAATTAAGATATAGGGATTGGATACTATGCCCTCCTGGAACTACAATAAATCATCCTTCATAAAATGAAATATTAATAGAATGCCCTAAAAGATAAGAAGTTGTCTGTAAATCAGTTAGAGATACAGTTAAATGCTCCGATCATTGTTCTATTTGCTCAAGAGATGGTAAATCTTGCTACATATGTAATAATGGATATCAGTTAAAAGACAGTTAATGCATATGCAATTTATATTTATTTAACGATCAATGTGTTGAAGTATGTCCAGATGCTCTTCCTTTTACAGAGAACGGAATTTGCACTTGGTTTTGTTCTAATTATTTATTAAAATAGACAAACACTTGCTATGATGAATGCCCAGAAGGAACTTTTCCGTATTATTAAGAATGTGTTGTATAAAACAGTACACTATTTTAATTGAAGGTCTATATATCAGGTGACTAAAAACGATAAATCCTTTCTTCTGAAGCTATCGTTTTATATACGAAAATTATAACTCCTTCTTCGAAATCACTAATGTATTAATGATCATGCTAGGTTCCATAAAAGGATAGCGACTTAAATTAGAGCTTGCATATCCTTCAATAAAGATCTAAATGTGACTTTCCCAGCATTCCAGAGATCTCCTTAAAAGGAGATTTTTTCTTAGAAGACTAAGAGCTTTAAATAACAGTGAACGTTTCTATAGATGGAATGTAAGCAACTGATACTGCTTTTATATATAAGACTAGTAATGTTTCTTCCTTTATCACTATCAGCCTTGATGATTTTGAATTTAATGTAGTTAACTCTCAAGGTATCATCAAATTATACAGCTCTGTTCTGATTCAAAATATAACCTTAAATAAAACTATTTGGATATAAAATCCTGGGGATATAAAACAATCAGCTATAACTGGGATTAATGATTTGAATATCTTACTTAATGGAACTTAACTCACTTAAGGAGTTACTTACGACTTTATACTTTAACTTTGAGATATGGAAAATAGACTTTATTCCCACAAAAAACAAATTTATGTGAACAGAGCTCCAATCGGTGGTAGATTTAGTATAGATCCACTAAACGGAACAGCTTGAGATACTTATTTTAAGATAGTGAGTTCTGATAGTTATGATCCTGAAGGAGATTATCCTTTAAAATTTTAGCTTTTCTATATAAAAGGTTAAACAGAATTTGCTTTAAGTTCTCTTCAAAAAGAAGATCAATTTTAACTTCAGTTGCCTTAAGCTGAAGGAGTTTCAGAAAATTTGACTATAGCTTTATTTATATATGACTAATTTGAAGGCTTAACTAAGATTTATAATAATGCCACTATCTTTAAAACTACCTTAGATGTCACCTAAGGAATTCAACAGATTAACATGCGTACATTTGATTAAAACTTTGCAGCCTTGAATTTCTTACATGATATTGCAATAGAAATATCTTAAGGCTCTTAGTTTATCTCTACATCAGATATAGATTTGTATTTGAGCCATTTATCCGAAAAGGTAGAGTAAGAATAACAGTCTTTAATCGCTCTTTCAAGCCTTTAGCTAATAAGTAGAAACATAACCTATCACAACCTGCAATCCTATATAAATTCCTTGAACCTATGTCTATCTTATGCAGGAAACTATCACTTTAACTTAGAGTAGTTAAACAATATTGCTTCTATAGTAGAACAAATTTCTGTTATTTAGTTGTAGGAAGGAAATGAAAACTAAGATAATACTAATAAATCATCCAAGAATGAAACGGAAGATTAACGAAACAATACAAGAGAGATGCTAGATAAGGAAGAATGGAATTAAACAGTTTGGGAAATAGTAAGAGACTCTTCTCTTTCGTTTTCTAGTTAATACTTAATTCCAAATCAAGAAGAAGTATCAATCATCAGGAAAAACTTTGTTATTTAGATATCCATGTATGACACTAAAACATTCCCTAGCCAGTTTTAACTAAACAATACAGTAGTTCTAATAAATGAATCAATTAAGGACAAAGAATGCTTAGCTGCAATTATTGCCTAGTTCAACTTTAATTCTCTAGAAGCAAGTGATTAGGAAAGACAAAACTATGTAGGGTTTGAAGTTTATTCACTATGCTAGAAATATGAAAATGGAAATATAAAGAAAAGAGAAAAGCCACTAAAAATAAACATAGAAGCCTAGTATTTAATCCATCTTAATAAAACAGACTAGTAAGACTTACATTGTTAAGTTTGAAATGAAGATTTATTTGAATGGGATGCAAGTCAAAAATGCTAAATTGCAGTAACAAACCTGTAGAATGTGTTTAGCTGTAGTTGCAATTATCTAGGAGTTGTTAGAATTAGTGATACTTAAGAATCAAGTTTACTAAACTTGGAAATAAAATAAGGAAAGGATTAAGAAAAAGCATATCCAGTGTATATACTATACTGTATTTCTGCCCTTTTCTTGCTTCTCCTAGCTTTAAAGTTACTCCATTACAAGATTACTCTAAAAGAAAATCAAAACACTTCTAATTAAGAAGATTAAAAGGCTTTAAATTAGCAGAAATTTTTATTATGATGCTATAATTCAGCGATACTAGGTCCATGAAAAAAGACTTAAAAAAGATAGTTAAAATCCTATTCACTACTAATTCTTAATTACTCAACTGCTCTACTCTGCTTATTTACAAATATTATTTATGCATCTAAGTATTTAGATATTGGCGAATTTCATCCTAAGGACATTATTTCTGCAGTTGTTATTGCAATTGTTGTTTCTTCCTGGAAGTTTGTGATTCTTATTCTTAGCCCAAAAGTAAAATATTAATACTTGCTATCCTTTGTAGTTATCCAGACTCTGCTTTAGCTGTCCGTAACAATATGAACTTGTATAACCTATAGCACTGAAGAAATTCTCCCCTGGTTATGCTGTTTTTTTATAAGTTATGCCCTTTATTTTCTAATTCTAGATCCTATATTTGCACTTATATTCATTTCAGTTAAATTTAGTAAGAGTATCCAAACAACCTAAAAGTCTTAAGATCAAGATACCGATTTCTTCCAGCAGCAGAATCCTAAATTAAGTAAAAGTGCTAATATCTTTATTTCTTAAATTGAAGCTCCTACGTTTGACTAAATAAGGTATTTTAGAACGTAGAAGCGGTTGTTGACAACTCCCTCTGCTTAGAATTAGTAAGTAGTTTCTATATTTAACAAAGATATATAACTTAATAGCGAAAACTTTAACAATAATACTCTAATTTAAGATGAAGCAGCTTAGTAGATATAAGAGTTCTAAGACCAAAGAGACAACTAATAGCATTAAAGTTCTATCTCCAGTAAGCTATAAAAAGAAGAAAGTTCTATAATGAATCTCATGCTTCCTATCCAAAAATTTGAGATGTTAGAAGTACATCCTTTAGAATAAAGTGCTCCTCCATCTCCTGAATCTAGCAATTCTATGGAGCTAAGCCTGGACTAAAAATAAAAAGTAAACACGCTGTTAAAAGAATCTTCAGATAATATTCAAAATAGTATTTCTTTCCTTATGGCATAGGAAGAAACATTCATACACTCTGATATAGGAATACAAGACTCTTTAAGGGAAAACTTTTTATAGAGTCTAAATATGAATAAAGAAAGTGAAGATGAAATAACAATTAACTTGGTCGATAGTAATAAGCTTACCTTCCAGATTTCCATTAATATAAATAAAACCTTGTTAGATCTAAAAATATTGGCTACTTAGGTGTTTGGATTTAGCTTGGATAGTGTTCAGATAATATATAAAAATATTATTATAACTTAGTAGGAAAAGCTTGATGATGAGATCACTCTTTAGTAATTGCAATTATAGAATGATGCATATTGCTTTGTATCTGAAGTCAAAACTGATCAACTATAAATATAAATAGATCCTGATTAGCAAGTTAAGTAAGAAGATAAGAAGGGAGATGCAATAGCTCGGAAAGATTAAAAAGACAAACAGTATAATCAAGAGCATAATATACAAGAACTAGGAATAAGCAAGTGTACAATATGGTGAGAGAATGTTTTCCAAGTAGCAAAGATTTTTAATATATTTGAAGTTCTTTACTATCTTATTTTCAGATATATAAATCTAAATCACATAACAAATTAGTAGAAAGAATTAATATAACAAGTAGATTTGTTAATAAAGTAGCCATAATTATAAACTTAGTTTATATAACTAAATCGAGTCAAAATAAGAAGTAATAACTTTAGCAAATTTTGTAATAATTAGTACTAAATATTTATCCTATTGCTACTACTTTCAGTATCTGATAGATAAGAAATTCGATCATTCTTATTTCTATTGGATTCAATTTTTAAGAATTGCTCCTAAAAATTAAATTTGGAAATGAAAATTAAAGTAAGGAAGGAAGCTGATTGATTATCTTGGATAGCGTGAGTTCTACATTACTGCTATATAAAGAAGAGAAAGCAGTTATGCGGAATTAATTGAGTAGCTATATATAAAGGATTGGATTAAGCTTTAAAATAGATATATTGAGGTTTATTTACTTAAGTAAGATAATTTATTTAAAGAAAGTTTGAATATTATTAGCTGCTCAATCCATTTTAGCGAAGGGCAAATCTGGTTTGGAAAAGATAGAAACTTGCTGAAATTTGCTCTTTTTGGATGTAAAGATGTAGCTCAATAAAACGTATGTAATAATTTGTATCAAAACAACGCTTCCTGTCATAAATTTGTTCCTTACATAAGGAGCTACGATTAAGTTGGAAATTAACGCTAAAACAGGAAGGCTTAAGAAATAAAAGGTGACGCATAAAATAAATTGCATCATGAATATTTTTATATGATTATTAGGAAGCTTCTTGTAAGTCAGTGATCCAGCTATTATAAACCAGATATACTAAACTATTCTGAGTGTTACAATAACCCATCCAGCAAAACCTTCATAATCAGAAAATTTATAATGCTAATCACTTGATGATTTGCCAATTCCAACAGTACAAACATGCATAAGGATTATAAAAAATGAAAGTGGAATAGTTAAGTCAATATCAGGGATTTCTTTGTATTAAATAGTCCATCCATGTGACATTAGAAGAAATAGACCGCTTAGTAATAGCTGAGATATTATTTAAGAAGCTTAACTAAAAAAATCAAATACAAAAAGACCTTTTCCATTAGTAGAATAAAGTCATAAGTGAAGTATCTGGAAAAAAACATACCCTAGTTCAAAAATTAAGCTAGAATTGAGAACTAAAGTTGTTTTGTCTACTGAATCATTTGAGTTATACTATCTTATAGCAGTCTTTAAGTTTTGTCCTAGTAAGAGTAAAAATACAAACCCAAGAAGAATAAAAACTTATAATAAACCACTTTCTTCAACTGAAAAATGCGATCCATCTGCATTAGTAAATAAAATTTCTCATTTTACAATTGGTCAGTCTTCATCGATATAGCAATCAGATACGGAAACAAACCAAACATGATCTCTCCTTCTTTATCTTAAGCTTCCAGTATTTCACTCACTTCAATCTCCATTAAAAGGAATGTTCAACCATCTATCCCTCTGCGCATATTGAACTTTTTACTAGCATGTTTCCTATAAGATTGCATCTGTCCAATCTTCATCCAGATAAATATGATAGTTAATCTTTCTAGTTTCATTAGATTTAAAATTCAAATACTTACTAAATCTCATGCGAATTTAATATTCTCCCTCCCCTACAGAAACTCCGAATTTCGAAAGGTAGATTCAATTTGTAGATTTGGTGAGAACAAATTAACTATTAACTACTTTGGAAAGACATAGGCGAGATATTAATATTAGCAAGCTTATTATTATCATTATTTTAATTATAACCAAAAACTCATTTTTATACCCTAGAATTGTCTAACCTTTTCCACTCTATATACTACTCTCTACACTCTCCAAACTATACCATTTCTTACTCTTACCTTTAGTATACTACTCTTTCTTAATCATCTCTACTGCATTGTCTCAACTGAAAGCACTTTTAAATTTTTGGAAATAAAGTGACAAATTTAAAAGGTAAATGCTATAAAACGAAGCTTATATCAGTTTTAATAATACTTATTACTTAGTAACGATTTTGAGTTTTGAAGCATAGAAACGAAATTAGTTTAGTGCCTTTTTTCTACAATTATATGAGAAATAAATAAAAAGTCAAATTTATAAAGTATGCACACTCTTATCCTAGTTAAGATAACTTAAATACAGTATCTTTAGTACCTTTACTTTAACTTCATTAAACAATATTTATGACTATCAAGAGACTTTGCCTTGATCTTAAACCAAGCAAACCAGTTATATGCATATAACTTTAATTGTGCTTGATTAATAGAATCAGATTTGACTTCTAATTTAGATGTTTAGAAAACTTCTGAATTTTTAATGAGAAGGTTTTAATAAGAAAGTTCATTAGCTGTCATTTAATATCATTTTTCTTCTTTTCTTTGTTCAGCATAATTCGATAATATAAAGATCTTATTCCAACAGTGCTTGTAAAATCTCATCCATTGTCAATTAGCTATTTATTCTTATTAACAAAATCTTCCTCAGATATAGTAGAAGCTTATTCATTTGGAAACAAAAACTTTAAAAAGATTCTTTCGATTCTAAATTACCTCCATTTCAACCTCAAATTATTAATATCTTTCACCAATGAAGAATTGTTCTCAGAGTAGTTTAAACAAAACATAGGGATATATTCAACAGTAAGATTAATAAGGATTTGCATCATCTCTATACAAACGCTTTTTGAAATTGTTCCGCTACATTCAGGATCAAAAGTTTTAAATAAAAAGGCTGCTCTTTTGTATGGTTTTGCTTATTTTGATAGCGCTATGGCACATGCTAATAGTGGCTTCAAGTTATATTTGTTCTACACTACGTACCACTAATAGAAATTTTTAACACTATTGCTGATTTCTTCTTATTGAAAACTCGCTATTTTCAATCAACTTAGAATCGCTTGCAGCTATTTATAATTAAGCTGATTAGCACAAGCGTATTTTTTGTATCCAATGTAAATCTAGCTGGGCTTCAGAAGTGAGTACCCTAATAAATCTTCCTTAGTTTCCAGAAACGTAATTTCTTCGATTTTCTTCTAAGGAGCTTCTGTGCAGCAAACGAACATTTTAATTAAACGCTTTTTCAAAGATTTATAAATTTAATTAATTTAAGCGAGAAGCGCGAATTTATTAAAGACTAGTATAAGTCACAACGGTCAAAAGGTGTTTAGAAATCTCCCAATTTAATTGGAATTGAATAAGCCTTCATATATTAAGCATACCAGTAGAATAAATTTTAAGCTCTACTTAATAAAACAATTACTCATAGAATAACCAAAATACTTCTTACTCTAAACTATAATTTTGACTTTAAACTCCCATTTAATAAACTTATTTAGTTCTCCAATTATCAAAACACTTCCTTCTTAATAACTTTCTGCTATATATTTTTTAATTTTCTTACTGGAAAAACTAATGAGAAGCTAGATTTAAGTTCAATATTTAATCTTTAGATTTAGTCTATTCACTGTAATTAAATTAAATAATAGTGAAAGGCTTTTATATAAGTAACCATAAGTTAAAGGTCATTATTAAGCAAATATAGCATAGTACTAATAATAATTAAATTAATGGTATTAAATAGGGGAGTTAAGCATGTTGATAGAAATTTAACTTATATCAAAGCTTTTTTTTGAAGTATGTGTATTTACGTGTAAATTAGTATTTCCTATTCTTAATATTAACTCCATACTTATTGTATGAGGAAAGATAGAGATTAACAGGGAAATAGATGAACAATGAATTAGGATTATTCGTTGCTAAGACTTAAAAAAGTTTAAAATAGTAAAGTGATTTTGTTTCTTATCATATACTCAGATATAAAAATATTTGTAATAGACAGCGCATAAAGCTGTTATCACAGCGATTATCACTAGTATTTGTTTTGAGTCGCCTCCAGATTGAGTCTTCACTTCGGCGTCTTCTGCACCTACTAACTCACCTACATAATATTATTCTAACTTTTTTCTAGCTCCATTCCCATGTCCCTAGTCTTCGAAATCTTGTGTAGCATCTCGACCACCAACTAGGAGTAGCGATTAGTAAGATCCAGGATGATCCTTAAATTTGGAGACGTCATAAACTTTTCCGTGAATGCAGACCCACAAGTTATCTTCTTTATTGTGCTTAGCAAGATCTTCATGTGTTATCTCATTCATTTTAAAATTTAATTAAATCAACTAAAATTAAGGGAATTAAATTTACCTAACTAATACCAGTTTTCTAAAAATAAACTTCATTTAATTAAACAAATTCCTCTACCATTCTTATTAAACTTAAATCACAGCCTTAATTATAGAGTTAGGCATAGTTACCTGCTAACTGTAGTTTTACCTTGTTACAATCTAGAAGGTTTTACATCCTAGCTAATTAAATGAAATTCTTTCGTTGACTACACTTATACTTATTACTTTAGTCTCTTCTGTTTTTTGCTTTACTTCATTTAATTAGTTTCTTATGCTTTTGTTTAGATAATAAACTTAATATCCTACTTTGTTAAATACACAATAGTCTCTTTTATTTTAATTGTTTAGAAAATGAATGCTATTTACTTAATATAGTCAAGTTATTTTTATTATGCTTATCTGATGTAAGAGTAAAAGAATTTGAGGTATAGCTTAATGGAAGAAGTGTTTATATTTAAATATGCATTAAAAGCTATGCTTCATCGTTTGTTTTTTAGCCTTCTCTAAGTGAAAGGAATTAATTTAGTCCCTAACTTCAAAGAAGGAGCAACAGTTTTGGGGTTTTCATAGTATGAATATTAGCTTTGTACATCACTTTAAACTTGATGATCACTGTCTTCATTATCTTCATATATATTGTAGATATTAGATTGTCTTCTCATATTCTCATTACTAAAATCTTGTTCATATTCCCCACTTATGCTAGTTCTTATTTTATCCTTTTACTACTTATTCTAATCTTGAAGAATTATACTTTTACGTATTTCTTGCTCTGTCTCTTTTTCCTAGATTATAGTTGGAGGACTTATTTCCTATAATATTATCTATTTGGGGGAAGAGTAATCTTTTCGCTAAACTTGTAATGATTTTCTAAGTAGTAGCTTATCCTTTTAAATAGAGGGTTTTTAAGACTTTTATATAGCAGACTTTTGTTAATTAGATTACTGAGACTCTAAAGTGAGTACTTGATGAATTTCTTACTGATTGTCTTCTAATGTGCAAAACATTGTCTTTTTACTGTTTTATTCATTTATAATTGATTAATCAAAACCACCTCATATCAGCACCTTATCGTTAAAGCTACATCCTACGTAACCCTCACTGTATTAGCTTTAAAACATAGGAATTTTTCCTAGGATCTAAATATGCTTTCAGTTTTAATTCAGGAAATCAAAGCAGTAAACTTCTTCTTATAAGGAAGCACTAAATGTTTTAAAGTCATTATCTAATCCACCTATTACTCAGATACTGGTTTAAATGAAAATCATTAGAGAGTTACATCTAGAAGTGGGCTAAGTTCCTTCTAAGTCCAAACTATCCAAATTCTCTCAAACTAGATATTTATTACTTAAGTTCTTCTCTAGCTTTATTCTTCAAAAATTGTGGTTACACTCTTAATTCTAGTTCATCCCTCCAAAAATGTAAATCCCCTAAAATTAAGCTAATTTCTAATTCTTGCAATCAGGAACCTCTAGAAGTGATCAATCATTGTTCTCTATAATTCATGGCTCATACACTCCTACCATAGATAGTCTGCAAAGTTTACCTGGAGAAAGCTTTTAGTCCTTTATTACTTACTTTTTAACACCTGTTTTAACCCATTACCATTTCTATAAATGTAATACATAGAAATCATCAAGTAATTCACTTTATAGGTTTATTCCCCCATAAATAATGAAATATTTACCAGTTCTAACACTTCCAAATCAAGATCTTTCATCTGGTACCTGACCTGTAACTATTTACTCTTTTCAGGTTTTGGTTCCTAAATCTAAAATGAATAAATCTTGGCATTAATCCTCACATTCTCCTCCATATTATAAGACAGTATTTTAAAACTTTTTCATGCTTGCTCCCTCTTTCTATGGTGGGATTTATCCATCTAATTTATTAAATTTTCAATCTTTCTGTGTATAATCATGCTACCAAAGTTCACTTGTCTTTATTACATATATAATGCTTTAATGCTCTAATAGAATATCATTTAGTTAATAGCTTGGCCCTTAAGTAAGTTTTGGCTTCCATACAGCCGGAAAATTAACATAATTAGGGATTTAGATCTTTTCAGAAGATTCAACTATATTATCCTGCAAATTCTACTCTGTATCTAAATGATCAGTTAAGATACTCTATCTTTAAATCATTTTCAATGAGCTGCTTCTTTTTTAATCTTGCTTCACAACTTTCTTTCGCTCGACTTATTGAACCATCATGTTTTATTTTTCTACAGGTCTTCAGTTAATTTGAGAATTCTATTGCTAATTAACTTTCTTATTTTTATTCTTAATGTTTTGCTTAAAATTTTGGTCAAAATTTTGATTTTCTAGATGATTAGAGATTTTTTAAGACTTTTAAGGTGAATGATTATAACTATATATTTAGTATGATTCTAACAAATTAACTTGCACTCCTTAATCTTAAGTTTCCTATTTAAACTCAGTTTGTGTCTATTTTCCATTTCTCTTTCAAGCTGTTTAAGTTTATACACTATGATTTGTTAACTTTTTATGAAAAACTTTTTGCTGAAATGAGATTTAAGTTTCAATAGGTTTAAATTACTCAGACTATTGGTTCTCTTTTACTTAAGTTTCTAAAATTTCTTAAGTTTTCTTATATTCTGCTTTGTACATTTGCTTAAATTACTCATTTATTTTATAGAACAAAAAATTCTTAACTGTGGCTTTCACATTTGAGTTTATTGCTTTAAAATTTTGATTGCTGGTATAAAATTCATTTTATATTGATTGAGTTTGTTCTTCTTAATGTTTAATAACTAGTTCTTCTTAAGCATTCTCTTTAAATTTAGGAGTTGGAACTAGATGAACTGTTTTCTTTCTCACTCTAAGTGACTAACTTCTTTCGCTTTTTTCACTTTTTTCACTTTTCTCTATTTTCTCACTCTTCTCACTTTTCTCACTTTTCTCACTTTTCTCTATTTTGTCGTTTTTCTCACTTTTCTTAATTTTCTAACTTTTTTCTATTTTAACGCTTTTTTCACTTTTTTCTCTATTTTCACTTTCCTCACTTTACTCTTTTTTCTCACTTTTTTCGCTTTTCTCACTTTTCTTTTCTGTTCTCACTTCAACATTTTCTTAAAAGGAGTTTTAATTCTATAAATCATTGCTTATTTTAGAAGAGTGAATTATTGAATGTTTTTTAGATTTTAGATTATTTATATTTGACTCTTCAAAAGATTCTCATTCATCTTGTATCTATGAATCTGACTTATTTTCTTCTATTCCCTAGTTTTACACTTTTTTTTACTATGGCTGATTATATAAAACGCTAGGTTTTTTGGAACTAATAATAGAGTTGCTATTGATCTACTAACTTATATTAGATTTATCATCTTTCTAAGACTATTAAAATTTAAAAGGCGATTAATACTTTTAAAAGTACTCTTCTGACTATCATAGTGAGCTGCTTGGTTAGTTTTTCTTTTCTTCTGAATTATTTTCACTTTGAGAAAATTCTTCCTGAAATAGATCTTTATAAAGTGAATCCATTGGCAATATAGTTTAAAAAGCATCTGAATTCAAATAATTTTATACTTACTTTATTAAGTCAAATCCTATTACCTTATTTTGATATCTGTTTCAAAATTAGTATTATCTATATTAATAGCCATATAGATACTTCTTCCTCTTTTAATAATCAAATACTTATTTTATCTTATCCATAGCTTGCTCTATCCTAAGGCTTTAATTTCTATGTTATTAGGCTGAATCTATTAACAGTTCTATTATTAATCTCATTATATTTACATAGCACTTTCTAATAAACTTATAACTTCAGTTAGCTACAGTTTGATTGACTCTATTATTAATTGAAAAGTCTGAAATACTTGTATAAAAGCTTTTAATAGCTTATTACCATTTAAAATATTCAGATCTCTTTTGGTAGAACTATCATATAATAATCTTTCTTAATAGATTAGGATACTAATTATTGACACTGTATTATCATCAATTTAGATAAAATTAAGTTGCTAGTATTTAAATTTCTAAGCTTTTAAAGACTTATATTACTTTATATGCTAAGAGACTCTAAATCCCATTTAATAATGCTGATTATTAGCTTTTATTCTGAAAAAGTTTTAGATCTTATTTTTACTTAAAGAGTTTGTCTTTGATAGTGACTTAAATCCTTCTAGAAATAGCAGACTATAAACGTAATTTTGATCTTATGATAGTGTAATATTTATATAATAAGTTTGTTTAGTGCTGAGTGTTGAAAATAGCTTTTATGCATTAACTCCCAAATGAATTACTATTCTTTAGAAAATTCTAATCTATATATCAACAGATAGCTCTATTCATAGCATTATACTTTTTCCTTACCCTAACTAAAGAGTTTTATTTAATTTAGCTTTAACTTCTCTTTTAGATTTAATTTACTTCAATAATACTTAAATTAAGAAAATCATTCACTTGTATGCTTTTATAAGGTTCTAGGAAAAATTTAGATGCTTTAGATATTTCCTTTACCAACTAGTTTACAACCAATTTAATGCTAAGCAATATATTGTTTTCCTAAATACTATAATATATAATTACCCCCTTTGCCTTACTTTATATATAGTAATAAAGATTAATTGGGTTATCTTTAAAGTTGTATATTATGTCAGCTACTAAATACCTATTCCTACAATATTAGCTTTAATATATTATCGTACAGCTAGTTCTAACTTCTATACATTTAGCTTGCTTTATAGATTTTAATTTAGATGCTTTTGATATTTCTGTGCTATTATATGCTTTATATTCTTTGTTTGCTTATATTGTAGATAAGTGTTTAGACTCTACAGTTATAGCCTCTTATTTGTATCTACTTTGAATATTTGAAAATATAGTTTTCTTAGATATTTATCTTACTACTTATATAGAGTATAGTTATAGAGCTTCTAAGAAATAAAACTGGTTCGTTAGTTTATGTTGATCGTTATATCCTTTTAACTCTTTTTTTAACTTGTAATAAACTTGTAAAATTGAGAATTAAAGTGACTGAGAATGATGCTAATTATTGAATCTTATTGCTTCTCTTAGTGAGCTAAAGAATTATTAGTATAAATAAAAAAGAAAAGGAATAATTAATTTTGACAGTATTTATTAAGTTTAATTTTCAGTTTAAACTAAATTCTTTATCAGAAACTATTCAAGGCAACTTTAAATTCACTTACTTCTTTTATTATTCAATGGCATAATAGCCAAACTTTAGAAGGTAGGCCGCTAACTAAGGTCCATAAATGAATTATTAAAAAGCAACTCCAACATAATGGGCTGCAGAGAGATAAAGCTGATTGAGATAGAATGCAGGATTTTAAATGCTTAACGATACCTTTAAAACACATGATGGTAAAACTGAAGCTGATGAGTATCTTGTGTTTGTTGTTAAATTACCAGAAACAGATGTATCATTACAAACTGGAACTGTACCTGTTTGTACTGTAGATTAAATTATGGGCTTGGGTGAAGCGTGGAACTTGCCAAAAAATTTTGGATTATTACCTTGTAGAATAGTGGATCATCCATTTTGGAGAGAGAAACTTCCAAAGTTCGAAAACTTCTTAGTATCATCCTTTGTTCACCTAGAGCCTGATGCATAGAACAAAAAGCAATTATTAAGATCAATGGGAAAATAAAAAATATTTGCTTTTGAAATGGTTTAGTCTTATCTAGCATGTATTCATGGTACTTTAATGGCTTATTATAGCTCAGGAGAAGATAAATATTTGAGCTATATATGGGCTATGATAAACACTACATAAATTATTCTAAGAGAATAATCCGTCCAAGCACCTGGCTTGTTAGATTTTTAGTAGAAATTGTAAGGAATATAACGTCTGGAGTAGCTGATGAAGAATAGAGACAGCTCTCTTGAAGCAGCTAAATAATATAGAGATTATATAAACTCTCTTCATCCTAGTGATTATTACTTCATGCTTTATAACATGGGAGATTCTGAAGTTTTATAGCGTTCTTAAATAACCAACTTATGGTCTTTTATCTATGGCTTATTGTTTACCCATCAATAAAATATAACAGTTGATGGATTATCTGACTAAATCCTAAGAATGATTTGGGAAAGAGCTGCTAGAAATATTCCATCTCTTGAAATGAATACCATATTTGAAAGAGACTTACTCATTGAATATTTACACAAAAAAGCAGGAAGTTCAGTGCAAAGTACGCTAAGAAGTTGAAATTTCGTACTGGATTGTTTCAGAACAGTATTTTAGAGACCTGGAGGAATGCCTAGCTTATATACTACAAAGAAGAATTTAATCCTAGTAAGGGAAAACTGTAGAGATTTGAAGGGAATTACTACTCTATGCTTAGCAATCTGTCCAACTGTGAAAAATTCTTTAAGTGATGCAGGAGTTGCAGAATTTATTCTAGGAGCTAGTAAACTTGATAGACATGCAATTTTAACAGGATAACTTATGCTTAGTTTAGTATAGCCAAATGCTCCCACACCTCTTTTAGATTAGAGAATATAGTAAAATATTTAAAATGTTCATAGTGCTTAGCAAACTTAATAGCAAAAGGTATAGCAAGCAAGATAATTGTCAAATGTTTATCAATCCTTAAAGTCTTCTTTTGGTAATCAAATTCATACAAATTAAAATAGCAAAGAATGAAAAATTACTATTATCGGTCTAGCAAAAGATGGAACTTAAGAAAGTGCAAGAGCTCTCTAGGATATTCTAATTGGTTGTAACGAAGAATGACCTTCGCCACCTTTAGGAACCAAATCTATTTTACTTATAATTGCAAGAACAGCTTCTTAAGATAGTGCAGTATACTAACTTTTCAAGGACAGACTTCCTAAGCTTAGTAAATATGAATTGAATTGGGGAAACGGAAAAAGATCTAAAAAAAAATAAACAAGTCTTATAGCAAAGCAATTAGGATATGTTATAAATAAAAGCTAAATTTAGGATATAAAGTAATAGCTAAAGTAAGTTGAAGAAAAAGTTGAAAAATAGGAAGAAATATAAGAGGAAATTGAATACATTCCTTCAGAAAAAGCTATCCAAATAGTAGGAATCTTCAACGAAGAAAAAGAAAGAATGAAACAGCAAATGGAAGATGAGGCAGAATGTCCTATATGCTTTACTCCTTTCTCTCAAATTTAGAGTGTTGCTTTACATGGTGATTCACGTCATTTGGTATGTGAAATATGCCTATAGTGTTTGAATTTTTGTCCTCTATGTAGGTAGAAGCTTTAAACAGATTTTTAATTAAAAATAATCTTATAGTTTGTTTGAATCTGATTTAAAATAGATAAAATGTCTCTTTTAATATCTTCTAAGAAGAAGTTACATAATGATATTTATGATATATTTATAAGTCTAAAGTATATATCTTTGAAATTACTTAAGCATTTCTAGTTTCCAAATAGCTTTATTTGCTTCAAAGAGTTCATATGTTATTACTAGATTACATTATTCTTAACAAATTTCCAGTGAAAGGAAAATCAAGTTTTATTTTTATAATTCTAGGGAAGAAAGGAAAGAATTTTGATTTATGACAAAGTTTTAAAAGAGAACTAAAAGCTATCTTAGAATTAGTTCTTTAGAAATATGATTATTACAGATAAATAAATGAAAACTTTAAAAACTTTTTAAAAGTAAAAAAGTAAATGTTTCCTTATAATAAATATATGTGTACTAGTATGCTTATAAAATCGTAATATTAATAAAAAAGAAAGGCTCTTAGAAACTATATTATATCACAGTAGATCATCAAAAGCGTAAGAAATATATCAAATAAAATATCAACATAAACAAGAAAATTACTATAATCAGTATATTAACCTATTCATTAATTAGTTTATTAATAATATATCTACTTTTTTATTAACTCTTTAGCAAATCATAAGTTTCCCATTATTTTTTATCTTAAATCTAGATATTTTTATAAATCATTTAGTGTATCAAATGTTTATATCATATATAGCAAGATTTTATTCAAAAGATTTCTATTTATTTCTTCATTTAGTTAGTTATAACTACTGATGCTTTGAGTAAAATAGTTTTGTTTTATTTCTAGATTATATTATTTCAATTTTTAAGCAACTTGATTAAAGTAACTATACAATATTAATTGTCTAAATTAACGATAATACAATTGACTTAAATAAGCATTATTTAATATTATAAAGGTAAACATGACTCCTTTATTATTATTTTAGACAGTTATTAAATCTAGTTTTAGTTAGTTAATATCTTTAAGTTTAGTTCTATTATATTCAAATAGCAATACTTCTCTCTTAGATTACTCCTTTTTAAATCTATTGCTATGCTTGTCAATCAATAACAACATTTATTTATAACAATTTATTAAAAAACTATCTATAAAATATTGCATATGCTTATGTGCTTATTTTTCAATATTTCATTCTACTTTTTGGAACCTAAAATAAGCAATTTTGCTTTAAATATTTTCTTCATACATATTAGTTATATTAATAAGCTTAAAAGTTTAATTTGCTTATACTGAAGAATTGTTCTTTCACTTCTTTCATGTGAAAGTTAAGATTATAATAAGATATCTTCTTTTAATTCTAACTTATATTATCCTTCAACTCAAACTGCTTTCATTTCTTCTCTTATTGTTAAGCTACTAGTAGTTTCTTGGAGAATCATTATTTCTAAATATTTCCATTAAACATTTGTTGCAAATATATTAACGAAGCAACAACAAGCACAGACGCATATAAGCAATATAGTTAGAAAAACTCATAAAACTATTTCCAATATATCAATTCAAAAAACATCTTTACTCTCTTCCCTTAAATATTAAGCATCTGTAAAGCTGTTTAAGCAACTAAGTTCATCATTATCTGCATTTTCCTCATAAGATTTAAGAAGATTACCATACTTAAATATAATCCAATTTCTGCATACTATTTTAGATAGTTAATTGTACTGACAGACTTCTCTAAATATTTCCTTCAAAGTATATTATAAATCCCAAACACTAGAAGTACATCGAGCTTATCCTTCTATTGAATGAACACACTCACATCTTCCACTTCTGCATTCTTTATCTTCTGAGCAAATTTCTCATTCATACTTTCCTTCTTAAGTAAAATTATTTTAGAAGTTAGTAAAGTCTTAATCTCATATTTTTGATTATTTTGCTTTATTCTAAGTTAAATACGTAAAATTATCACAACCGAAAACTCCCTAATAGAAGTCTACTTCTTTACAATACTATTAATGCAATACCAAGTAAGTTAAAGGTTTTTACTACCAATCATAGTAAAATTAAGTTCTTCATATTTCTCAGCATTTCTCAAAAAATGTTCTATAGCACATCCTTAAGTGTTAGAATCTTAAACATGAACAAAGTTATTCTTTTTATCTAGTCTATAGCATAAATTATCAGAAACATAACTACTACAGATCAATCTGGGGCATTACTTACAAGACGCAGAAAAGAGAAAAGAAAAGTAAGAAGTTTGAACTTTAGAATAATAAAGTCTCATATACCAACCAACATAACCTCTTTATCCTTATTTAATACTCTTTTCATAAGCAGTTACTAAACTACTTTTATATCCTAAACTTCTTTTATCTATAAGTCTATCTGTCAAAATTACACATTCTTTGCATAAATAAGCAAGTTTTAAATGTGAGCTCACTAAAAAGATTTTTTTAATTGTATGTTAAAATTAAATTATAAGAGCCCTATTTAATCAAAATAACCTTAAAAGGCTAAAGGTCTATAAATGGTATTACTTAGAGTTCTCAGATATTGCTCTTTTATAAAAACAGTTTAAGGTAGATTATGCTAAATATACTTTGATATAAGTCTTTAATTGGAATCTCAGAACTCTTTCATACTAATAAAGGCAATTTATTAAGACTAGTTTGGCTTAAAGATTCTCACTAAATAGAGTTCTTCTATTTAGTAATTCATATCCTAGGATTTAAAAATAACAAGAAGTAGTGTTGCATTATGTGTCTTAAATAAGCTATTTAGAACGAGTTCTTGGAAGAAACATAATGCAATAAAAGCAAATAACACTGAATGAGAAAGTCAGCTAGTTACTCATGACTAATTCTACATTTATACTTGAAAGTATAGAACTAGTATTGAAGTGTGATAAAATGTAGAACCTTAAATAGAAATATTAATAAAAATAAGGAATTATATTAAATTCCTGTTTAAATACAGTATAAAAGGTATACCCTATTTTACTTAAAATAAACTTAGCAGGTATTCTTCAAAGAACTACACAGAACTATCTAATATTATTGAATGATTTTTTAAAGTTAAAGTAACTATAAAGAATATAATTAAAATCATTAGCGATATATCTTTTTAAAAAATACCTGCCTTCAAGAAGATATTTTACACTACCTCTCAAAGAAGGAGAGGAAACCAGAAGTATCGCTTTTATCTTCTTTAGCTTTATCTAGAATAACTTTTTTAATACCTATATCTGATTAACAGGAAGAAAATTATAAAATTAAGAAATAAAGTCCAAACTAATTCCTTGCATAGACTCCTCCAGAAAGGTAAGCATCAGCATAGCTAAGTCAAGTAAGAAATAGCTCCAAAGATGCAAAAATAACGACGAAAGGGATCAGTTCTAGAATATTTGCAATAAATGCTTTTCTTTTTGACTTGACTAATGAGCAAATTTCTGGAATGGACTTAAAGCAAGCATTCAAAATCCTTTTCAGATTAATAAGAATCGTCATAGACTATTATTGCAGTTGTATGGAAACACACCCATCTTCAACTCCAAAGAAAGGTATGAAGCAAAGAAAAAGAGTTAGATAACGATAAATATATAATGTCTAATAGAGTGGAAAATATGCTATTAAATAAAACTAAAAAAGTTAAGAACAAGATGAACAGCTAAAAAAATAAAACATCTTCGCAATAATAGATGCAAAAGCTTTAATTTTATTGATTAATTAAGTGATTCAAATGGAATTTGGGCCTAAGGTACTAAAAAAAGGGAAATATACAAGATTCAAGAATAGATGCCACTCCTGTAGTTTGGCATAGCATATAGTAAGAAATTGTAACATATTTTGAGAATATAAGAGAAAGCAAGACACTATATTTTAGGAGGAGCAGCAAGATTCTGACTTAGGATTTCAAAGTTATGGATTACAGACAATGGGATCTATATAAAGAAAAAAACAGGAATCAATTAATGAGTGGCCCATTTACAAAAGTCTAAAAGTATTTTAGCAAACCTAATGATTTAAATTTGATTTAGCAAGATCTACTTGGATTATTATTGAAAATAAGCCTAAATTTCACACAATAGTCTATAATTGAAGTATAGCTAAAACAAATTTCTCATATAAATTTAAATTAATATTAAAGTGTAAGATTAACAATCTTTATACAAGCCTGATAAATTATGAACTTTATAAAATAAATAAATTGGATTCTTTTAGTTTAATACAATTCTAGTCAATTAAAACATATAATGAGCTAAATATCATAATCAAGCTTAAAGATTATAGATGATTATTTGGATCTTGGAATCATCAAGTTGTTTTCATTTAGCTAGCTGAATATAAAAAATTTTAAAAATATTGGAAGAAGCAACATTATTTATAAGGGCTAAATTATAGGTAGAGATGTAGCAGTCAAAATGAAAGATTTAAATTCCCAGTATGCAATTAATGAGCTTGAGCATTAAGCAAAGTTTAATCATCCAAATGTACTTCTTCTTTAAGGAATATGCATTCATGAAAATAAGCTATATACAATTTATCCTTATTAGGATTAAGGTTCTTTGGATAGGTACATTTAATACGTTAATAAGATCTAAAATGAATAATAAAAGCGAAAACTGAAGATTTCAATTTTGACTGATATAGCTAAAGGACTATAGTTTCTATATGAAAAGAAACTTATTCATCAAAATTTGAAACCTTCTAATATCCTACTGGACAATTTTGAAAACGCTAGAATAAGTAATTTTGAATATTCTACTACCTTTGATTGAAAAAATCAATTTAAGGTAGAACCAGGATTATACCAGGCTCCAGAATTATTAACCTATAATGCTTAGCCAACTGACAAAGCTGATATTTACAGCTTTGGCATGATAGCTTAATTTCTATTCACTGAAAGTGAGATTTAAAAATTGCCATAGCAATTATCCTTTCTAACTGATTGTACTAATTAAAATCCAGACAAAAGACCCTCTGCTGATTAAATCATAGCGAAATTTTACTAATGCAGCGAAAATAGGAGGATATAGGCAAATTAGAAAGTGGTAGTATAGAAAAAATTGCATTAATCAAAGGAAAATGAAAGTTTGAATATATGGTATGACATTTTAACCTCATTGTTCATCTTATTTCTTATCTTACTTCTTACTTCCTTTATAAAAGCATAGGATCATTTTAGATAGGAAAATCAATAGCAAAGAGCTTGAGATTTAATATTGCAAGGAAATTTCTTAGAGAAAGATTAGAGAATCAATTTAATTTTTTTTGAGCTAAACTGAAATAATTCCTTCTTATAAACATTCCAAACTTCATTGGAGCTTTAGGTTCACAATTTATAAAACATTTAACTTTATTAAAGTGAAAAAGAAATACCATTGTGACTTCATGTTTTCTAGAGACATAAAGACTAATTTGAAAAAACTTTGTAAGATTCTAAACTGCTAAAGGAAATATAAGCTTCACTTAATTAAACCAAACAAAAAGCACACTTCTATTTAACATTATCTCCTCTTTTTGATTCAGATTAAGAAAAGGGAAAAATAAAATCTAATTTTACGAAGTTTTACAATTTATGAAGCAGATATGCAAGGTAGCCAATTATTTTTCCTTAAGATGAAGAATTTACAAGAATGTAAGTCTTTACGGATATTTATTACCAATTCACTAATTAAAAATAATATTCCAAGATTTAATTTAAGTAAATAGATGGTTTTCCTTTCTTAGTAGATAAGTGAATTCGTTGAAAAAATAGAAACCAAATTTTATATGGGAATAGATGCTAAGAAATTTGGACTCCAATTGGTGGCCCCATTTTTTACATAGAATCAAGTTCAAAGCACTTCAAGCTTAAACATCATTTTATGTCTTATTGGTTAGAAAAAAATAAGAAAATGCTTCAATTTTACTTTGAATTTAATCCTTCTTAAACTTATTGAGAGTAAGAGAACTTTTAAACTAATTTAAGATTAACATAAGTTTTTTATACAATCCTTTAATTTAATTTAAGTATAACATTTGATCAATAGATTTAAGAAAGTGAGAGCCTTTATTATCTGCTTATATTTTACAACTTACTTAGAGTTCTTTTTTTATTATTCTTGCTTTTTCTTTTTTTACAGTAAAGATATAATAAAGGGATTATATGAATCAAATAATTTAAGTTATAAATAATCATAGAACTTATGACCTAGTAAAGCTTTTTATAATGTTAAGGTTGTAAAAGATATAAGGTAAAATTAGACTGATAAATCAATCTTTGAGCTAATTATTTGGAAAAGCAATCTTATACCTAGCCAATAATCTTTTTTTAATGTCTGTAATACATTTAGTACTAAATAGATATGCTCTCATACTTAAGTAATATAATTTGCTTATAAACTAATTAAGCTTCTCTTATTACCTTAGTTTAAGTTTATCTCTCATCATAAAATTTATGTTATTTTATGAGTAAATCACTCCTTTTTATCAGAAACTCTCTATTTAGTAAAAATATTGGAAGTTCATTAATTATCATCATTTCTTCTCTTCTTGTTAAACTTAGTCAAAATTTAAGAATTTGAATTCATGCTTTTTATTTGATTTAATCTCATCCAAGCCCTTTTTTTTTAATTAGCAACCATAAAATTTTATACCGATTGCTAAATTTTATCTTTGATAGTAAAAATATAAAAATCTAAGTTTTAATTCAGTTTGTAGAGCTACTAGTAGTGTAAATAAATAAACTACACTTAGAAGTTTGAAAAATAAATTCTAGAATGTTATTAGATTCTTAGAGACTACAATGATAATTAAGTATAGTTCTTAGTTATTGATTGATTTACTTAATCACAAAATTAAGAACAGCTTTATAGTTTTCCATTGCTAAGCTAAAATAATATCTATATTTAGTAGCTATCTAATAAATTATTATCCCATACAAAGATAAATTCCTACTAAGAGAAAGATATCAGTCATGATTATATTACTTAACTAAACAGGAACAAAATTAATGATCTTAAACATTCTTCTAGCTAATTTTAGATCTAAGCTCTAATAGCTTTAATTAACATTCTATAATAGTTACTTTCTTTTTTAATAGTAATGCCTTATTAAATAAAGATATAAGGTTAAAGCCACTTGAAAAGAAAAGCTTAAAGAAGTTAAATGCCTTTTATTATAGTTGGACTTCTAAACATTTATTATTAAACTGTCAGAAGTTTCTAAGTTATTGATTATGCTAGCTTGCTTAATAATCATTCTTATAATACTAGGCCAATAAGAAAGATATATAAATAGGAATAGTTATTAAGAATACTACCTTGAAGGTAAATTTCATTTTAGCTTAATTGTAGCTAGGATTTAATTAAGCAACTGTTTTCTTTATAATACAAGACAAAATCCCGCGTTTTCCTTAGAGAAAAAAGATACTTATTTAGCTTAGCATATATATTATAATAGAGTCAGTTATAAAGTTAAAATGATTATAAATAAAACAATCAGAATACTTAAGATTAATAACCATTATAGTAAATCTAGTGCTATAAGTTATATGTTCATTTTAATTAAAAGAGTAATTATAGTTAAATGCTTAATTTATTCATAGTTGAATCATTTGAATCAATAGAAGTAAAACAGAATTTTTAAATAGAATCAAATAAAATAATTATAGCTACTAGTATCTTAAACTAAAGTAGATAGAGTAAATATTTTGCTTTTCTAATTCTATAGAATACTTACCTCAATAGACAAACAATAAATTATATAACTCCAAACATTACTAATAGCCATTAACTTTCAAAGCTTTAAGACTAAATGTAAAAGTTATTTTATAAAACCGTTTATTTTACTAATTTTTAACGTTCAAATATAACTAGAAATGTAAAATCATAAAATTTTCTTACACTACAATAGTGACAGATTTTAATATTTTGAAGTGTTTTAAGTTATACAAAATATTTATTTCTAAAGAAGTAGATAAAATGAAATGAATATACTTAATATTTAGAATTAAGATTTACTTTCTTGATATATTTTTTAACTATTGCCTTAAGATATACCCAATTTTATTTACTTTGCAAAACAAATATTTAAGTGAATTAACTTTTTATATGCTGACTTTAATTTTTTTAATTAAGCTGTTGGAATATACAAATCGAACGAATTCCTAAATATTTTATTTTAATTATTCAAAATTTTATTTAAAAGCAACAAAAAAGTTAAAATAGCTTCAAGCTTTCTATTGTTCTATTACAATCCATTCTTGCATATTGCATAAATTTTCAATCTTTACTCCTCTTACTAAACTTTAATTACTTTTACTTCTAGAGAAATTTTGACTATTTTTCATCATTTATTGATTAATTTTTTCTTTCTAGCTAAGCATTTTAAAATAAGAATTCTTCATAATATCAGGTTCTTGTAGCTAATTTAACATACTATTTTATTTCTATTTCTAGATTTTCTTAAATTAGTTAGGAAAATGATATTTAAATAGCACTCTATAGTAATTTTCATCAAATTCATCTTTCTTAGGAGATTGCATGCATGAATATAACTTTCTTTTATTTAAACTTCTTGAACTTTTTAACCTCATAAATTCTGAAAACTCATTATAATTGATTTACTGCTATTTCTAGTTATCACTGTATACTTATAAATTCCTTAAGAAAGCTCTGTTTTCACTCTATTGCAACTAGCTATTTTGTTATTTTATGCTAAAGTCTATTTATGAGTTCATTTAGTCTTATTTAATTTGATTAAACTTATTAGGTAACTTAAAGTTGTCTAGATTAGGAAGTCTGCAGGTATTATATGATTTCTGAATTTTTTCCTACTAGAAATGATAATTCTCTTTAATCAATTTCATGTTCTAATCTGATTTTAGAGTAAATTGCTTAATTTGGCTTTGCATTTTGTGATTAAGAACATGGTTTTTATGCTGTAAGAACTTATCACTGAATATATTCGCCATTTAATAGAAATGTAATTCCCTTTAAATGTCTAATTAGCTTTACATTAGTTTACTACTCACTCAAACTAGTATCTTCCTTCCTCTTCTCTTAGATACTTATTTATTTATTATCTTAGAGCTAGCTTTTAATACTACTATCACATATATTTAGATTATATTGAATATAGAGCATTTAAGAGAAAGCTGGAATGATTAATGTGAAGTAAATGGAATAAAGTTAATAGTCAACAAACTGAAATTAATTATGTCAACTAGCTTAGTTCATTTCTGCTTTAGCAGTTATTGCATTGTGGATAAAGGCTGACTATTAGATAACGCATTTATAAAGTTGATAAAGGAATGAATAATTTAGGGTGAAGGAATGCAGTAATTTAAACAATAAGTGTTATTATAAGCTTTTATATTCACAATGCTCACTTTTCTTCTCAGAGAAAGAGACTTTACAAATGAGAAATATTCCTATCAGAATGAAAATAGCTCCACATGCTTAAACCTTTTAGTAAATATCTTAAGAACTTAGATCTTTATTGTCTTTATTCTCCTCGATCCAGTAATTGCATTTAGCTAGAGATTCTTCTTCAAAACCTGAAAAAATTAGAAAGCATATTATTCCAATGAAGTTAAGAAAGGCTAGAATTCACATAGACTTGATGATTCACTGACTAATCTAAGCTTCATTTTCCTTCTGTTATGTTTCTTAGTAGTAAAACAATAAATATAGAATCAAATCTACCAACAGAAGGAAAAAAAGAATCCAAGAGATTATTCCAGCATATAGGTTTGAAGTATCTGAGAAGCATTACAAGTAAAAGGTTCCAAGTTAATACAACATGATCCAACTCAAAAAAGCAAGTAAAATAATAAAAGGCAGCTATAGGGTTTTTATAATATGTAAGCAACCACCTAACAAGTATTCACACTCAGCTTTCATTTTAATATAAAGCAGATTATAAAAACCTATTTATTAAATAACTTCTAATCTAATCAACTTTTTCACTCAGTTTTTACTTATATTTCCTTTAAAACCAAATTAGTACTAACTTACAAATGCTTTAATTAAGTGAAGAAACTAATATAGATAGTAACTAAGATATACCAGCAGACTAATACATAAATAAGTTATAGCTTCATAAGTAAAGTAATAAGACTACTATAAATCCTATATCATTAAGTATTTAATTATCAAAGCTAACTTTTTTAGATTCACTAATCTACCTAGAATATCTAACGCTTTACACTCACTAACTTAGTTTAAATTAACATAGTTATTTATGCTTTTAAGAAGAGCTTTAAATAATTGCTTACCTTTCATTATTAAAACCATATTAATTTCAAAGCATGGAGATTATTTATATTTCTAACTAAACGAAAAAGCAGGAAAATTTAAAAATTGCTCCTTTTAAATTTATTTCGAAGAGAGAAAATAGAGAAATATGTAAAAATAGAAGAAAATGTCAAAATAAGAAAAATACTGAGAAAAATATCAGAAGAATTGTAACTCTAAGTCAGAAACAAATGCTAGCGAACATAAAAATTAGAACTCCTCTTATGTTTTATTTTTAGAGCAGAAATTAGATGAAATATAGTATTCATATCACGAAATTTAATAATATAAAGACAAGCAAGAAAAACTGTAATCAAGCTTTAATTTACTGGAAGAAAGGTTTGTAAGTATGTGCAAAGCGCTTCAGTTATAGAAATAGCAATCGTCAGCTAGCTAGTAGGAAATTTAAGATATAAAGTACTTTTTGTTTTCTAACGATAAGGGGAAATAATTTATATTTCAAAAGTAAAAAATACAGCAGCTATAAAAGTAATAGTAGCAGCTAGAAAGTAAATTGGTAAAATAGCCTTTATCAAGCTAGAGAAATGATAAAGAGGATTTTGACATTCTAAATAATAAGATTCAAAATATAGAGTCACTTCTTTAGCAATTTGCAGCATCGCCAAATAAAAATTAAATCTTGTTGTAAAACAAATACGAGCATGAAATGTAAAATGAGCAATAAAAAATAATAAATCTTATCTAGAACTAGCAAAATTAAATATATGCAGAGGTTTAATCTATGAAGTAATAGCTTGAAGAATAAGTTAATATAGAGAAGAATGATTTTTACAGTCTTTAAAAGGAAGTGCAATCGATGAAAAAAACATGGAGAAAGGAAGAAAATATGAGATCTGGCGGTAATCTGAGCTAAAGTTTAAATAGAGAACTGATAAAAGAAAACCTAGTCTCATAATCTCCAAAGTTAAAAAGCAATCAAGATTACATATCAATACTAAATAAATTATAAGAACTAGAAAGTCAAATAAAGCATAAATTTGTGGCTTAAGAATAATTTCTAAAGTTTAAAAATTAGTTAGAATTAAAAATTAATTAGCAGATAAAAAATATCATCGAAATTTCTTAGAATGCTAGTCATTCTGAATAAACTTGCAACGAACTATCCAAAAAGACAAACGGCAAATTGAATGATTTCGATAAAAAAATTTAAAGTAACGAAAAGAAGTTGGAAAGCTTCTAGAAGGAATTTGACTAACTAAACGATATTTACTATAAAACTCTAAATGAAATTTTAAAAATCTAAAAGCAGAACAAAAAGAAATAAAAAGACCTTTCCTTATCATCTTCTATTCAGAAACTTAGTGAAATAGTATCAAAGCAGTAGTTCATTTCAAAAAGTCTTAATTTCAAAGTAAACAATTTAGAAAAGAATGTGCAAGATCTGCACGGATATACTAATCATCAGAATTAACTCTAACAAAAGCAGAATGAGTTTCTTTAACAGTTTGAATAAGAAAATTAAATAATAAATAATAGACTTTAGGAGGAGTTAGGTAGCTTCAGAAGTGAATAAATGGCATAAATAGATAAAAAAAGCGATAAATATTTAAATTTTGGAAATATGTAGAAGGTAAAGACTTTTGATGATCTGTAATTAAGTAATTTTTAATATAGTAGATAGTAAATTAAACAACTTAACCGCACAAGAAGAATAAAAGACTTGTTTTAAATAGTAAAATTAAATCAGTTGTTAAACCTAGTTTTAAGGGAGTGAAACCAATCATTCAGACTAAAACTTAATTTTTCCTATTAAAAAGTCTCTTAAAATCCCAAATAGTAAAAATCAGCCAAAGCATTTAACAAAAGGAAGAAAAGTTGTAAAAAGTAACTCATCTTTACTTGACAACCTGAATTTATTAAAGATATAATAAAAGTCAAAATCTTAGTTGGAAAAAGATAAAGCCTTAGTATCAAAAACTTTAACTCAGAAAGAATTTTAATAAAACATGAAAACTCTAAAGTAAAACACCAAAATTTTAATAAACTAGGTACGTTTTAATAATCATACAGAAATACAAAAAGGGCTAGACACAGAAAGATATAAAATTTTAGGACAGTTAAGAATCACAAGAACGATCTTAAAGCTAGGAAAAATAAAGAAAAAATCATAGATCTTTTAGTTCAGGAATAGTTGAGCTATAATAAAATAGACAGTCTAAAATAGATCAAATATATATGAAATTGGCTGCTTATGAATGATTTAATAATACTTTTGATTTAATTTTTATTTAAAGTCCGATCTTATTTTTATATACTTCAGAGTTTAAGCATAAGAGCATTAGTCAGGGTTATTAAACTTCTGTATATAAAACAAACAAATAGTTGCTTAAGATTTTACCCTTTAACTATATACTAGTTATTTTTTCTTGATACTATATTTGATTTTACTTAATAATAATTAAAGTCTTAATCCTTCTAATTAATTTAAGTAGCATTATTTAAAGGAAGTTTTAACTTTAACTTGTGTTATTTATAGAGAATAAAGACTTTAATTATATTTTAGTTGAATATCAGAACTTCTTAGTCTTTAGATTAATTGCTAAGAGCAAAAGAAAAATTATTTATTTATATCTATCATTTAAGGATTTATAAGGCTTAACTAATTTATCTTTAAACATCTTCATTTTTATCTTTCGTTTCTTCTTTTTGTTGCTTTTAAATGCTATAATCTTACATAATAATTGAGTAATTAGTTGTTCAGAACTACTTAAATTCTGTGAATTTCCAAAGTTATATCTTTACATGATCAGAAGTAAGAATTTCTACGTTTTAATTTTGCTTTTCTTTATATGAGGATTTTATAAGCTGTTCAATTATGAAATCCATGCTTAAGTAAATAGCCTTGATTGCCTTTTTAGAGATTTTGGTTTTCTAGTCAAGGAGCTATTTAAAGATATCAAAGACATCTGATTCATCTGTAGTTTCCATTATTATTTTCTTTCTACATTAGCAGGATTTAAAGATATTATAAAAGGATATCATTATTAAACAGCCTAGACTATTTGAAGCTTAGATACTATCTAAATCTAATATCCTTTATTTATATCTTTAAGCTTAAAATCTTATAGTCCAAGCCTTTTATTAGTTAGCACTGATATTTATATAAACTAGCTTTTTTTATCATAATTGGCTCTATTATGCAAATAATGGTGTATTAGTCTAGAAATCTTTCTTAACTTAATTATCAACATTCATTAAGCATTTCTTCTAATGTTTAAGGAGAGTATAATAGAATAGAGAGAGTTAAAGTAGGAAAGGTATGGCAATATAAAAGGAATAGGAGTATAAGTTAAAGGACTGAAGTATTAAATAAAGTGCTAATTTAATTTAATTTAAAATGGATCGCTCTATAGATCGTTCTGCAAACGAAGCTAATACCTTTCTTAATTTACTTCAAAACGAGGAAAATCCCTAAGAAGCGATTCAAAATAAAATAAACGAATTAGAAGAGCAAAATATATAAGATTGCCTTGAATTTGACGCTTAGGTAGAAGAAGTTATATTAGGAATAGAAAGTGTAGATTAATAGCTTGGAGAATTGGAAGCTTAAGTTACCAAATACTTCAATAATTTATAGGAAACACGTAAAGGAATTCAAAAAATTGAGAAAAGAAGTTAAATTTTAGAACTTGAACGCGGCAATAAGAAAAAGCTCTTTAATGAGTTATATAAAATCATTAAAAAAATAGATTTTGACGTAGAAATCGAATAATTCTTCTAAAATCCTTCTTTATTTGATAAGGATTAAAGATAAATACTCCTAGATAACTTGGAAAGGCTAAACAATATGATTACATTTAATGATGAAGAATGTCTTCATATGGCAGCTGTCATTACCACTATGAACAAAGCTGCTAAAATAAGAGATACTTTAAGCTAAAAGGTTCTAATCCAATTTCATTAAAAGCTTTCAGAATTTTACTAGGAATAGCCAATGGATATTCCTGCAATTCCACGTTAGCTTAAGATGATGAACTTCATTTAGGAGTATAAATTTCTAATAAATTACTTCTATAAGCTAAACGCTTAGAACTCTAAAATCATTCAGCAATTTATTAATTCCTGTGCAGATGCTATTAATAGAGCTATTTCCATTGGAATTCACAGCTATGAAAATAAATGAACCATACAGTTGATTCCTCCACATAAAATTATTTTCAAAATGGCTTAAATTGACCCTGATTCATATATATCTCCAATCCAGTTGCATCCCAAGTTAGATGGAATTTTCTAAGATATAGAAATCAAAATTAATGAAGCTGATGAGTTTTGAACATAAATTTGAAGTCATGAGCATGTAGTATGAAACAAATAGGATTTAAGGCTTTATTAGTTCTTGGATGGAATATACAAGCCATATGTTTAAAAGGTATGAGAACTGCTTAATAAAATGATAGACTAAAACTAGGTTTATTTTTTCCCAATCTTAATAATACTATAAACTAGAATGAACTAATTAGAGTAGCCTTGCAGATTTTTGAAGCAGACTTTAGATGAAATTTATTCCAAGTTACATAAAATGTTCGATTAATGAACATGCGAGCAAATCATTTGGATAGAAAACTTCACTTGCAATACAAGAAGAGCTGGAGTTTTACTTCCAGTTAGGAAATTTCCTGTTCTTATAGATACAATAATAAAATCTGTTAAAGGGTTAGATGAAATGAAATTGACAGAGTAAGCCATATAGTTATTATATGGAAAGTTGATAACATGATTGGATAAGATTAGTAGTGTAAAAGTGAAATATAAACAATCAATTCTGACGGAAAACTTGTTCTACCTTAAGAAAAATTTAACTGTTTATTAGTAAAACATTTAAGAACTCTTATTGAAGCATTCGTAAAACTACGCCAAATCTCTATTTGATTACTAGTTTGTTAAACTAGTTGATTTTTTTACCAAAGTCAAATAACTACTGAACGAGAATGTCCAACCCGATAAAATCCAGTTTGCACCTTAATTTTAGCCAAAAGTTTTAAGTAAACTGATTAAAAGCAGCACTAGCAATATGGAAAGCTATATGAAGAATATGGTTAAAAGGATGGGGAAACATATATAAAAAGAGAAGCAGCTGATACCTTAAATTTGAATGCTTGAATGTGTAAGTATTTTATTATAGCAATATATGCATAATTCATTTAAAGAGTATGAATAAATAATTAGTAAGTGCTATCCTTCAATCAACATTATTTCTTCTAAGCAAGTCTTAACTATTGCATAGTAGACTAAATTATAGTGAGACTATTAATTATTCTCTTTATTAATTTTATCCTTTATTTCATTTTACAGTTCAGCTTATAATAATAGAACCTGATTATAATTAACCTAATCAAAATAATTCAATTAGCTACATCTAAAATCAAAGCTTTAATTTCTCATTATGAGACTTAGAACTTAACTTTAAATAAGCTTTTAGTTTAATAAAGATAATAAACTAGCTAATTTAAGAACGAGCTTAAAAGGCATATTACTAGAAGTACCAACTTATTACTATTTATCAAGAATAGATAAAAAGTAGCATAGTTAGAAGAGTTTAAATTATTTAATAAAACTACTATAGAAGTGTTAGAGAAAGATCTGAATTACTTAATAATCTTATATAAGTTAAAGCTTATTATCTGTCTATAACTGTTAACTAATCATATAATTGTACAATAAGTATTTTAGAACGGAAATAAATAATTTGATATTGTAATATTTTGTCTATTTAACGAGCACAATATCTTTAATATCCTTTAGTTTGATAAATTATAATAAACTTAGATATAAATGGCAGTAATATGCTTTATCAAGGTATTGCTTTTATAAATAAATTATTTAATAGAAATTTTTTATTTCAACTATGATTTGCAAAGAACTAACAGAAATACCATCTTCCTGTTGTGCTATCTTTTACTCCAGACACTCCCATGTATTTATTGTTTGATAGAAGATTTGCCCTATGACCGCTTGAATTTATCCATTAATTAACTGCAGTTACTCCTGGATTTATATCATCATAATTATAAGCAACATTTTCAGCACATGATTACCAACCTGGTATTTTATAGCAACGATCAGCAAAACCATCATGTGAAATAGTTCCTTAAGAGATTTAATAAGAGTTATGATCTACACATAATTAGAAAAGCAAATCATCCCATATCAAATCTATTTTACCTTAAATCTTTCTGAAATTATTCGATTCACTAAAAGCAGTACTTGAAGCTTAATTTACACTACTAGTAGTTGTAGTACTTGCTTGAGTTGGAGGTACATAAATGTATCCACCAACTGTAGCAGCCCATTCATCAAAAGCTGCTTCTCCTTTATAAGTAACATCTGATCTTCCATTTCTGTTTGCTTCAGATCCATCTTTATTCAGTAGCATTAATGTAGGAATAGAGTTTACACTATATGAATCATATAAAGTATATTTATCAAAAGGAATTATAGCCCAAGGCATTTTCTAAGCATAAGCGATATATTCATCTAGAGTATCTTCAAACAAGTTAGCAATGTTTTCATATACAAAGGCATTTCTATTAACTCCATTGTAAAAATCTGTTAATACAAGAGTGAAAGACTAACATGGGGAACATCAAGAGGCTGTGAAATAAGCAGTTATTACCTTTACATTAGCAAATATATTATATGAATACACAGATCCTTTTTTTTCAAATTCTGAACCTATTTTCTACTAAATAGCAAAGGAATCATAAATCACATTTTGTGTTTACAGCAAGTCAAAATTTATTTAATTAGATTCTAAAGTTCAGAAGCAAATTAATAAGATTGTTAAAGCTCCCTTCATTTGTTATATTATAAAATCCTACTTTTAACTTTTTTCTATCGATTTGAGAGTTACTTCTTATAACTCAGTAGTTATTTTATACAAAAAAGGAGTTATTTTAAATCTTAACTTTTACAATTAAAAAAAGCTTATTTTAAAAAATTTTCTTTATTATCAAGATAAATCAGAAAACTTAGCTTTCTCACTCCATAAATGCACCTGTTCTTATTATTTTGACTCTTACTGATGAATACTTTCATGGTTATTGAAAAACTATTTATAGTTACATCTTTATCCCTTCATATTCACTTAAGTAACAATATTTATAAAAAGGAATTAGTTTGACTTTTAAAATTGGAAATGAAGATAGTATTATGTGCTTATTAATAGCTATTGATAGTATTTATTTAATTTAGCTTAACTAAGTTAAAGACAAATACACTATTATATTCATTTTTTTACTTACTCTTTCACTAAATTATTCTTAATACTTGCGAACCTTCTTCATTCCTTATCTAGAAAAGTAGCTTTTTAAAATAGCCTAATTAAATTCCAATAATATGCTAGTATGATACTCTTAATAAGTGCTAGCTAAAATGTAATAATAATAAACGAATAATTTAAGAACTTAACTTAAAAGACTGTATTATCAATATTTATATCCTTATATATGGTTTTATATAGCTAGCATTGTATAATAATCAGTATATATAATACTTAGTACAAGGCTAAATTCATTTATACTTTATTTAATAAGAAAATAAACTTTAATTGCTAGCATATTATTTACAACTATCTATACTCTATTTTAACTCATTAAGATACCTTTTACTTCCAAACACTAATATGATTTATATAATCAAAGCTTGTAATTTAATTATCGTAACAAGGATATTACTCTAACTAAAATAAAGCTTTGATTAAGATTTTGTTTTATAATGATTTTCCAGTGAAAGAAGTATAGAAGATGTAAACCCCTAGTAATGCTTTACAGACTAAGAGCTGGATTATGCATGAATATTTTTATTTAAAATGCAATTATTTTCTTTATTAGCAGCTATGAATATAACAAGGCTGCTTAACTTGTAATTTCGCATTTGGCTCTTAGATAAAGGTAAATTCAAGAACTAACTTAAAAACTAGCTATTGCAGTTGATTTTTAGCTTGAGTGGTTAATACCTAATAAGCCAATCATAGTACTATCTAATTTGATATAATCAAAGAGAATCTTAAACATTAAAAAGTATAAATGTATCTTCTTTCCAGTTTACTGAAGCTAAATTATATTAAATGACTAGTTAAAGAATATACGTATTAGCTAATGCAAAGGTATTAAGATGAAGAGTTATGATATAATGAATAAATTGAAATAGAAATAAAGCTTAAAATTCTTAAAGTTTGAAAGTATTAAAATATAAATTTAAACTCCTTGCTAAAATGCTCTAAAATGATTATAGCAAGAACTTAAGGTTGCTACTTTAAGCAAACAAAACAGCAAGTGATATAACTTAGCTGCGCTAAAGGGGTTAAACTAACTTGTAGTTAGAAAAGAAACTTAAACAGCAAACAATGGAATTAGCAATTGAAGTAGATAATTTATTTACTTAATTAGAAAAATTAGAGAAGTAGAATGCTCTTTCATAGTAAGAACTACAAAAGAAAAAAGCTGATATTCTTAATCTGGAACTTTAATTGTAATACTTATAAAAGATTGTAGCGAAGGAGCTTATTTAAAATACTAATAATTAATAGGTAAGAGATTTATATTTAGACCAAGTAAGATAAAGGTAAAGACTATTTATATTTTTCCGAGGAATAACTTCATTCAGAGTAGATGTTACAACTATAAAAGCAAGATCAAAAACTGGAAGAATTCTCAGAAGCGATACAACGAATAAAACTTATCGGATTTGATATGCATGATGAATTTGGACTCCACGTAAAATTACTAAATAGAGTGGATTAAAACGTAATTATATAATATAGATTGATTAAACTTCTGAAGAAATAAACAAAACCTATAAAAAGCTAAACAAGATGCTGAATAACGCTTCAGTTTGCAAGCTATCATGCATTACTTGTGCGCTTTTCACATCACTAATGTGCATAATGATTTTCATTTGAATAAATGTAGAGTAAATTTTATTTAATATCTTTTAAACTATTAAAGGATTTCTCTTTGCTATCTTCTCTTTTCATTTTCAACCAATTTTCACTTTTAGTTTCCAAACGCCGTAATCTATGTATTGCTTAAGCTTGTCTTCCGTTCTTTTCAAATCTCACTACTTATAAGAGTTTAATCTTAGTTATTATATTGAAAATCTTCTTTCCTATATAATCTTTAAACTTGTCTCGATTCCTAAATCTGATACCTTAAAATTAAAAACTTGGTATACAATTTTAACTAAAATGATATTAATAAAGCATAAATAGCTTTTTCAAAATTATAATATTAGAAACTTCAATTCAAGCAGGCTAATAAAAATCGCTAAGTTTTACAGGAAAACTATTCTTAACAAAATTAGACTGCATAGCTAATAAAATCTAATTCATGCTAGAATAAATAGCTCATTAAGTTACTTTTATCTTAATTGAAAAATATATTAAAAAAGCAATCAAAATGAATGGTTTTAATAAATTAGATGAGCTTTGCTTATAATCTAAACTGTTATCTCGACTGAAACATAGAAAAGGTTTTATCGAAATCTTTAATATTATAAAATATAAAATCTTAAAAAATAAAATGATATAAGTACTTTTTAATTCATTTTGATCTAAAATTTTTATACATTTCATCAAAAAAAGTTTATAATAAAATGAAATCTAACCTAGTTTCTTAAATTTACCTAATTTGTTTAGAGAAGTCTGCCAGTACAATTAACTATCTAAAATAGTATGCAGAAGTTGGATTATATTTAAGTATGGTAATCTTCTTAAATCTTATGAGGAAAATGCAGATAATGATGAACTTAGTTGCTTAAACAGCTTTACAGATGCTTAATATTTAAGGGAAGAGAGTAAAGATGTTTTTTGAATTGATATATTGGAAATAGTTTTACGAGTTTTTCTAACTATATTGCTTATATGCGTTTGTGCTTGTTGTTGCTTCGTTAATATATTTGCAACAAATGTTTAATGGAAATATTTAGAAATAATGATTCTCCAATAAACTACTAGTAGCTTAACAATAAGAGAAGAAATGAAAGCATTTTGAGTTGAAGGATAATATAAGTTAGAATTAAAAGAAGATATCTTATTATAATCTTAACTTTCACATGAAAGAAGTGAAAGAACAATTCTTCAGTATAAGCAAATTAAACTTTTAAGCTTATTAATATAACTAATATGTATGAAGAAAATATTTAAAGCAAAATTGCTTATTTTAGGTTCCAAAAAGTAGAATGAAATATTGAAAAATAAGCACATAAGCATATGCAATATTTTATAGATAGTTTTTTAATAAATTTGTATAAATAAATGTTGTTATTGATTGACAAGCATAGCAATAGATTTAAAAAGGAGTAATCTAAGAGAGAAGTATTGCTATTTGAATATAATAGAACTAAACTTAAAGATATTAACTAACTAAAACTAGATTTAATAACTGTCTAAAATAATAATAAAGGAGTCATGTTTACCTTTATAATATTAAATAATGCTTATTTAAGTCAATTGTATTATTGTTAATTTAGACAATTAATATTGTATAGTTACTTTAATCAATTTGCTTAAAAATTGAAATAATAAAATCTAGAAATAAAACAAAACTATTTTACTCAAAGCATCAGTAGTTATAACTAACTAAATGAAGAAATAAATAGAAATCTTTTTAATAAAATCTTGCTATATATGATATAAACATTTGATACACTAAATGATTTATAAAAATATCTAGATTTAAGAAAAAAAAATGGGAAACTTATGATTTGCTAAAGAGTTAATAAAAAAGTAGATATATTATTAATAAACTAATTAATTAATAGGTTAATATACTGATTATAGTAATTTTCTTGTTTATTTTAGGTTTTTTAATGATATAATTCTTACGCTTTTGATGATTTAGTGTGAAATAAAACAGACTCTAACAAATGTTCACTTTTTATTAATAATACGATTTTATAAGCATACAGTACAAATATATTTATTATAAGGAAATGTGCTTTTTTACTTTTTATAGTTTTTTAAATTTTCCTTTACTTATCAGTAATATCCATATTTCTAAATATCTATTCTAATATAGATTTTTATTCTCTTTTAAAACTTAGTTATAAATCAAAATACTTTCTTTTCTTCTCTAGAAGTATAAAAATAAGACTTTATTTTAGGATCACTGAAAATTTTTTAAGAATAATGTAAGATAGTAATAGAAAATGAACTCTTTGAAGCAAATAAAGCTATTTGGAAACTAGAAAAGCTTAGATAGTTTCAAAGATTTATACTTTAGACTTATAAATATCACTATGTAACTTCTTCGTAGACGATATTAAAAGAGACGTTTATTTCAAGCAAACTATAATCTTATTTTAAATACAAATCTTTTTAAAGCTTCTACCTACATAGAAGACAGAAATTCAAACACTATAAGCACATTTCACATACCTAATGACGTGGATCATCATGTAAAGCAACACTTTTGAAGGACATCGCATTTGCTCAATAATTAAGATTTTTGAATATGTTTGGAATCGAACTCGATTGAACCAAGATACCTTTTAGTAAAAAGAGTAAACGGAGAACTTCAAGAATTATTCTCTACTCAGAAAATTGGAAAATGAATAATATTTAAGACAACATTAAACTTTTTGATATTGCCAAACTAATTAAAGGTGATGTCACATTAATAAAATTATATATGTTATGTTTTAAATTTATATTTTTAGTTAAATAACAAATCTTATATTTAAAAAGATCAAAAGCCTTTTTAAAGAAATTTAAATTTGATTATTTATTTATTAATTGATGTTTATAAATTCATTTTTTAAAGATAAAGAAACTGTAAATTTTATTTTTTTCATTCATTTTCTGTTTCATATATTTTCTTTTATTTTTTTAATCTTTTTAGTAAAAGAGCAATTTAATTATTCTATAAATGAATCTATGATTTAATTAGTTTTTGCTTTATGGAAAAAGCATATTTACATCGAAATAGTTTCTTCATTGAATTACTTTTGTTTTCTAAAATTTTATTATTTTATTAATTATTAAATATTGATAATTTGATGCTAGCATATGAATGACTTCTTGCTTAATATTGTTTGCAATAGTTTATTCTTTAAGTATTATGTTTTTAATTCATTTTTTTCAGTTATGTTTCTAATTATTAATTAATCATCTTAAAATTTGTTTTAGTCTATTTAATTCTAAAAACTTATAAGCGAAAGAGTAGAAAAAATTATATTAAAGGACTTTATTTCATTTTCTAATTTTTTAAACCATTCTCTTGGTAAATTTTGTTGTTAGATTTTGAGTAGATCTATGAAATGCATTAGTGTTGAGGTTGTTCGGGAGATTTAAAAGATATACAAAAAAATAGTTTTTTTGATTTATTTTTCTAATAGTTAAATAAAAGGTTTTTAAATGGCGATTTTGATAATATTTAAAAAATTTAAGAAAGAAAATATTAAAATTATTAATTATAATATATGATAGAGCTATTTTATTTAATGCTTTAAGATTTATCTAGCTTTTTTATTATTTAAGTTCGTTAATTTAAATTTAAGATTAATAATTTAAAGACAAATAATTTTATTTAGTTTCTTTAATTAATTCATTTCAACTAAAAAAGCTTTTGGACTGGAAACTCCTTTCCGATTGCAAGACCTGACGCTCTCTTTTTATGGAATAACGGGGATATCCTGTTGTGCTCCAGGCACAGCTACTAGGGGGCTCCATCGCTATGAGCAGCCAGACTTCAAGCCCCTACCAAGAGCGGATAATCTCCAAGATAGTGTTCCCTTCAGAAAATGACTCTGACCCGAAACTTTTTCAGCAACAGGAAAGGAACTTGTTCCTAGCCATAAAACCAGAAAGTTTAGTCACGAAGGTCATTCTCAGTTCCCACCATCTTTTCAATTATTAGTTTCTTTAATTAATTTAATTATTTAATTTTATGGAAATTAAGATTTTAAATATTTAAATTAAATTAAATTTAAACTAAAAGAGTTTTTTGATATCTTCAATTGCAAGAATTGCTTCTTTCAATTATAGACGTTAGTAAATGTTTTTAAATAGTTTTTTAATCTTGTTTACATCTCATCATTTTTCTTTAATTAGTTCTTCTTTCTACTCATCTTTAGTTTCTTCCTTTTTGCTTTCCCCATTTCTAGAATCTCAAGTCCTTGTCATTAACTTCTTGTTAAATATTTTGATCTATAAGTCTAAATAGTCCAATTTAGACCTTGAAAATGAGTTTAGATATTCTTGATCATATAGTATAAGACCCTTAAGTCATAATTTCCGATCTTTTCCGATAATCAATTCCTTATATTAAAATAGTACACACATTTAAAGATATGCTAGAAAGTTTCATACTCTCCACACCTACAATAGGGATTATCAATGGGTAATGACGATCTTAAAGATCCTTACGAAAATTATAAGTTTAAGTTCTAAGTCTACATATACTGATAATTTCTCGACTTTGTAGAAATATTGCTGTATTTTTTCTCTTATATGTTTAGTAAAAGTTTTAAAATTGGTATTATTCTATTAATTCTGCAGATCGGTATTATAAAGGTCTGATAATTGCTACACTTTATCGTAGTATTGAAATCCTTTTTTCCATATATTAATGAAAAGAGAGCTTGCTGTTGATCTTGGAAAATCAATACTTTCTTATTTCATTTTATAGTAGAATCTGAAGAATTTTATAGCTATAATGTGCTTAAAGGGTAATCAATTCAGGTCTATATAACATGATTCATTAAATGTTGAAGTTGCTACTTAAAAAGCTTTTCTTGAAATTAATCTCATGCTTGATTCAATTCTGTTCAGAACTCCAGTTACTCCTTTTTGAATACTTCATGGTACTAAGTCTCCTCAATATTTCTTTATGTAATGTAAAAAGTCTACATAAAGTTTTAAAATGTCAAGGAGTTACGTTCTTATATCTCATCAGTTAAAAACAGCTTTCTTTATTGCAACTATATATTTGAATGCAACTTCTTTGCATTGAAGATTCAAATTCTTCTTCTGATGCTGAATAACTCCTAAATATGTTACTCGTTCTTTTAAGCAATTTGTTAATTTCCTAATAATAAATTTTAAATTTATTATTTCTGATTCTTCTTTAGAAATTAGATGCATTCAGATTTGGTAAAATTGATCTTTAAATGTGTTCATGCAAAAACTTTATTTGTTTCATTTATTAAATTTTACATCTACTTTGCAGATTTGGAGAGAAGAATAAGATCATCTGCCCATCCTCTACAAGCGAAGCTAATACTCGAATCCTGGTATTTAAATCCTAATTAGGTACTTTTACTTTCCAAATATCTAATTGCTATGTCATAATACAACAATACTAAAACTGGTCCATGCGAACTTCCTTAAATAACTCCATTTTTGAATTATAAAGTTCTGGTGCTCTTTGCATCTATGATAAATGAAGAGTTTAGGTTTTTATAAAACGATTCTAAGGCTATTATTATTCCAAGTGGTAGTTTAACTCTCTTTAGTTAATCAAACAAAAGTCTTCTTTCTATTGAGTCAAACATTTTTTCAACATCTATCAGTGTTGCTATCAATTTGGTCTTACCTTTAGCACATTTCCGATAGTTATCAATTATTTGTTATATTATTCAAATTTATTAAGTTGTTTATCTGCTTTTCATAAATCCCATTTATGAAGGGTGAATCAAATTTCTCTAATAATCAGATTGTCAAGTCTTTTTGTCAAAGCTTTATCATATAGTTTTAGAATAGTATTAATAAGAGAAATAGGTAGTCAGTTTTTCCTATCATCTTTATTTCCTTTTTTAAATATTGGAATTATCACTGATATATTTAATTCCTAAGGGATTCTTCTAAGTCTTAGCATATTATTCAGAAAAGAATGAAGAATTATTAGTAAATACTATCCACCATATTTCAGAAGTTCGCCTTTTATTCCATCTGGACCAGCTGCTTTTCCATTCGGAATTTCTTTTATAATTTCTTATATTTTTGTATGGTAAAAAGATCAATTTTTATAAATAAGTGATTAAGTATTACAATTGTGTAAATGAAAGAGAATAGAAAAATAATCCTACGGAACTGAAGAGTGCTACAAGAACAATTTAACTATATAAGTATTTGGGAAAAACTAAAATATAAGATTGAAATATTGAGCATTTAAGAGATAAATTTAGATAAAGATATATCAAATATTTTAATGGCTAAGTTAAGATTATTAATACTATAATCATTTTAGAAATTAATCAACTTCCATTTCAATTTAAACTTAAGTAGCCAACTTTATCTTTTGCATTTTTTAACCTTGAATACTTTTCTCTTATAGAGTTTGATAATTAAAGAAGAGTTTCATACAAAGAAGATTAAAAAATCTTGAATGATTAGTGATAAGAGAATGCATTAATAAGAGTTAATTACTAAAATTATGTGAAGTAGAGTAAAAATAATGCAGAGGTCGCTAAATAAATGCTATTTAGAACCTAGAAAAAATTGATTAAAGCATTTAATCTAAGATATCAGTAGAAAAACTATTCATAAATTAAAATTCCTGTATGATTGATTTGCCAAAAAGTATGATAGTTAAAAGCTAGCAATGTCAATCTCCTAAAAGTGAGAGATTCGAAACTTAATATGAGAAAACATAGGAAATTATAGTAAAAAGTGAAGCATGTTAAGGAAGAATGCTTTATAAATAACTAAAGGATTAATAATGATAATAATGAAAGTAAGGATTAGCAATTAAGAGAAGAAAGAAATTATTAAAATTAGTAGATAAATAAACTAAATTTGTAATTGTATATTTACTATTTCATCCTTTAAATTATCTTACGAAGAATATGCAAGTCCTTAAAAAAGTGAAAAACATAATGAAAAAACATACAGAATTAGAAGAATTTTCACATAATTACAAAAGAAAAAATATTCCAAAAATTTTAAAACTAAGATTAGCATGCAAAATGTAAATGAGATGCAAAACTAGATTAGTTATTAGAGAGAAAAAATGAATGTAAATTAGATTAATAGTTAAAAACTTGATTAAAAATGTAATAATTTAATAAATACTAGAGGAGAAAAAAGAAAAGAGTGAAGATAACCGAAGCAAAAGACTTGAAGTATGTTCTTAAAAAATGAAAGCTAATATATGTTTGAAGGGTGAAATACTTATAAATGAAAAGATTTAAGGAAAACTAACTGCTACGATAAAATAAAGAATTCTTCTAGTTTATTTAGTAAATAAATATTTAGGCAGGAAAGGCTAAAATAGTATTATTAAAGAAAGAAATTATAAGGAAGATAAAATAATAATAGAAAGAAAAGCAAATTAAACACTTAATTAAAGTAATAATTCATAAATCCATATTGATTCAATTATTCTATCAAAGGTTAAACCAATTATAATTAAGCTTAATTAATTATAAAAGTTAGATTCTAGTTACCTCTCATTTAAAAGAAATAGTTTGCTAGACTTTGTTAAGACTCATTAGATGAGTTGATTTTTTATCTTGCAAAGAAAATAAAGAAGCGTTAGTAGTATTTCAATGAGTGCACTCTCAAAGAAAATAAGAAATCTAAAAGATATAATACTAAATAGAAAGCTATAAATTATATCACAATCAAAGTATATTTAGAATGAACATTTCGAAAGAGTTAGACCAATTAAAATGATTATAGATACAAAAGAGAGTAGTAAATCAATTACCTTGGAACAAAATATTCGAAAGAGTGTTGATATTACCTAAAATAATAACATCAAAGGCTCTGAAAAAAATCTTAGAAGCTAAATTAGTTTGAATAAAGATTCTGATACATAAAAAGATAAATAATGCTAATAATAAACATTTAGAAGCATCATTAGCAATTATTTAGAATTATATCTAAGCTGATCTCTTTTTAAAGTATTAATTCTATTATTATTTAAAACATAATAATTCACTAACGCCTTTCCACATCAATGAGAAGTATCTCATTAATAACTCATTTAAAATATAGCAATAAAAGGAAAATTATTTAATGAAGCATATCAAATAAAATAGAATAGTAATAAAGACATTTAGAGTAAACTAATTTGTATCATTTTATCATTAAACATAAATACATATCTTTAGGTATTATTTAGCTATAAACTATCAATACTTAGATAGCCAATAACAAATATCAAACCAACAACTGTCAGTTTAAATTAAGTCTTCTACTATCTTCATTTTAGTACCTACTAATCCTATTTATTTTAAACAGTACCTATCTTATAGAATACTACAATCCAACTGAGGAAGCAAATAAGAGCATAAGAAACTTGTTTATTTTAAAAAAGAAGCAATAAAAAATGTTTATTCAAATATAGACGAAATTGAAATAACTTCAAGCTTGTAAATCTTAAAAGATAAAAAGGGAGAGTAAAGCAAATCTAAGTTATCTTTTGATGAAACTTATATACTCAGACAGTAAAATAATCTTAAAATAACCAATGGAATATATTTAAAAAAGGGCATCTAACTTTAATTGCAAGAGACGCTTAGACTATTGCTTAAGCAAATAAAAAGAAAAGAGAATAAACTTCTCAATAATATGAGACTCTAGATTAAATAAATCAATATTGAAGGTTGATTAAAAGAAATAGATTAACAATAATCACATTTTAAATGTGCTAAACTAAATATAGATGATTCTACTCAATCATAAAGTTATATAAGAAATATTTTACATAAATAATAAAAATAAAAGCATCATTTTAGGCGGGAAAACCTAAAATAATAATAACTAAAAGATGTAAGTTTAAGAGACTAAATTTACATTTTAAATATGATTTTATAATAATTTAAATAAATCAAGCAACAACATTAGAGCCAGAAAAATCCAATTAAATTTGCAAAAATAAATGTAAATATCATATGAACAGATACTAGAAATGTGATAAAGAAGCTAACTGTATTTTCTATTATATCTGATATTTAAAATTAGTAAAATTAAGAGTATTTAATCTTAGATCAGCTTGCAGACATTTACCAATAAATCAGAAGAAAATAATATTTTTCAAACAACTTTCATATGAAAAGGTACAACTGACAACTTATAGTCCGTCATTTGAAAAATAAACTTTATGGAAAGGATTATCAAAATTGTTTCATAAGCTTGCTTCTGTTTCTTACCTATTGCTTTTTTTAATTATTACCCAAATAAATCCATAAAAGAACTTTATCTTCCTCAATTATGAAGCCACTAATATAAACGATCAACAGAGCGTAATAGAATTAGCCTGCTAAGCTAAATCTCTTAAAAATATGCAAATTCAAATCTAATTTTCAGAAGCAAAACTATCTAAGTTAGAATCCTTAAGTTCTGCATCAATATTATCTTGAAATAATTGATTCCTTATGTTTGCTCTAGAACTTAAAATAGCTAAATCTTAATGAAATAAAATTAATAAAGAGTTAAGTATCTTAAAGAGTTAAAGCCTGATTCTTAATATAATAGCTTTAGTTTTTTAAATAAACTTAAAGGAACATACAAGTAAGCATCTAAAACTTTTCTCTTCTTCTGCAGTAAGCTGGTAGAAACGTAAAAATGAACATAAATTAGCTGCTAGTTTAGTTATAAAATCAAATAAGTAAACAATCTAAAAGATTAAAGATACCTTAGAATCATTTTCTTTAAAAAATTATTCAATTACAAATATTAAAAACCCATACATCAAAATCTTTTTCCCAGTTTCCTCTTGGGTAAATTAGATAAAAAAGACCTAGACAAATAATAGATGAAGCAAAATTAAAAAAGTTTTCTTCTCCCATAAATAAAATCCTCCTAAGATAATAAAAAGAAAGGATTCTAATATACTAAAAGGAAATAACTTACATCAAAATTAAAAAAAGAAATTGACATTCAAAAGCTGTCGCTTAAAATTTCCAATCTCCAGGAAGAGATCATAGTACTTAAAAAAGGAAAGTTGAAAATTAAGAGGTTTTCTATAATACGGATAAAACAATATAAAAAGGAAGATGATCAACTAAAAGAGCTCAAAGCATTTCAAAATATTTAGACTGAACGGAGGTAAGAAACTGCAAAACTTGGAGACATAGTATAAAAGCAGGAGATGAATCTTAAATAAATGTAGAAAATTAAACAAAAAAAATGAAAACAGAGTAAACTAAGGCTATTACTCAATAATAAAGCAGATATATAAGGAAGAGATGCTATTATGTGAGAGCTAGGGACATTTATAAAGAGATGCTTATAATTTCAGAAGTTCAAGAAGAAATTATGATAAAAGAATAAGTGCAATTCTAAAGATTTTATTGTGATTAGAAGGATATGGTCACAGAATAAAATGTTACTAAATACCTTTGGGAACAAAGCAAGAAAATAAAATGAAGAAACAGAGTTAATCCTAATGAAGAGATAAATTCAAATGGATGAGAAAAGTTACAAATAAAACAGCATAGATAAAGCGGTGATCTGACTAAACTGCAAAGCATCTTATTACATTATATAAATAGTGAAGCAAGAGACTTACAAATAAAAAAAATAATAAAAAGAATAAAAAAGTATCTTTATGGTATTTTAATTGAGTATTGCTGCGAAAATAACTTTTTATTTTTTTAATAATTAAAAACTTTAACAATTTTATTAAATAAAAGAGGAAAAAAGCGTATAAATTAACGAATTTTTATGAATAATAATAATGGAAGTGAAGATAGGATTAATATTTTATGCTACCTTACTTCTTTTTCAAAATTACGGTATAGTAGCTCTGTCTAATGAAGTATACGTTACAACACCTGAAATATTTCAAGCTCTTAATATAAGCCAATCATTAGGAACAAAAGAATACCCGCTGATTTCAATATCTTAAACATTATACAATTTAGCAGAAGGTTAATCTCATTTAGTGTTTATGTCTCCACATAAACATTTAATGGATTGTTTGTATTGTCCAAACTGCACAGATAGTTGCGAAATACTGAGAGGAGGAAGAGTCTTAAGATAAAACGAAAAAAATATCACTATAAAGTCATATGAAAATTGTTAAAGTTAGGAATACTAAATTGAAATGTGTTTAAACTACTCTAAAATAACAGAAATACAAATTCAAATAAAATCAGTTTAAATATATTTACAAAACGATTATTTAGCAATATAAAACATAAAAATAATAGGATGAGAATAATAAGAAAAATCTTTCATAAACGCAATTAACTCTTAAATAATCTTAATAGATATACAAGTTACTTAAATGAAAGAAAGATTTGCATAACTTATAAATACAACAATTATAAAAATTGAAAATTCCTTATTTCACCAAAATAAAGCCTAGTAAAATGGAGGCGTTTTTAGTTTATCAAAATCAAGAATAGATTTGATTAATTCGTCTCAAATATATGCAAATAACGCTAGTTATGGAGGATTCGCCTATTTAGATCAAAATTCTAATATAAGTAGAATCGAAAACTGTTCCTTTCAATTAAACTAAGCCAAGTAAAATGGAGGCGTTTTTAGTTTATCAAGCTCGAGAATAGATTTGATTAGTTCAACTCAAATAAATGAAAATAATGCTATAAATGGTGGATTCACCTACTTAATGAGTTCTTCAATAATTACAATCGAAAACTGTTGATTTGGAAAAAACTAAGCCCAGTAAAATGGAGGGGTTTTTAGTTTATAAAAATCAGGAATAGATTTGATTAATTCGTCTCAAATATACGCAAATAATGCTAGTTATGGAGGATATGCATATTTAGATCAAAATTCTTCAATAAGTAGAATCGAAAACTGTTCCTTTCAATTAAACTAAGCCAAGTAAAATGGAGGTGTTTTTAGTTTATCAAAATCAAGAATAGATTTGATTAATTCATCTCAAATAAATGAAAATAATGCTATAAATGGTGGATTCACCTACTTAATGAGTTCTAATGTAAGTAGAATCGAAAACTGTTCCTGTCAATTAAACTAAGCCAATTGAAATGGGGGCGTTTTTAGTTTATCAAACTCGAGAATAGATTAGATTAGTTCATCTCAAATAAATGCAAATAATGCTATAAATGGGGGATTCGCCTGATTAGACTAAAGTTCTTCAATAAGTAGAATCGAAAACTGTTGATTTCAATTAAACTAAGTCCAGTAAAATGGAGGCGTTTTTAGTTTATCAAACTCGAGAATAGATTTGATTAGTTCATCTCAAATAAATGCAAATAACGCTAGTTATGGAGGATTCGCCTATTTAGTGAGTTCTTCAATAAGTAGAATTGAAAAAAGTTTATTTCAATTAAACTAAGTCTAGTAATATGGAGGCGCTTTTGGTTTATCAAACTCGAGAATAGATTAGATTAGTTCATCTCAAATAAATGCAAATAATGCTATAAATGGGGGATTCGCTTGATTAGACTAAAGTTCTTCAATAAGTAGAATCGAAAACTGTTGATTTCAATTAAACTAAGTCCAGTAAAATGGAGGCGTTTTTAGTTTAACAAACTCAAGAATAGATTTGATTAATTCGTCTCAAATATATGCAAATAACGCTAGTTATGGAGGATTCGCCTGATTAGACTAAAGTTCTTCAATAAGTAGAATCGAAAACTGTTCCTTTCAATTAAACTAAGCCAAGTAAAATGGAGGCGTTTTTAGTTTATCAAGCTCGAGAATAGATTTGATTAGTTCATCTCAAATAAATGAAAATAATGCTATAAATGGGGGATTCGCCTAATTAGTGAGTTCTTCAATAAGTAGAATTGAAAACTGTTCCTGTCAATTAAATTAAGTCTAGTAATATGGTGGCGCTTTTGGTTTATTAAACTCGAGAATAGATTTGATTAGTTCATCTCAAATAAATGCAAATAATGCTACAAATGGGGGATTCACCTAATTAGTGAGTTCTTCAATAAGTAGAATTGAAAAATGTTTATTTCAACAAAATTAAGCCTAGTAAAATGGAGGCGTTTTTACTTTAACAAACTCAAAAATTGATTAGATTAGTTCATCTCAAATAAATATAAGTAACGCTTTAAATGGAGGATTTGCATATTTAGATCAAAATTCTTCTATAAGTAGAATCGAAAACTGTTCGTTTCTAGAAAACAAGGTACAGTAATAAGGCGGCGTTTTTAGTTTATCAAAATCAAGAATAGATTTGATTAATTCGTCTCAAATATATGCAAATAACGCTAGTTATGGAGGATTCGCCTATTTAGATCAAAATTCTAATATAAGTAGAATCGAAAACTGTTCCTTTCAATTAAACTAAGCCAAGTAAAATGGAGGCGTTTTTAGTTTATCAAGCTCGAGAATAGATTTGATTAGTTCAACTCAAATAAATGAAAATAATGCTATAAATGGTGGATTCACCTACTTAATGAGTTCTTCAATAATTACAATCGAAAACTGTTGATTTGGAAAAAACTAAGCCCAGTAAAATGGCGGCGTTTTTAGTTTAACAAACTCAAGAATAGATTTGATTAATTCGTCTCAAATATATGCAAATAACGCTTTAAATGGAGGAATCGCCTATTTAGATCAAAATTCTTCAATAACTAGAATCGAAAACTGTTCCTTTCAATTAAACTAAGCCAAGTAAAATGGAGGCGTTTTTAGTTTATCAAAATCAAGAATAGATTTGATTAGTTCATCTCAAATATATGCAAATAACGCTAGTTATGGAGGATTTGCCTGTTTAATAAATTCTAATGTAAGTAGAATCGAAAACTGTTCCTTTCAATTAAACTAAGCCAAGTAAAATGGAGGCGTTTTTAGTTTATCAAAATCAAGAATAGATTTGATTAGTTCGTCTCAAATATATGCAAATAACGCTAGTTATGGAGGATTCGCCTGATTAGACTAAAGTTCTTCAATAAGTAGAATCGAAAACTGTTCCTTTCAATTAAACTAAGCCAAGTAAAATGGAGGCGTTTTTAGTTTATCAAGCTCGAGAATAGATTTGATTAGTTCATCTCAAATAAATATAAGTAATGCTTTAAATGGAGGATTCGCCTATTTAGATCAAAATTCTTCAATAAGTGCAATCGAAAACTGTTGATTTAAACAAAATTAAGCCTAGTAAAATGGAGGCGTTTTTACTTTAACAAACTCAAAAATTGATTAGATTAGTTCATCTCAAATAAATATAAGTAACGCTTTAAATGGAGGATTCGCATATTTAGATAAAAATTCTTTAATAAGTAGAATCGAAAACTGTTCGTTTCTAGAAAACTAGGTACAGTAATAAGGCGGCGTTTTTTATTTATCAAAATCAAGAATAAATCTAATTTTTTAATCTTAATTTTTTTCCGGCTAAACAAAGAATGGTGGATGATTCATTTTTTTGAAAGAATCTTCTATTTTTGAGATGCTAAATGTTACATTTTATTAAGATCAGATATTTTTGAATTTAGGCATGTTGTTGCTTCCTAAGTCAAATAATTTTATTATTAATTAATTAAATATCGAAGATAAATTTATTTGATTAGGTGGCTTTGCAGATTTTTTAAGTTCTAATATTTCAATTGTTTAAGATTGTGCATTTTATTAAAATTATCATGAAATTGGTGATGTTCTAGTATTATTTGGTTCAAATTTTAGCACAAATGGCTAAACGAATAATCAGACTTCTAGTTAAATAAATAGTGGAATCTCCTATTTTTAAAATTTGAATATTACATAAACCTAAAATTGTTAATTTTATTTAAATTTTGACGAGTAAATTAATAGCGATTTTTGGTTATTTGATATAAATAAAAATTCATTCATTTGGTTTAAAAATGATGAGAGTTATGAAACCTTATGTTCTCTTTGCTCTTAGAAGCAAGAGTTTTGTTCGTCTTGTTCATAAAGTAATTCTTTATGCAATTCGTGCTATTCCCCTAAGAAACTATCTTAAAATAGATGTCTTGATAGCTGTGCTTTAAACGAGTAGGATTATGACGGAAATTCGATTTGTGAGCCATGCAGTTAAATTCTTCCCAATTGCTTAGAATGCCATTCCTTATTAGTTGAATGTTTAGTTTGTTAAAGTGGGTTTTTATTTAATAGTGACAAGAATTGTATGCTTTGTTCAGACTAAATTTAATTTTGTGAAATTTGCTCTACTGATGGTCTAAATTGTTTAAAATGCTAAAACCAAAGGAAATTGTTTTTAGGATAATGTCACTAGAATTGTCCTGAAGATACTTATTAAATTTCTCCATTTGAGTGCAGTTAGTGCAACTCTTCAATCGAAAATTGCAAAAAATGCTCGGCTAACGGAACAACTTGCTTTAACTGCTTTTATCCATACAAGCTAACAGATAACTAATGCTTAACAAATTGCATTTAATCTGAATAGGATTAAGATTAAGATTTTATATGCTAATCATGCAGTTAGATTATTCAGTTTTGCGACAATTGCACAGAAGATGGCTTGAACTGCAGATAGTGTTTCTTTTCAAAAAAATTGACTTAAAATTAATGTCTAGATGACTGCGATTCTAGTTAATAAGATATAGATTAAGATAATATATGTGAGTCTTGCTAGCTTGTAATTCCATTTTGTTTGTTATGCGCTCAAGAAATAAGAAATACCACATAAGTGGTAATTTGCAATTTATGCTAAAGCCAAAAAGTATTGATCTTGAATGAATGCTTAGATACTTGCAATGCAACATAATGATATAGCGATACAAACAGAATATGTCAGAATTGCGATGTTGCTTTGTCTCATTGCTTATAATGCAATCTAGCAGGATCTCAATGTACCTTGTGTAATTTAGGATACTATATTGGAGCAGATAAATTATGCCATTCTTGCATTGATTTCGATCCTTAATGCGCCGCATGCACAAATGATGGCTGCACCTCATGTTTTAGTCCTAAGAAGATGATGAGTAATACCTGCTAAGATAGTTAAGAATAAGATATAGTTTCACTTTAAAGTTTCAATATATCCAGCAATGACAAACAAGAGCTTTAAAAATATTAATATGTGTATATCATTGGATCTATAGCCGGAGCTGGTTCAGCTTCTATAGCTAGTCTCACAGTTTCATCAAGTGGCTAAAGTAAATATTTTTTTATTTTCTTGTTAGCTACTGAACTTCTTTCTTCCAATTAATTTATAAATGTTCCGAAGCCAGCTATATTAAGTGCTTATTACTGATAATTGAGCTAGTCTACACTATTTGAATAGCAGAAGAAATTACATTTTAGTTAAAATGATTAAACATCGCATGATTTATATTTTCCCAAATTAGGATACAGCAGCTATACATTTTGGCCTAACACATGTATCTACTTGATTCTAATTTTACTAATAGAAGTCTTAAATTTTTGCTTATACTTAATTGAGAGGCTTGTTTACAAAATAAAAATACTGGTTACGTTTCGAAAAGCATTCTTGAACCACAGATTATCAATAACCCTTTATTTATTATTTAACTGGAAAATAGGAAATTCAAGCATAATCTAACTTATAAATCCAAATTTTGAAAGTATATATAATTGAATAAATACAGTAGCAGCTGGACTATGTATAGTAAGTATTTAATTTCAGGCTTTATAGATATCATTTGTTATAGTCTCTATATTTATAATTAGAAAAGGCTTAAAAATAAAGAGATTAGCGAGTTCTCCTACATTTGACGCAAATCAACTTGAAGACTATTTATAAAAATATTTTTCTATATTTGACGAATTAAAACTTGAAATGAAAGCATTACTGTTTTATCCTCTGTTCCTAGCAAGAAGATTATTGCTTGCCTTTGTGTTTTTTTGATTTAGAGACAGTTCTCTAAATTAAATATGTATTGGTATAGTGACTAGTTTATTCTTAATCGCTTATATCAATAAGTGTCGACCTTTTAAATCCATTGGCCTAAATAGAGTCTAAATATTTGTAGAAGTATGTCTTATTATTCTATACTCATCTAATTTCTATTTCTACTACATAAGCAAGAATCTAAATTCTAGAAGTTTAGAAATACTTTTGGATTCAAGAGCTGAGAAACTAGCCTACGCAGTTATTTATGCTACATAAGCAATAACTTTAATAGGAATGGTAATTTGCTAAATAATATCAATAAAAGATATCATTTAATGTATAAAGGAAAAGATATACTAAAGAAAAATGAAGCAACTTGATAATGCTATACTAATATTAAAAAATAACATTGAAAGGAATTTTGCTTATCAATAGGAACATAGCATTATCTAACCACCTGAAGAATAACTAAACGTTAGTCGATTAACTTAAAATACTGATTTTTCTTTGATACTGAAAGCAAAGAGTTTTCATCTTTCAATGGATCAGTGCACTTAATATAATAAAGACTTCTATGAAAGAAAATTAAATAATTCAGTAAGTATTTTATGTAGATTGAAGAAATTAAGATTGAACAGAACGAAGTAATTGCGCGCAAAGAAGATCTGAATTTATTAAATCAATGCTGAATAGAGGAAAATACATAAAATATTCCATAACAATCAAAAAAGCTGAAAATTATCAAGAAAACAAAGAATTGCAAGAGAAAAGCCAATTTCTTAAGATTGAAAAATAGAACTTGAAACTTTACTGTTTTATTCTAAGATATTAAATTATTCACTTTTGACAGAAAATCAACTTCTTCTTCTTCTACTTTAAAAATAAATCAATTTTAGAAGCTTAAAATAAAGTAAAAGTTTCTTAAGTACTATGATTTAACCTTATTTTACAAATTGATTTAATAAGGTTGGAGAGAAATGTTATGAAAAATCGAATCATTCATGCTAATTATAAAAATAAGTTTGACTTATTTATATATAGAATTATTATATTAATTGCTTATAGTTAAGCTTTATTTTTATTTAATGCCTTTCTTTATTCGCAACTCTCTAGTTTTCTCTTGAAGATACAGTTCTATAATATGTTGTCATTTAGTGTTAAAAATAATCTTAGAGATAAATTAAAAACACTTGCCTTTTTAAGTTTCTGCTTTATAGCTAAATTAGCTTACGAAGTTGATTAAGTAAACTTTCAGTAATAATAAAGGAGTAAAAGATGTTTTTCCTATATCTAAACAAATTTTAATCGATATGAGCTATGACTTTTATAATCCGATGGTTTTTAGCTTGAAAAATTTGAGTTCTCATATTTTTGATGGCTATGCTTTACTCATGTCGAAGCTTTTTTCAGGTTGCTTTTATAATATAGATCTTGATTAGAAAGGTGAGCCGGAACGTTACTTCTTAAAGATTTTTGCTTTCAGTCATTTTTCGTATTTTATGAACAATCTCTAGATCTTTTATACAGTAAAGTGGTTTTTTGTGGATAATATAACGTACCTTTAAATTAATAAGAAAACTATCCATTTCTTTCTATAAATCGTTAATATGGTCACTTTATCTGCTTAAATAATGCTAAAAATACATTGTTTTTTTTGATTTCTTAAATGGAATAATCGTAGTTTTTTATTCCATCTAAGTAGTAAGAAAATTTTTCACCATAATTCGACTGCAAAATAATCGGAACAAGAAAATAGAAAAAGATCAGTTAGAGGAACCAAGACATATATTCGAAAACTCAGTAAGGAAGTAAAAAATGTAAACAAGTTGAATGTAAAAGAGAAGAAAAAGAAAATTAAAGACAGCTACTTTTCATGCTTACATTCTTTTGAAAAAGTTCCCTTTCCCTATAACTTTGCTGCATGTTTCTGCTTAATATATTTCCTTATTTAGTCTGATTAAATAAAGCTCAATGCTCCCATTTGCTATGTAATCTTGTAAGTTATAATTATTGTCCATATGTCTAAGAAAATATAAATGATCATCTACTCTGAAGTTAAGGTTTAGCCGATTTTGCTCGAGTTTCTTATGAATTGTTGCTTAGGGGAATATATTTGACAAGTTAATTTTGAACTTCTATATATTTTTTTACAGGATATACATTTTAGATTTTAGCCTTGCCAAACTATTATTGGACGAGGATTCTTACTCTTTAAGTATCTGGAGGCGCCTATTCTCATGTTTTCCATTTTATCAAAAGATTATTTTGCTTTTTTGTATCTTATTTCAAAAAATTTTTCTCATATCAATTTCTTGTTTTATTTGCTATGGCCTTTATAAGTCCCTGTATTATATTATTCTCAAATTTTCAAGTTTATATTGTTGATTTAGCATTCCATATCTTTCAAAATCAGTTTCTTCTTTAATTTATCTTTCTTACAATTAGATTTTACGTAATATTATAGTCTCCTCTTCATAAATTCTTAGCTTTATAGACACTTCTATCTTATTTTAGCTAATTGAACAGTTTACTGCTGATATCATTTCTTAAACTTCAATCGTTAAGTATATTTAGGAATCAAATTAAACCACTCCCATAAATATGTTCTCTCCTGTTCTAATTTCATAAAATCATATTTTATATATGGAGATTACATTTCTTTCAATTTTATCTTATAATCTTAATTTAATGCTTCAAGCTAATGCTTTACATTCACATCAGCATAATTCAACTATCTCACACCTAACAGTGATTTTTGCTAGTTGCTATTTTAAAAATATTGATTTTCCTATTATTAATCTAGCTATAGTTAAAGTATATTAAGCTTAGCTTAACATTACTAGGTTTGGTTCTTAAAATATGTTGGGAGAATCGTATTAATTCTATAATTGCTGTAGTAATTACAATTCATTTTACTTTCTAGGTTGAAAATATTCATCCACAGTTAAGTGATTCCTAGTAATAGGCAAATTGATATGTCCGTCGAGCGCTTTCGACGACCTTAACCTGCTAAACTGTAACTATTATTAATTTTCTTAAGAATTTGTGTTTATTAGTTATTTCGATATTCATGTCCCATAGATAAACTGATTTTACTGTTTTTCATATTAGCAATGTTGACTAAGACTACTGACTGGAATTTAGGTTATCCTCTTATGCAGGTATGAAGTTTTATTATCAGAGTGTGGTGAACTTTTCCTGTCTTTCTGTTCTCTTAATCTCCTACGAGATCTAACTATTTAAGCTATGGGATCTCTTCTTGACTTCTTTATCTACTAAATACAAATTATCACCTTAACTTCTGCCTTTTTACAGCTTTTAACGCTGTTGCTACTGATTGCTTTTACTCTTTACAACGAATTTTTATTAGGAATAACTCAGAGGAAATTAACACACTGAATCAGTAACTAGCAGATATAGCCTGAATATCTAAAACTAGTTGGAGTAAAAGTTAAAGCTAAAAGAAATCTTCTTATTAGTACTTCTACGAACTGATAATAAGGAGTAAGCTTGCAAAGGAAGCTACAACCTTTAGGCCACTATGCTTAATTAAAAAGGCAGAACTTGATATATTGATTCACTGATTCTTTGTAAGATCCATAATATATTTTCTTTATTTAGCCATATAAAAGAATATAGATGTTTGCTAATTACTATTTATTTATAGTCCTTATAATTACTAAAAGGCTTTTTTCCAGAACTAGGATTATTAATAGTTTCCTTTTGCCAGTTCTCTAAAAGAAGACTAATAATACAGTACGCAAATAAAAGAAACTAGTAAAGAAAGGAATAAACAAGCTCCACAGCTTAGATAGTTAAATGATTTGCATCAACTAATTTACTTAGCATTTAGCATCTAATAAGTAGATTATTAAGACAGATTACATGGTTTCTCTTTATGTATAATAATTAATATAGGCTATTAAAACTAAGTTGATGTAGAATAGCATATTATGATGCTTTTTAAAAGTTACTTAAACTCTTTATTTTAATGCTTTGTTATTATCTTAGAGTATACACTTTTAAATATTTTAGTTTAATTAATGATTATCAAGATAATTATATGGTTATGTCTTTCAATAACAACAGGTTTTTAAAAGCTGATGGAGAATCTATTAAGCATATTTGTATGATAAATCAACCAAAATAAGGAATAAAGAATTCCTTAAAAAACTTCAAAGTGCAAAGCTGACATTCAGGATAAGAATACCTCTTACTTTTACCTTTTAGTTTATTAATAAAGCTTAAGTCTAGTTTTTAGAGCTAAAGCCTTGGCCTTTTAATTAACCTTAGTTCATAGACAGAACTTATTTTGTCTTCGAAAAGCAATCAGTTGGTTTCTTTGTTTATCAACCACTAGACAAAAGTTTGATGATTTTACTTATATGTCAAATTATCAGTTTTAGATGTGATTTATAATATAGATCTTCGACTATCATCCACATTAACTTAGAATTAAAAGGCCAAATCTTTAGTTAAATCTATCAAATCCCTCAAATTTTCTAATGAATTATTTCAGTTTCTTTATGATCATTTGCTAAACTAATTTTCAATACACTAAAATTCAGATGTCACCAAGAAAGCACTTTGAGTCTAAGAATATCAATCAATCTTTAAAAGCCTTAGTAGCTTAGAACAAATAAACTTGAAAATAAATAAAAATTATAAGGAAAAACATATTTAAGTGAACTAGATACTCACTTCAAGCTTTAATTTGAGTCAACCCTTAGTTGCTTCTAAGTATCTTAACTGTATATTAACAATCATTAGGCTAAATTCTTTAATCCACAATTAAGCTTACATTCTCAAAGAAACTATAAATAGAAGGAAATATATTTAGCTTAAAAGAGAGAAGGAGAACTTATATGTAATTAGGAACTTTAATTAAGTTGCTTACAAATTTAAATTTGGATATAGTAAAAAAGAATAGCTATTTAAAAATTAGGAATGCAAAGTAAGTGCAATATCAATATCGCTGAAAGATATAAAAATAACACTTAAAAGCTACAAATATTTTAAATTAAGCAAAACACCTCAATTGTAGTAAGACTAACTAAGGCTTTGTAAATTTAACTAAATCTATTATAATTAATTATAGTTAATTTTAATTTAAGCATCTTCGTAATAATATTAATATTAAGCAAGTACATATTATTTATAAAATCGAATATATATAGGATACTAATAACTTTAGCATTTATAATTTATTTTTATTTAATTAATAAAAAAAGCGGGAAATGTAAACACTATACTTAATAATAAAATTAGAATGATTAAGAAAATTAAAGGATTAGAAGCTAAAAATATCTTAATTGTATTAAAATATAAACAACTTTCTTTGTTTAGTTCTTAAGCAAGGCTTATTAAAAATAACTGGAAGTTATAGATAAATTTAAGCTTTATTAATTTTAGTTTCTTAATAATATCTCTTTAGCTAAACAATCATTTTTAATATATCCAATCTTTTGCCTTTAGATTCTGCCAATAAATGTTGTTCTTTAACTATTTTCCTTCAAATAAAAAGGCTAAGGGAAGCCTTTCAGCTATTTTACCAAGCAAAACTCAATTTCCTTAACTAGACCTAGCTGTTTATTTTAAAAAAATTTGACTCTATCTAGAAAGTTCAAAGGGTTAATTAAGTCTTTAAATATTCAAATTTATATTTCAAGACTTAAATTGATAACTCTGATTGAAGCTGCAATTAACTATCTTTCTAAACTGCTGGATCTTTTTATTTCTAGGCGTTAGATTTGGCAATTCAAGAAACATCGTTTGTGACGAAGTAACTTAAGAGAACCTCCGCTTAAGTTAAAGTAGCTGAAAATTAATAACTGAGCTACTTTAACAATTTTTTACCTTACAATATATTACTTTTGGTAATAGATAACTAAAGAGTATCTGACTGTTTCTATGACACTTATACTATTAAATTTTGAAGATAATTCTAGTACCAAGAAGAACTAAGAAATCACTAATCATACTTTGGCTAGAGAATCCTGTTAGTATATAATACACTTTAAGGAGTTTTGCAAACAGTAATAATAACCTTACTTCTTTGTTTTCTCTTAGTCTTTCTAAACCTAAAGATTTAGCTAAAATTTGAGATATTAGGATTATATCCTAAAGCTTAAAGAAAAGGATTATATAGTAATAAATTAATCTTCTAGTCTAAAATAATTATAAAGCATTAGTTTATTTAATTAGCTAATTAATTATCATTTTCTACTAAAATATAGCTCTAGCTATCTAAATAGTCTAGTACTTATAAATGATACCATCTTAGTATCTCATATTCATACTTTTATCATTATTCTTCCTTTATTATCTCAGAACTTATCAACTCTATCTGATAGTCAATTCATTCACTAAAACTTAAAATTAGTCTAAACAGATTAGTGTCATAGACTGGATTGCTGCAGTTTATACTTAAAGAGGTTCTTGTTGACTGTTAATGATATTTGTATTATAATAGAAGAGAGTTATAGGTGTGAAGCTAGGTTAATGCTAGAATGCTAGTAAATAGTGTTAGTAGGGAATGATAAAAGTTGTAAAGCAGAGTTGATTTATAGTAGGTTAATAATAAAAGTACCTAACTAATTTGCTAAATTTGTAGATAAGCATTCAGAAAGCTAATCTTTATGCTAGAAAATTACCTATATTAAGATTAGTATGCTTAATAAGTCTCTATCTTATATAATCCTCTATATTTATCATTAACCATTTACTTCTAAACATACATACAATCCTAACTTCTACTTGATATAGGCTTAGAGTCTAACTATTAGTGCAGAAATTTATTTCTTACTAGGCTAATTCTAAGACTTAGAATTAAAGTACCTAGCATAAGCAAACTTGCTTCAGATATATAATCAGTTATACCAATTACTTGAATATAAGCTAATTAGATTTACTATCAATGAGTATATCCCTCAACTTAACTGGTATAAGCAATTAAGTGCCTAATTTTATTAAAGCACATTACAAGGAAATTATTCCAATTCCTCTATTACCTTATGTAAACATCCTTTACTAATTAGCTACCAGACTTATTATAATTCTTCCTTTTAATTTACTTTATAAGCAAGATGTAAGCATAAAAGTAAAAAAATAAGGCTAAATCTATTAAGTTGTTTAGCAATAAAGTATAGGTATAGTAATTAATACTACTCTAGTAATTTAATAGCTAAAAGGCTAATTAATTAAATTCTTATATGCTAAAGTTGTCTAAAGAGATAAAGCTCTACACAATTAATCTTAGGATAATTAAATTAGTGGTAACTTTAAATCAATTTTATAAAAAGTGGATCATATTGATAAGCTAAATTGTAAAGAGGTTAAAACTGTAAAATGTACTAATTAAGTAAAAATTGCAAGTTGAAAGGAGTAAAATGAAGTGAAAATCAGGGGAGATTCTTGTCTAGAAATAGTTAACGGAAAAAATTAGTTTATTGTCAATGTTTACCTAAAGGAGTAAAAGGAAAAAAAATAATTAAAAGAAAAAATCTCGAGAGCTCAAACAAGCGCTAAAAGAAATTAAAATAAAAATAATAATTCGAGTCTGCAATAAAATTCAACAATGTAGTAACTTCTCAAAATAGTAGCTAGAGTAGTGATGATTTACAATTGTCAAACCTTTAACTTTAGGAAGAAGAAGAAGAAAAAATAAAATAATAGTATTTGAGATTCTCAGATTAATATCAAGTTCCTAAATATTTAAAACGCCCAGTATAACTTCTGTCTATTATTTTTCTTATGGCTTCCTTTTAAAGAGTTTTAGAAAGCAAATATTTGACTTTCTTTCTATTGAAAAAGAATTACTAATGAGACTTTTACGCTCTAATTTAGTAAGACAAAGAACTATGAATTTTTTAGCTAATTATTGCTTAATGAGAATTTACTTTTCAGCGAAAATAAGAAGGAAGAGCTTTATCTCCTTTATATAAAAGAAAGTGAGTAGTCGAAAATCAGTTATATATGAGTTAAAAAGCAGCAACATTAAATACTTCTAAAGATCCTTCTTATTCATGAGAAGTATCGATTAAACTACCTAGCCCTATGGTAAGCTCTTAGTAAAATATCATTGCTTTGTTAGCTTTTTTTAAGAGTTATAGCCATAGCCATAGCCAATAATATTGAATTGGTTCTTAAGTAATAGGAGAAAAAGAAAACGTATTTTCTTCAGATATCAATACGAAGTTAATTAACGCAGAAAATTGATAGAACTAAAGGAAAATGCTTCTAATTAGTCTGAATTTTTGGAAGCTTTGAAAAAAGAATTATTATTAATGTAAATCCTAAGAGGGACTTCTTCAATCTAAAGCAAGAGAAGCATGAAATCGAAATTCCTATTTTGTAGATAGAATTTAGTTTGCTCGTATATATTTTTACAGATGAAGAACCTGAAAAAGAGAGATAGCTTAGTTGATAAACCAAAAAATTAACTTTAGCTTATAAAATTGTATTTATACAAGGAGAGGAATCACATTATTGGCTGGTTATGAATAGTGAAAATCTATTTGCAATACAAATAGTTTTAGTAGTCTCTTACTGAAATCAGAGAATAATAAAATAATACTTTATGAAGGATTACAAAACATAAGAACATATAATTGAAAAAATCAGAGGAGCTTAAAATGTAGCTTGCAGAAACGAAATAAAGCTTATCCCATAAAAATTGATGTTTGAGAACTAGAGAAAATTTAAATATTTAGTTGCTCTTAAATAGCAAAAATAAGTAAAAGAATCGCAATTATCAGAGTTTAGTTTTAAATCAATTTGTTTGAAAGTAGCAGTATCTGTAGTTCAAACCATCTTCTTTGAAGATGTCGCAAAACGGAATAATATGACTGCATGATTAGCATATAAAAAATTAATCTTAATTCTATTCATAATAAAAGAAACTACTAAAGCATTAGAAATATGTTAGCCTGTATGGAAAAAACCAATTAAGATAAGATATTCGTCAGTCGAACACTTTTAGTAATTTTTGATTGAAGTGTTTTAGTAACTACACTAAGATGGAGAAATTTAAAGAGTGTTTTCAGTACAATTCTAGTAACATTATCCTAAAAGCAATTCTTTTAATTTAGGCATTTTAAACGCTCTATAAAATCAATAGAGCAAAAGTTACAAAATTAAATTTAACTGAGCAAAGCAAGCATCTCTTTTCACTATTAAGTAAAAATCCATATTAAAAAGCTAAACATTCAACTAATCAGAAAAAACATTACAAGCAATTTAAAAATTTAGTTGCATAACTCAATTAATTTTTTCACATAATGGTGCTCTTTTGAAGTACAGATATCAAAATATCTATAAAAAGATAATTTAAAAGGGAAAAGTTTGAATAGTATTATGAAAGATTTTATGACATGAAGAAAAAAACTTTTAGATGCATTGAAAACAGAGAAAACAAATCTTCAGAACTATCAATATTATAAACTAAAAAATTTAATATTATTAATATCTTAAAATCTTAAATAGAAGATATCTTACTAATAAAAACAATAAAAAAAGAAACTTAAACACAATTTTTTTAATTAAAAAAACTAAGCAATAAAATCCTTAATAATGAAGGGGTGAAGTTATATCATAAGTGAAAGCATAAAAACAATAAATACTTATACTAAAGAGACTTAATGAAAGAAAAAAATTAAAAAATTAAAAAAGGACTAAATTAAGAAAAAAACATTAAAAAGGAAAATAACCAATCTCATAATTACAATTCAAATTAAAAATATTAATAAAGATTGAAAAATTTACTGTTTAGAAAAAAGAGGTCTTAAAAATAAACATTAATCAGATTCTAAAAAACGAAAAAAAATAATCATCCTTGGACGAAAAAAAATGAAACCAAAAAATAAATTAACTGAACAGTAAGAACTAAAAATGTGCTACTTTTAATAAGCATTGCTCATTTGAAATGAACAGTTTAGATTCTATCTATTTAGAGGTACTAAATAGATAAATTCCTTTTAGTAAGCTTTACTCGCATCAATCAAAGATGAATTAATCCATTCTATACTCGATCAATATAAGTAGAAGACTCCGCCTTTTTACTGAGCTGAGTTTTGTTGAAACGAGCAGTTTAGATTCTATCTATTTAGAGGTACTAAATAGATAAATTCCTTTTATTAAGCTTTACTCGCATCAATCAAAGATGAATTAATCCATTCTATACTCGATCAATATAAGTAGAAGACTCCACCTTTTTACTGAGCTGAGTTTTGTTGAAACGAGCAGTTTAGATTCTATCTATTTAGAGGTACTAAATAGATAAATTCCTTTTAGTAAGCTTTACTTGATTCAATCAAAGATGAATTAATCCAATCTATACTCGATTAATATAAGTAAAAAACTCCGCCTTTTTACTGAGCTGAGTTTTATTGAAATGAACAGTTTTAGATTCTATCTATTTAGAGGTACTAAATAGATAAATTCCTTTTAGTAAGCTTTACTCGCATCAATCAAAGATGAATTAATCCAATCTATTCTTAAGTTCGATGATCTTAAAATTCTTTTCGTAAGTTAAGTTTTAACAAAAATCATTTTTTTAATTATTTTTTATTTCAACAATTAAACCCTTTCCAGGTGTTTTAATTATTTAATTTTTAAATGTATTTTTTTATCTTTTTGACTAAATTTATTTTAAGTCTTATTTATTTTATTTTTTTTCTTATAATTCAAACTTCTCTTCACTTTTTCTATTTTTATCTATCATTTTTTATAATTTCTTTTTTACCTATCATAAACATTTTCGTTTAATTTTTCGCTCTTTACGTTATTTAACTTATACTTCTATTCTCAAGATTTCACATTTATATATATTCACATAAAAATCTTCTTTGAAAGCGCCTTTATTTGAATAATATTAACAACTGATATCTTTCTCCTGAAGATTGCCAATCCTATAAAATATTCCAAAAAGCAGGAAGTCTTTTGTTTTATAAGTATTTTTATTCAATAAGATCTTGGAATACTATAGGTTTTTTAACTCATCATCCTATAGACAAAGCTACTATTCTGTAGGTTAAAAAGGAAGAAAGGCAGGTAGAATAGTCTATCATGTTTTCACTTCCATTATTATTATTCATAAAAATTCGTTAATTTATACGTTTTTTTTCACTTTAAATAATAAAATTGTTAAAGTTTTTAATTAATATAAAAATAAAAAGTTATTTTCGCAGCAATACTCGATTAAAATACCATAAAGATACTTTTTTATTCTGTTTATTATTTTTTTTATTTGTAAGTCTCTTGCTTCACTATTTATATAATGTAATAAGATGCTTTGCAGTTTAATCAGATCACCGCTTTATCTATGCTGTTTTATTTTTAACTTTTCTCATCCATTTGAATTTATCTCTTCATTAGGATTAACTCTGTTTCTTCATTTTATTTTTGTCTTGCTTTATTTCCAAAGGTATTTAGTAACATTTTATTCTGTGACCATATCCTTCTAATCACAATAAAATCTTTAGAATTGCACTTATTCTTTTATCATAATTTCTTCTTGAACTTCTGAAATTATAAGCATCTCTTTATAAATGTCCCTAGCTCTCACATAATAGCATCTCTTCCTTATATATCTGCTTTATTTTGAGCAATAGCCTTAGTTTACTCTGTTTTCATCTTTTTTGTTTAATTTTCTACATTTATTTAAGATTAATCTCCTGCTTTTATACTATGTCTCCAAGTTTTGCAGTTTCCTACCTCCGTTCAGTCTAAATATTTTGAAATGCTTTGAGCTCTTTTAGTTGATCATCTTCCTTTTTATATTGTTTTATCCGTATTATAGAAAACCTCTTAATTTTCAACTTTCCTTTTTTAAGTACTATGATCTCTTCCTGGAGATTGGAAATTTTAAGCGACAGCTTTTGAATGTCAATTTCTTTTTTTAATTTTGATGTAAGTTATTTCCTTTTAGTATATTAGAATCCTTTCTTTTTATTATCTTAGGAGGATTTTATTTATGGGAGAAGAAAACTTTTTTAATTTTGCTTCATCTATTATTTGTCTAGGTCTTTTTTATCCAATTTACCCAAGAGGAAACTGGGAAAAAGATTTTGATGTATGGGTTTTTAATATTTGTAATTGAATAATTTTTTAAAGAAAATGATTCTAAGGTATCTTTAATCTTTTAGATTGTTTACTTATTTGATTTTATAACTAAACTAGCAGCTAATTTATGTTCATTTTTACGTTTCTACCAGCTTACTGCAGAAGAAGAGAAAAGTTTTAGATGCTTACTTGTATGTTCCTTTAAGTTTATTTAAAAAACTAAAGCCATTATATTAAGAATCAGGCTTTAACTCTTTAAGATACTTAACTCTTTATTAATTTTATTTCATTAAGATTTAGCTATTTTAAGTTCTAGAGCAAACATAAGGAATCAATTATTTCAAGATAATATTGATGCAGAACTTAAGGATTCTAACTTAGATAGTTTTGCTTCTGAAAATTATATTTGAATTTGCATATTTTTAAGAGATTTAGCTTAGCAGGCTAATTCTATTACGCTCTGTTGATCGTTTATATTAGTGGCTTCATAATTGAGGAAGATAAAGTTCTTTTATGGAGTTATTTGGGTAATAATTAAAAAAATCAATAGGTAAGAAACAGAAGCAAGCTTATGAAACAATTTTGATAATCCTTTCCATAAAGTTTATTTTTCAAATGACGGACTATAAGTTGACAGTTGTACCTTTTCATATGAAAGTTGTTTGAAAAATATTATTTTCTTCTGATTTATTGGTAAATGTCTGCAAGCTGATCTAAGATTAAATACTCTTAATTTTACTAATTTTAAATATCAGATATAATAGAAAATACAGTTAGCTTCTTTATCACATTTCTAGTATCTGTTCATATGATATTTACATTTATTTTTGCACATTTAACTGGATTTTTCTGGCTCTAATGTTGTTGCTTGATTTATTTAAATTATTATAAAATCATATTTAAAATGTAAATTTAGTCTCTTAAACTTACATCTTTTAGTTATTATTATTTTAGGTTTTCCCGCCTAAAATGATCCTTTTATTTTTATTATTTATGTAAAATATTTCTTATATAACTTTATGATTGAGTAGAATCATCTATATTTAGTTTAGCACATTTAAAATGTGATTATTGTTAATCTATTTCTTTTAATCAACCTTCAATATTGATTTATTTAATCTAGAATCTCATATTATTGAGAAGTTATTCTCTTTTCTTTTTATTTGCTTAAGCAATATTCTAAGCGTCTCTTGCAATTAAAGTTAGATGCCCTTTTTTAAATATATTCCATTGATTATTTTACTGTCTGAGTATATAAGTTTCATCAAAAGATAACTTAGATTTGCTTTACTCTCCCTTTTTATCTTTTAAGATTTACAAGCTTGAAGTTATTTCAATTTCGTCTATATTTGAATAAACATTTTTTATTTAAATAAATAGGATTAGTAGGTACTAAAATGAAGATAGTAGAAGACTTAATTTAAACTGACAGTTGTTGGTTTGATATTTGTTATTGGCTATCTAAGTATTGATAGTTTATAGCTAAATAATACCTAAAGATATGTATTTATGTTTAATGATAAAATGATACAAATTAGTTTACTCTAAATGTCTTTATTACTATTCTATTTTATTTGATATGCTTCATTAAATAATTTTCCTTTTATTGCTATATTTTAAATGAGTTATTAATGAGATACTTCTCATTGATGTGGAAAGGCGTTAGTGAATTATTATGTTTTAAATAATAATAGAATTAATACTTTAAAAAGAGATCAGCTTAGATATAATTCTAAATAATTGCTAATGATGCTTCTAAATGTTTATTATTAGTATTATTTATCTTTTTATGTATCAGAATCTTTATTCAAACTAATTTAGCTTCTAAGATTTTTTTCAGAGCCTTTGATGTTATTATTTTAGGTAATATCAACACTCTTTCGAATATTTTGTTCCAAGGTAATTGATTTACTACTCTCTTTTGTATCTATAATCATTTTAATTGGTCTAACTCTTTCGAAATGTTCATTCTAAATATACTTTGATTGTGATATAATTTATAGCTTTCTATTTAGTATTATATCTTTTAGATTTCTTATTTTCTTTGAGAGTGCACTCATTGAAATACTACTAACGCTTCTTTATTTTCTTTGCAAGATAAAAAATCAACTCATCTAATGAGTCTTAACAAAGTCTAGCAAACTATTTCTTTTAAATGAGAGGTAACTAGAATCTAACTTTTATAATTAATTAAGCTTAATTATAATTGGTTTAACCTTTGATAGAATAATTGAATCAATATGGATTTATGAATTATTACTTTAATTAAGTGTTTAATTTGCTTTTCTTTCTATTATTATTTTATCTTCCTTATAATTTCTTTCTTTAATAATACTATTTTAGCCTTTCCTGCCTAAATATTTATTTATTAAATAAGCTAGAAGAATTCTTTATTTTATCATAGCAGTTTTCCTTAAATCTTTTCATTTATAAGTATTTCACCCTTCAAACATATATTAGCTTTCATTTTTTAAGAACATACTTCAAGTCTTTTGCTTCGGTTATCTTCACTCTTTTCTTTTTTCTCCTCTAGTATTTATTAAATTATTACATTTTTAATCAAGTTTTTAACTATTAATCTAATTTACATTCATTTTTCCTCTCTAATAACTAATCTAGTTTTGCATTTCATTTACATTTTGCATGCTAATCTTAGTTTTAAAATTTTTGGAATATTTTTTCTTTTTTAATTATGTGAAAATTCTTCTAATTCTGTATGTTTTTTCATTATGTTTTTCACTTTTTTAAGGATTTGCATATTCTTCGTAAGATAATTTAAAGGATGAAATAGTAAATATACAATTACAAATTTAGTTTATTTATCTACTAATTTTAATAATTTCTTTCTTCTCTTAATTGCTAATCCTTACTTTCATTATTATCATTATTAATCCTTTAGTTATTTATAAAGCATTCTTCCTTAACATGCTTCACTTTTTACTATAATTTCCTATGTTTTCTCATATTAAATTTCGAATCTCTCACTTTTAGGAGATTGACATTGCTAGCTTTTAACTATCATACTTTTTGGCAAATCAATCATACAGGAATTTTAATTTATGAATAGTTTTTCTACTGGTATCTTAGATTAAATTCTTTAATCAATTTTTTCTAGGTTCTAAATAGCATTTATTTAGCGACCTCTGCATTATTTTTACTCTAATTCACATAATTTTAGTAATTAACTCTTATTAATGCATTCTCTTATCCCTAATCATTCAAGATTTTTTAATCTTCTTTGTATGAAACTCTTCTTTAATTATCAAACTCTATAAGAGAAAAGTATTCAAGGTTAAAAAATGCAAAAGATAAAGTTGGCTACTTAAGTTTAAACTGAAATGGAAGTTGATTAATTTCTAAAATGATTATAGTATTAATAATCTTAACTTACCCGTTAAAATCTTTCATATCTATTTAATTTAACCTTTATGAAATGCTAATTTTTATTAGATGTTTAACTTTGCTTTACACTTTAATATGATATCTCTATCTAAATTTATCTCTTAAAAGCTCAATATTTCAATCTTATATTTTAGTTTTTTCCCAAATACTTATATAGTTAAATAGTTCTCGTAGCACTCTTCAGTTCAGTAGGATTATTTTTCTATTCTCTTTCATTTACACAATTGTAATACTTAATCACTCATTTCTTAAATAAATTTCTATCCCTATATTTAAAAAAATTTACTATATTTTACTAATTTTTTGTCTATCCTTAGTAAAATATAGAAAGATAATAGTGAATAAATGTAGTTAAAATATTTCTTTTTATTACTAAATATTAAAGCTTTCGCTACTATAAAGCTAGATATATGTACTTTTAAATAAAAAATGCAAAAAAATTTGGTTAGTGATAAACAAAAAAATATTGATTTAGTAACTTTTAATAGAGTTCTAGAAATAATAAATCTACTATCCTTGCAAATAAAACTACAAAAGCTAGCTAAATCTTAAATAATAGAACAATAATAAATAAATTATTTATTTCCTTTATAACTAGTACAAGCTATTCAAGTTTTATTGATTTTAACTTTTCTAACTTTATATATACTCTACACACTTTTTCGCTGTTTTCTTTCAAAATTTTTAATTCCTTTCTAGCAAATTTTTTAAGTTTTCTATTCATATAAAAATAGAAAACTATTAAGTGATTTTAGGGAAATTTATTTTAAGAAAGGAAAATTAGTTAATGTGAAAAGTGAAGAAATAACTTAGTCTTTTATGTTAATATTCTCAAAAGTTTTATAACTCAAAATCTACTTCTTCCCATTCTAGACTGTTTTAATCATAATAAAAATTCATTTGCATTTTTCCATATTTCTACTTTAAATTTTATATTAGTTATTCATATATAAAATTACAATCTTCTAGTAATAACTCTTTTAAAGTGTTGTATATTGAAAATTCCTTACCATATTCATCTTAAAAAGGAAAAGCTTCTTATGTAATATTTTAATTTCTTTATAAGCTTAAAAATTCTAATCTTTATTATGTTTTTATTATCTCACTTACATCTTTATTAACTAAACTGCAGTTATCAAGACTTAACCTATTTAATTTCTATATTTGAGTAATTTCTTGTATTCAATTTTCACCATCAATTTAGCAATCAGATAAATGAAAACTTTGTAAAAATAGGCAGTTTTCTCTTATAAATACTAAAGTTTCTTTTTTAATTTATTTTATCTTAAGTATTATATTAATACATTTCCTACAATTTTAGAATACTATTTACAATTCTTTATCCAAGTCTTCGTTACTTGATTGTAATATTATTGTTTTCAAGTTTTAACCATAAAGTCCTATTAGTTTATAGTCTTCCTTATATAATTAATCCAAATTTTATAAGTTTATTGCTTCCAACTTAGGTGAGTTTTGGAATAGCTACTTTAAGTTTTTTTAATAGAAGTTCTTACAACCAACTAGTCTAATTTCTTAAAGATTTGGAAATTGATTAGAGAAAAAGTTTGAAAAGGCTTAATAGGAGAATTAAGCATATTAAAAATGGATTTTTTCTAATTTTGTAGTGTTTATTTTATCTAACAGTGAATCTGATAAGATTTAGGGATAATTTAGATTTATTTATTTTAAGTTAGGACTTAAATGGATAAATTAATGATTTTACTGGTTACTATCTATATTAATATTCTCAATCTAATTCCCTTTTATTTGCAGATATTGGGTTAGAATATCACTATTCAAACTTTTGCTTTTGATTTATAATTCTTTTAATTTTAAGTTAAGACAATAATCTAATAAAAACTAGCCTGTTATATTATCTAAGAAATAGAAATCAATAATTTCTAAACTTGCTAAGTTTTCTAGAAAAGCTAAGTTTTAATCTTCTAATTCAATAAATCAAAAATTCAGTATTTTTAAATTTTTGAATAGAGAAAGCTCGGGTAATTTTACGTTCTTTATAGGCCAATTTCATAAATTAAATTTTTCTATCATATTTTAATTTCTCTATTATCCACCTTAGCCTTTTAGTATAAATATATCATTTAATATATTTTGCAATTATAAGATTATATTATTAGATAGATCTAATGTCTCAATCCTTAAATTCTTTACATATGAATGAGTCAACTATCTCAAAACTCAGTTTATTTTATTTTTTATATATTTCACATCTCTTTCTTAATATTTTTTTATAGATAAAGCTTTAAAACTGAATTTAAACTAATTGAAGTATTTGTTAGTTTTCTGTAGATTGCATATTTCTCTATTTTTTAGGAAGTTTATTATTATGTCTAAAATATTTCTATTTTTCCATATCCTATTACACTTTTCATTCGATGCTTTTTCAATTTAGTTTGCATTTGCTTAAATAATAATTTCTAGTTAGTTCAGATTTAAAGTTTAGATATATTACTCTTCTAGTCAATCTAGTTGGCATTCCTTACAAATTATTGGATCTAAAGATTCTTTACTTTAACATTCTATTTTATAATTTTCCATGTAAGATAATTTATTCTCTCCTTCTTATTTGTGTGTTTATATCCTGCTACATTTACAACAGAGTAATCTTTGAGTCTACTAATTTTATTGCATTTATAATAAACAAAAAGTGTGGAAATAATAAATAAAGCATGTTACTAGTATTTCCTTTTATTAGCTTATCATAATTTATTTCTCTTATAATTATTCAGTTACTCATCACATACTTTATATTCTAAATTTCGTATGCTTTTTACTCTTTTTCCATGACTCAATTATATCTACTTTAATTGTTTATTTTTTATATTATTTTAAAAATATTGAATTAGCGTAATGTAGAAAAGCTTAAGAAAAAATACCAATTTTCTTTATATAAAAGCCTAACTATAAAATACCTTAGCTTTATTATTATTTGTTTACTACTATTAAAACATTTGTGTGAATGAACTAAACATAAGATTTTTAAATACCAAAAACAATAAATTTTTATAAAAGTTAAATTAGGATTTAATTTCTAATCTTAAGGATATGAGATTATAGTTAATTAGTTTTAGGAAGCTATTTATAGATATTTAATTGCTAATTTTAGTTAAAAGCTTTATATTTATTATTTATCTAAATTAACGATGCTTTTCTTTTAATAATTTTATGTTTAGCATAAAAAGTTTTATTAAACTCAAAACTATTTTTGATTTTAGAAATTTGCTTTTTTTTCATTTATAAGCAAAACATTTTAGGATTTTATTATTTTTTTATTCTACCGAATAAATTTGCTTTGTCTTGAAATAAGTTTAATAAGTATTTTTCTAATTTTTAAGCTTTCTAATACATAGATAACTTTTATAAAAATAAACCTTTTAAGGGTATTTTAAGTTAGCTTAGTTGCTTATCTTCAATATTCTCTTTTTCTTATTTTAATAACTAAACTTAATGCTTATAAGATATAACTTTAAATAAGCATAAAGTTTATTATTAAATTAAAAGAATGTGAGATAATTTATCTTCCAAATATACGTTAAAAGATTAATCCTTGGAAATATAAAGTCATTTTAATATCTATTCATTTCTGGATTTTATTAGATTTTTTAATTAATTATTCTCGAGAAAAAAGCTGAAATAGTTAAGAATTGTATCTTATAATATAGATTTTAAAGAACTGTATAAGATCAAATTATCCATTATAACTCATATCATGATATTACTCTGTCTATACTCGCTAGTCTTTGAGACTTAATCGAAGTGGTGAAAAACAGTGTAAGAAAGACAGGTCTTCTAACCTCTCTTGTATAACTCAGATTCTTTTTTGATAAAGAGTCAATGTTTCAACATTTCTTTAAATACTCACTTTAGCCCTTTTAGAGTAAATGCTTTACTTGTACTTCGATAAAATTTTCTCAGTTATTGTTACATTAAGCTACATTTCGGGAAAGTAACTACATTTTATGAGAAGCTATTGGGATAATTTCTATCCTTTCTTCCTTTACTCTTATTTTATACTTAATTTCCTTCTTTTTAATCTGCTTTTAATATCCTTTAAAGCTCTTTCTTTCATTTTCCCTTCTAGAAAATAAGGAACTGAGAGTTCTAATAGTTATATGTAAGTTAATTGTAATATGATGCTAGATAAGAATACTAGGGGTTCTAAAAGTGTTTAGATGTGAATTTGCAGATGGATGGAAATAGTTTTAACATCATATTTGTTGATGGTTAAGAATCTATTAGCCAAAATAAGAAGATAAGTTAATATAGCCTTTGAACGCAAAAAGGATTAACTATAGAAAGAAAAATAATTTTACCTTCTGAACATAAGTAGAAGATAAAAAAACTCTCGGAGAGAGATCTCGAGTTGATTTAAATTAAAGTTATCTTTTAAATTTATTTCAGCCCTCAATTTAATACTATTAGCTTACTTTTTAAATTAATAACAAGCAAGACATTCTCTTTACGAGCATCTCTCTATATGATTACCATAAAGTATATATCTCACTTCTTAAGTACTCTTCTAGCTTCAAGCCTTCTATAATTAAAGTTTTAATATTCTTTTTAATTTTTTTAGTTTACAACTCTTAATCGAATTAAAATAAGCCTAAGTTAAATAAAGAGATTTTAGTACTTTATTTATTTTTATTACTTTCAGCAAACCTTATTTTTTAAATCTTAACTTTATGCCTCATATTTTAATTAAATTTTTGTTAAACTAAAAGTTAAATTTCTTTAGAAGTATCTTTTTTTAATTAAATGAAGAATATTTAGATGTGATTAATTAATTTAGGGGTCTAGAATCTTTATTCTATTTAATGTTGAATTCTGCATTTTCTTGTAAATTCTCTTAGACCTTTAGTTAACTAAAAACATTTCATTACTTATAATATATTTGGAGCTTTTACTCTTTATTAGATTTATAATTCTTAAATAGTAACTGACTCTAACTTTTGATTTACTAGTTTAATTTTAAAAACATCAAATTCTAAGTTTTTGAAATATATTTGAGTTCCTATAACGAAGAGGAATGTAAATAAAAAATTAATAATAATTTTCAAATGAGATAGTTATCTATCTTTGTTACATAAAGATGGAAATAAGCATCTTTTAGAAAATTTTTATCATTCTAAAGCAAAAAAATGAAAAATGATTAAATCAAAATAATAGTTTAATTAAGATAAGTTATAATAATGTTCTTTTGCATTATTAATTTGTTTCGTATAATACTCTAATGTTTTCAACTTTAAAAACCAAATATAATAATTATTAAATAAAAAAAACCTAAAAAATGAAAAAAATGAGGAAAAATTACGAATTTTTTTCCATTTTAATTATCTTTTATTCTTTTTAGTTTCTCTATGAAAAATATAAGAAATTGAAAGAGCATTATCTTTCCGTTTTAATGATTTACCCGAATAAGAAGATATTGATTCCTATATTAATTTTAGAAACTTAAATTAAGACATTTCTCTTAAATATGTAACTAAGTTTTAGATAAGAAATACCTTTTTTATATTTTTTTAATTATTTTTATTTTGTAAATTTCATTATATCAATTGATGAATCCCATTAAAGGAATTATAAGTATCTATATTTACTAAAATTTAAATTCAGCAAACTTATTCTATATAATTGTCTTAAAGGAGTCAACTTTAAAATATTTTAATTGCTTCATTTTTCTAGAAATTAATTCACTATTAATGAAAAGCTCCAAAACTTTTTAAATGTGATCATCATTTTAAATTAATACAGAAGTTAATCAATTGAATTTTTGATTTAAGTAGTTATCCTGATTGCTAAGAGGTTATATTTTGGTAGTCTATTAAATCTAAATTTTTTGCTTCTTTATATGCTCCTTTCTGGATAAATATATTTCGAGGTTTTATTCATATAACTTAATTTTTTATTTATGAAGATCTTTTTAAAATTTATCCAGATTGTATATCTTCTAATATAATATCTTTTTATTTTAGCGAAAAAAGAAAATTTCTGTACTTTATTAAGTTTTATCATTTTTTATTTTTAATGCTTAACTAAATTTCTTTAATCTAAGCTTTCTCAACTTGAGCATTTGTTTCTTGCTTAAAAAATTAAGAGCTATTTAAATCCTGCTGATTAAAAATAATTTAAGCTCTCAAATTGTTAAAAAAATATTGTAAAACTGCATATCTTTTTTATTAGCCTTTTTATGAAGAATTGGATTGTAAATTTATTTAGAATTTGTTTGGCTTTATTTGAGGAAGATACAACTCTTTTTATAAAATTTAGCTTTATAATTTGACTTTAATTTTTTCAATTAAATTACTATGACTTATATTAATAATAATACTCATTTGTTGGATAAGAATTTTATATTATTGGATGAATACACGCATTTCTTAATTAACATACTCTAAATTCTAAAATAATGTAGAAACTTTACCTAAGCTATTAAAGATAAGCCTATACAACAAATTTTCTTTGTATGCAAATGCTTTATTTAATCAATTTAATTTTTACTATTGAAGTTAATTGATTTAAAAGATACCTATTAAATTAAACCTCAATATTAGATTAAAAGTTTATATGATACAACCTAAAATTTTAGATTTTTATTCTTAGCTATAATCCCTAATTTATTACATGCTATCAAACTAAAAGTTCAATTTTCATAATTGTTTTCTACTTTTTACCTATATTTTTATAATTTTCAACTAAATAAATAAAAAACTCTTAAAACGTATATAATTAACAATGAATAGATCCTATTACTTTATTATTCTTTCTTCTTTTGTAATATTTATAATTTTCTATGTTCCTCATAGTTATTATTTCATCTCTTATTTTCACTTTATAGTAACTATAGATAAAATGTTATATATTAATTTATGTTTTTAATTATGTTTTATTCTAATTTTAGATAATTTAAAGAAAGAAGTTTAGGTTTAAAAATAAATTTTATACTTTATTAAACATTTATTAGACACTATTAAAACATAATAGACTTTTATCTCACTTGATAAATTTTCTACATCGATTCTCAACAATGAAAACTATCTGCCATTTTAAATAAAAGAATAAGCAAATCTATCTCTTGTTTTAATTCCTGTTGCTTTGTATCCTATTTATTCCTCCAATTATAACAAAAGGTTCTAAAGATACTATAGGATTTAAAAGGCAACAAGAGTTTTGATGTAGTTAGTTCATTTACCTTTCTGTATGTTATTTTCCTTTTATCTCTAAATGTTTTATTTTATATCTTTGAGAAAATGAATTCTTTATTTATTTTTATTAGTTTTTAATACTAGAAGGAACTTATAAATGAAAATTTAAATAGATTATTTTCATTTATTTTAATCTTCTATTTTTACTCTTTAGTAGTTTATATATTCTGATAGAGCAGAATATCCTCCTACTACATAAAGATAGTTTTAAGCTGCTGTTATAAACATGAGCTTTATTTTCTTAGTCAAATTATTTATTTATTAACTATTTCCTTCATAATCGATAGATAAGTTTTCATTGTTTTGAATCTCTTTATTCTCTTGATCTAAATTATAAATGTTTGTGGGGTCTAACAGACCACCACTTGAAAAAAGTTTTATTGTTTGAATCTAGTTTTTTACGAGCTCTAGTACTCGTGAATCTTATTTTCCAAGTCTTTCTTCTTGTATTTACTAATACTTCTGGTTCAGAGTTCCTTTCCGCTTTCAACCTATAGACCTTCCGTTCTCTCTGCATCAGATTTGATTTTTTCTTCTTCTTATTTGTTATTAAATTTGTTTTCTTCATGATAATTCCTTGATTCTTCCAAATTCTGCACAGTTCTTCCACAGATGGTTTTTGCTTTTACAACAATAGCACAGCTTCTAAGTTTTCTCTTTATTCTCTTTTAAGAATAATTAATTTTTATATTCAATCTCTTTGCTCAAATTGAAATTAGTATTTTAGTTATCAATCAGTTATTTATTTATTTCCTATGCTAAGAAACATAAATAACTATTATACTCAATAAAAATTAATAATGTTAGGATGTTCTTTTATAATATTTTTCTAAGGTCTTTTGCTTTGTCTACTGAATTTCTCTTTCGAATTTATTTTTGGTTTTATTTAGTAAAACTTTAAGATGGGCTAGCAACTTTTTTACGATATAGAAACTTCTCTACAATTTATTTCTTTGACTTTACGCTATTTAATGGAATCTAAGATTAAAAAACTTCATAAATGCTCGTTCAAATTAGAAAGAGGATAAATATTTTCGAAATAGTTCCTTTGAATATACCTCTTTAATTTTTTTATTTTCATGAGATAGATAAATCATGGTAGTTGCTGATTTTAGTTAAAAAGATTCCCCACTTTCACTAGGTTTTTAGCTTCGTTGATCTCCCTATTTTTGATTTGTTTATTCTTAGTTACTTTTTTTTGCTAAGGTCTATATTTTATTTTTACACGATTTGTTCTATTTTTATGCCAAGATTGTTTACATGTGAAGCATGAAATTAAGCTTAACAATATCGCACTATTTTTGGAAGCATTTATTACGAAACAAATATCTATAAGGCAATAGTGCAGGGAGACTGTAACCAACTTTAAAAAAACTTAAAATATAACTACCGTTTTCAGATCTCTTTTGTTTGTTTTATAATAGTTTGAAGGTACTATCTTTAAAAGTAGAATTTTAACAGAATTTATCGAAAATAAGAAAATAAAATAGTTAAACAAAAACTTATAAAGCTTATAAATGAAATCTTGACCTCAAAATCTATATCAAGCAGAAGTAACCAATACACTTAGCAAGTTTAAGACTTTTTTTATTTTTATCTTTGCTATAAAAAAATAAAAAACCCTTAAAAATTTTGTATATAGAACGGAATTTTAATAAATAGTTTCTAAGCTTTGATTACATTTTAAATCAAAATAATAAAAAATTTGCATAAATAGTAAATATCAAATGCGAATTTAGAAGAATTATTTGAAATCTTACAGGAATATTGATTCAAATTTGCTCAAACTAAATTCATAAAAAAAAGAAAATTTAGAAGCTTTAAAAGAATAAATAATTTAAAGCTTATATAAAAAATTCCCATGGTTTGTAATTTTGGTTTTATCATTATTAATATGTTTGTCGAATGTTCTCTACTTAAATTAATGCTTAAATAATAAACTGCTTCGCTTTTTAAATTATAGCATTGTGATATTTATCTAGATTACATTGAGTTATATTTTTCTAATACAATAATAAATTTAAATTCTAGCAAAGAAATATTTAAGCAAGTGTATTAATGAGTCTGTTCTTTAATAATTTTTCTTAGTTTAACTTAAAAATATTTCTATTCATTCTTCCATTTGTTTAAGCTGCATTTTTTGAATTACTAAATCACTAAATTTGATAATTGGATCATTAATAAAGAAAACTATTAAAAACGAATTAAAGCTATTTGAGTTTGCTCTGATTTTAATAAAACTAATTTCTACATCTATCAGTCAACTTTTTTATATTTGCTCTAATTACAAATTTTAGATGGATTTGTGTGTTATCGTCCCATTAAAAAGATACAACTATTATGCAAAAATTTATCTCCAGAGAAGTTTATGGAGATCAAAATGCTTCACATATCACAATCTTTATTTTTTAATTATTCTAAACTTTTAGCTAGTTCTATTAAAACAAGAAAAAGCCTTCCTTAGTTTCTTTATATAGTTATAAACGAATAAGATTTGTAAGAAGTGACATAAATTTAAGAAAAATAAGCATTATCTAAGGTTAAAAACTTCATTTACATAAAACGTATAAAATCTTTATTTATAAAGACAAATAGTTGCTTTAGCTATTCTTTATAAAACAGAAGCATATATAATTATCTTGATTGCTACTTCAATCCTTCTTTTAATAAATTTGAAACTATAACAAGAATTTAGTTAGAGATAACTAGAAATTTAATTTCGTTTCTAAAAGTTATACTGAAGCTTTTATATAAAGGTAGTTATAAATAAGGTAAGAAAATTAAAAAATGATTATTAAAGCTTTTAAGTGGCTTCATTAATATGCTTTTAAGTATCTATTATAAAATAAATTTTATTCACTATAAAAGTGTCTATCAAAGATATAATCTGCTAATTATGTAATTTTTTAAAAGCAATACATTTTACTTTTTAGTCCTAATTATCATCTTTTTATGACATATATTTAGTTAATTTTGTAATTAAAATATTAAATTCATTCTTTTTATAAAAAAGTTGAAACAGAAAGTAAACAATCATTAGTATAAAAGAAGGCAAATTAAAAATATTATGGTTAATTAGAGAGAAATCAAAGCGAAAATTGTAATAATTTCATTAACTTAAGTTAAGTTTGTTTGGATATTATTAAGGATAGTCTAAATACTAATAAGTATTTTTATAAATAAATGAGTAGATTTTATTAATAAATTAAATTTATAAAGCTATTTTTGATTTAATAAAATAAGGAACTTTATTATATGTTTTGGCTCATATTTAGCTAATAATTGATAAAAAATGAAAGTCTTCTAATAACTTCTCACAAGTTAAATAGTGACTATAAAATGCTGATTTATGGAACTACATTTAGTATCTTCGAATCTTATTTCTATAGTAGCATTCATCCGATTTAATTCAATTTTTTCAATCTGAGATTGCCATATATGATTTATTATATATTAAAAAACTTAAGATAAATTAAGTTCTGAAAAATATTATCAAATGTTTGAAAATAGAAATAAATAAGGCGTTCAATGTATAAGAAAAATTAAATAAATAATAAATAAATAAATTTTATTATAGAGCACGTAGCACTCTCGTTGGTGCGCAGCTATTAAAAAATATTTCATACTGACAAGAACGTTTGTTACTGATAAAATTATCAGATACTGATAGATCTTGTTCAATACTGGTATAATTATTCAATACTGATAAAAATGTTCAATACTGATATAATTTCAGAATATTCGTAATCTTTAATACTTGTTGGAGGTTCAAGGACATGGCAGGTTTGCGTCTCATTGCATCACCAAAGCAGAGGACGACATGTGTCAATTATGGGTACTTAACTTCCCCAACCCCTGATGAAACCGTCCCTTATTGTTCACCTTCGAACAACTATGGCGATATAAATCCTAATATATAATAAAATCCAAATTTAAGAGAAATAAAAGCATTTTTATAAACCTTATTTTTATTTTTTTTAATCTTATTTACATAATTCATAATAGTTCTTTCATTTATTATTTTTATTTATAAACATTAAAAACTTAAGTTATTCAAAGTTTTTAATATACTCATATATCTTTAAAAAGATCTTAGAAATATGGTAAATCTCGCTTCTATAAACTTAGATCTATAATAATTAGAAAAAGAGAACTTGAGTAATTTTTTTATTTTAAAGACAAAATAATTTGTGATTCTTAGCTTTTCTTAATTTATATAGTTTGATTGACTAAGTTTAGTTTAAACTTTAGATTTTTTCTTATTTAGAACATTTATTTATTTATTTATTTCATTAAAAAATAAACTCAGATTATAGAGCGCGTAGCACTATGATAGCGCGCAGCTCTTTAATTAAAGTTCTTTAAAGTTTAAAAACGTATTATATTACATTCTTCCCTGTGCTAGCATCCCTTAGAAATTCTTGTCTCCTTCAGGGCCAGTGTAGGAGTGCTTCCCTAAAGAGACCTTATTCTCAGGCATCGTTCAACATCTCGTTACTTGATGCCTCGATCTTGACTTACTTGGCTCCTGCCAAGATTATTATAAATAAGATTACAAATCCATAATTTCTTAAGAGTGTGTAAAAGGTCTAAAAGTTGGATCAAGTTATAAATAAAAAACTTTTCAAGATTTGAGAAAATTCTTCACTTTAGCACTGGTACAATTTTCTTTTGTTGGCATAAAAAAATTTGATTTTAAAAGAAGTGCTAAAAATTAATGATTATAATAAAATAATTATGGAAAGTAAGAAAACAAATAGTTGCTAAAACTACTTTATAAACTTAAAGATTCTTCAAAGTAATAAACAGATTAAAAAAAATTTCTCTCATTATAGGGCTTAATAATTTTTAGAGTGTAAAAAGTAATCTTTTATTAGATATAAAAGGGAAAATCTTTTATTACAAATTGTTGCTTAAGTTCAATATATGCATCATCTTTTAATTTAATTTTAAGATTTATACTCTGCTGAAAAACAAAAATATAAAAATGATACAAAGATTTTGTAATTTCTCTATTAAAATATTTTGGTATTAAATATTCACGTCAATATTAGGTTTTAAGGTTTAAAAAAATACAAGATTAAACTACTATAAGAAGATAAAGTTATCTCCTGAACTTAAAATAAGTTAAAATTTCTAACCTATTTTTAACAATTTTCAGTTTTTATTAAAAATTGTTACTACTATTATATTATTAAAGCAAAACTAACCTCATAATAAAACAATTACAATGTAAAAAAAACCTTAATAATGCAAACTTATTAAAAATGCTAAGATTCAAGATGTTTATACGTAAAAATATTTTTGAAGTTAAATGTTTTAAAAAATATATAAGATAAATAGTCTCTACAGTAGACTGAAAAAAATGTAATGAAAAAATATATTGATGAACAGCCAATTTTTTCTATAAAATTTTCGACTCAAGTCTACCTTATTTCAATGAAAAAAAAATTAATTTAAATTTAACTTCGAAAAAAACTGAATAAAAATTGAATATTTAATAATCTGCTTTCATAGCTTAAATATAATATTAATGTAAAAGAAATTTATTTAAAAATTAAGTTTGAAAGAAAAATTAAGTAAAAAAAGAACTATTAAGAATAAGAATAAAAAATTAAACGCAGCTACGAAATATAAGTTTGTATAAAGAAAAAAAATTTATAAATAGCGATGGAAAAAAATTAGTTCTTAGAAAAAAAGCTTGAACCGGGGACCTTTAGATCTTCAGTCTAACGCTCTCCCAACTGAGCTATTTCGGCCATTAATTTATATATGACTCCAAGTATGAAAATGAATTTATCTCACTCTTTAGATATTAAATGAACGACTGGTCTCTTTTCTCCAAAAAAATTGACAGCGGTGAAACTTGAACCCATACCCCGAAAGACTAGCGCCTTAGACCCCTCGGCCACACTGTCTTATAAATTATTTTTCAACCTTTTTTCATAAATTGTTCGTAGTCTTATATTAAGAATTTTATACACCTATTTGTCTTTTTTATTCATTTTTTTTGGTCAAAAATGATCTTTTTCTATTTCAAAACATTTCAAAAAAATGCCGAAAATATTTATTGATTTTTTCTATTCTTTTTTGATGTTATCTAAACTTTCTCCTTACTTCTTATCTTATTTTAATATAATTACCAATTTATTAGCATCCTTATCTAATTAGATATTTTACTTATTTCGCTTGCTATTAGAAATATTTTTTTAGTTCTTTTGTTTCTGCTTTATATTATTAGTTTCTCATTTAATATTTTGCAAAGCCACATATCGATTTGGTCACTTCTTATTGGATTTAATTAAATCATTTTTCATTGTATGCTTCGCTATCTAAAGTTTCAAATTCGCTAAGATCTATTTTCTCGAATAATTATTTGAATCTCTCTTTAACCTTTTATTGCTTTAATATTTGAAAGCTTATCCTTTTAATTTATGGGTTTTTTCTAAATTCTTCCGAAATTTTTATCTTTATTTTGTCTGGCTAATGATCTCCTATTGGTCTCTATTTTTAGAATTTTGTGCTGATAATGTAAGTTGTGATATATTGATCCGTTTAGAAGTATTCTATTTTGAATTTCCTTTCCCTTATGTTGATGAAGGTTGTATCTTGATTCGAATCTTACATTAAAAAATAATCTTTCATCAAGTTAAATAAGTTTTAGCCTGCATTATTCTGCTCATATGTTAAAAATTGAGGAATATGCGCATTAAAATTCCCTAAAATTTATAATCCTCTGCTGTTATTATGAATTATTATAGATTTTCATAAAAGTTATTAGTTAATCAGAGTTCGATGTTGTAGTGCTATATACATTTATCAATGCTACCCATCATCAAGTGTTAAACATATAAATCTTCCTCTCTAAAATAATTCTGCTTGATTGAGATTCGTTATATTAAATACTTTGGTCTGATGGTAATTCCATCTTTTATATAAAATGCTATTCCTTTGCAGTGTTTTGTGCTCAATTTTATTATTGCTTTGAATCCGTATATATAAGGATCTTTATCAGTTTGATCCGCAAATATTTCTTAAATTGCCATAATTTCTATCTTTTTTCACACATAAACTTGTTCAATTCTTGTTTTATTTGATTCCTCTGGCATTTGTTGTGCCTATGTTTAATTTGCTCTATTTTATTATATTAGTATTTCCTTGTACTTCCTATTTTTCTTGATCCTCCTATCCTGGATTCTTAGTTCCTCTTCTTTAATATCATGAAAACCAAATCGTTCTAATGTTTATTATTTTTCTGTACTTATGTCTTCAATTTTTTTACTCGATAATATCTTCCTTGCCATTATATATTTGTTTCTTTTTTTTGAAACATCGGTTCGTTTATGCATATTTCCTTCCTGTCACTATTTTCTAGTCTTTTCAGTTTTTTCGCCATATTTCCTATTTTACTTTCTGTTTTTGTGGCATTGATAGTTTCATCTCCGTTTTATTTATTTTATTTTGTAATTAAGTATATATTAAAATCGATCGTTTTTTAAGTAATTTTAATATGGTTTAAACTTGTTGCTTTTGCTAAAAATTCAAAGTGATAGTTTATTTGAAGGTTAATCTTCTTCAGTTTTCTTCACTTTCTTTTCCTTCGCTATCTGTTTCTCTTTATAATAAGGTATTTTATTCCTGTTTATTCCTGATTTCCGAATGCAACAACTTGATTTTATACTTCCTTAGCATTTCTAATTGTTTCCTTTATAGCTTTTTTTCTTAAGTATCAATTTGAGCAGAGCCCTTTTTTGGTTACAGTTCATACATTTTAAAATTGATGGTTGGCGATACAACGATACGTTTATGGGATTTCCAGAATGACTCAAGTAACTGCTTATATCTCCTTCGTCTAACTTATCTGGTATATTTTATGCATCTTTGATCTCCTTCAATCCTAAATAAGTTTTCACTTTCCCATTGACTCACGTTGTACCTTTACGGTTCCGATTTCTGTACATACTATTTTCCGTACTACTATATATGGGTTTCTACCTGGCTAAAACTAAAATACATGTTAAGTGTTTAATGAATCAGATAGCTCTTAATGTATTGAATTCCTCTATGTTTCTTTGCTCTTTTGGCATTACAAAATTTCTACACTTCAAAGCTTATTTATTTACGAATTGTGTAAGTGTTCCCTTATTTTTGAATCATATAATGATTGCTCCTGTCTGAAGGATTTTCATACTCTCAATAATTTTATCATGTTCTTAATTCAGATATCTGAGAAATGCTTGAATGATTTCATTTTCTTGCACTTCTGCTGGATTGAGCCTTTGGCTGTAGTATTCTTCTTCTAAAAATTTATTGAAACAGGTAACTCATACGCATTTAGCCGTTTTGAACTGCATATTCTCCTCCTCATTTTATGGTAATTTGCTATTTTATTTTCTTCCATTATAATGATTTGCACAGAGCTGTGGTTTGAGTTGATGTTCTAAATTATCTACTTTTTTTGATAGGTTGCTTAGTTTTAAGATTTCTGTCCTTTTTTTTCTGCATTACTTCTAGTAGTTATAATATTTTGCGACAGAGTCTTTTTTCTTAAAAATAATATCAAAAATCTTATTAAGTTGTAAAGCTCTTTCATGTCTTTATTAAATTTAATAACTAATCTCGATCCGAGATTGGCGGCATGTGGAATATAGGATTGCTACTTGATATAGTAGTATTTAAGTAAATAAAGTAATAATGTAATAATAGATATTTATATACTAATTTTTGATGGTAACTGTTATAAATTACCTTTATAGCTTTTGTAGTCTAAATAATAATAAAAATGTAAGCGTTACCAAAATGCTTAATCTGCTTAGAAGATTACAACTTAACTAATGCTCTTCCAACTGTCTTACCTTGTGGACATATTTACTGTGGTTTGTGTTTGAATACTGAGTACTGATTATAAGGCATAATGTAATGTCCTATTTGTTAAAAAGGATTCCATTTTAGATTTGATGATTTACCTTAAGAAAGTGATTTAATAAGAATGATATTTTAAAACTAATAATACATATAAAAGATTTAAGATGCTAGATAGAAATTAAAAGAGATAAGGAGGTAAATTATGGAAAAATCTAAAACCATTACAACCAAATAATCAAACATTAGTAATACTCTCATAATACCACTAACTAATATCATCATCAATCATTAACCAACATTTATCTACCAAAAATAACACTCAAATATTATCTAATTCTACTAATCACTAAAACCAACTATACTCTAATATAACTCATAACCACCTACAATACTAAAGTCTAAATTAACTTACAATCTAATAAGATAAAAACTATAACACAATACTAAGTAACCAAATATTATTTAGACTAATTAACATAAACTAACCTAACACTTTATATAATCTAACTATATTCACTTTTTTAATTGAGAAATTTAAAGATTAAGTTTATTTAATATTTAAACAGAGTAATTACGATAAGTCTAAGTTTAAATTATAATTCCTGATGGCAATAAAAGTATAGAATATTAAAATAAGTTATATTTAATTGGAGGATATAACAGAAATTAAAATAAAGGAATAAAAGAAACTTGATAATTTGATTATGAAGGTAATAGAATAAAATTTAGTGATCTAAATGAGGGAAGAGGTGCCTTTGGAATAGCAGCTGCTTAAAAATATGTTTATGTGGTTGGAGGGTTAACTGATAATAATAAGATTTTATAATCAGTAGAAAAGTTAAAAATAGGAAACTAAAGTAAACGATAAAACTGTTCCTAGTTTTCATTTGAGATAGTAAGTTAAACTTTAGTAGTAGATAAAAATGAATAAAATATTTATTCTTTTGGAGGTGTAAATTAGAAAGGATAAACTTTAAAAGATATATGAAAATATAACATATAGAATGATAGATGGAGCAAGTAAAATTTGAATATTCCTGAGGCTGTATTTTATCCTATAGTTTCTTTAGAGCCTTTTGTCATATGTGGAGGTATGAAAAATTATTATACGAAAGAATATTCAAGAAAAATATATAAAAGAAACAAATAGTAATGACAATAAAGTTAAATTTTTAAAGATGTCTATGCTTTAACGGAGATGAAAATAAGAAATAACTATGGATATGCTTTTGCTGTAGAAGCGCTAAGATTTTCAATAATGAGAATTGATTTAGAAAAATTGAGTTATAGAAGTATTAGAAGTCATAACTGATAAACATAATAATAATATCTATATTATTAATAGTATTTATAATAAATATAATTTAATATGTAAAGAAGTAGTTTAAAGATCTATAATTAGTTAAATATGCTACTACTTATTAAAATATTAAAAGCGTCCGAAATAAATAAAGAATCAAATTTTATTTTAAACATCTTTAAAAATCTATTATTCAAATATTATCATTATTCAGATATAAATATACAGTTTATAATTTGCCAAAACATATTCAACACAGTCAAAAAAACTATCTTTAAATACATCCATATATTCAAATTATACAAGTACTACTTAGATTACTCTATTATTTATCTAATCAAATCAAAACTATAATCAAATAATACTTAAGCTATACCTATATCTAAATACTAATTAAGTCATCACTACTATCATAAAGACAACATCTTCAAGTCTAATATTATTTCCTTTAATCATTTAAACTAACTACTATATATATTTAAAAATGTCCCTTGTATTATCAATAATAAAGCCAAGCCATTATAACACCTATACTCCTGATAAAAACTCAATCATAAGATAAGATAATATAATAGATTATCTTGACTTCAACATTATTAGTTTTGTCACAAATAAATTTTTGTTTTAGCTTAATAAAATTCACTTTCTACTTTAAATTTGTTCCGATCTTCGTTATCATGTCTCTTGACAAATCTGAATCTTTTCTTTCTCAGTATCTCTTCTATGTCGAATGTTAACCAACTTCTGTTGAAACTACTTACAGCCGCTTGAATTTAAGGGTCATTCTAAATGATTTACAATCATTTTTTCTGAATATTCTGCCATCTTGCGTGTTTCACAACTTTTTTAAATTATACCATTATTTTTGACTTTTGTATTCTTGTTTTTTTAATAACTACCAACAGTCTCTTATTTTGTGTCCCATATTTTACAGTATCAGCATTTTTCTTTTCCTGATAATAAATACTATGAGTCTTTCGCCTCTATGTCCATTCGGATCGTTTCCTTGATTTTGCATGATTTAAGAAATCCATTTTTCACAAATTTGCTGATTATATTATCTAAAAAAAACTCTAATTTTGCTTCGGTCGCTTAAATTCTCTAATTAATTTGCTCAATCGATGGAATAAGGTTAAGTTGCTATTTGATGTCCTTGCTATTGATGTGAATTCCAGTGATGCTTTCCTATAGGACTATTATATTTCTCTGTAGCTCTTAAAACGAATATTATAGCTTTTGGTTCTTGCTTAAGAGAAATTCCAGATCAATTAAGTAATAATTTTGAGCTTTGCTAGATAGGTGATTACTTTTTCGGGACCATTTTTTTATATAATAAATTTTCGAGATTAATATGATAAACCAGTAAGAACTACTCAGTAACATCCAAATCAAGTTTTTAGAATGGAGAAAAAGCAAGGAAAATATGATGAACTAATAAAATACTCTTTAGGTTTAGATAACTGATTAGCTCAAACATAAAAATAGTTAAAAGACTTCGGAAATATAAAAAAAACAGTTTTGCTTAAAATAAAAGGAACAATAGGACTTGATGATAGAACTATTATGTACCCAGAATTAACAGAAAACACTTATCCAGAAAGTATTCCTACTTGGCTAGAAGAAAAAAGATTACTTGTAAAGTTAAATTAATTGGTAATATGAGGATATGTAAACTGTCAAAAAATTAGATATAGTACTAAGTAATATAGAAGATAAAAAATAAATCAAGCTAATAATCAGTTATATTGGAGTATCAAAAAAAGTGGTAGAAAATGTAACAAGAAATAACACACTGAAATAAAAGATATATAAATAAAAATAGAAAAACTAAAGAAATTATAAAGAAGAATAGCATGCAAAAATTTGGATCCTAAAATATAAAATTGCTTAAATTATTATACGCGAGATAGGCAACAATTGATAGAATAATAAAAGATTATTTAACTGAATAAATGCTGAGATAAAATGTTTTCTGGTACTTAGATATATGGAAAAACCAAAGTTTAACATCATGAGAGAAAAAATGGAATTGAACCTTTTGAAAAAATAAGCTTCAATAATTAACTAGCTATTTTCACAATTATTAGATGCAATTACTTTGAATAATAAACAAGAAATAATATTAGAAAAGATAGCATACATAAAACCTGAACATAAATACAAACATTAGAGTAATTTGGTTTTGAAAAAGACTAAGCTAAATTGATGATACTAAAGAATCAAACAATGAAGATAAAGAAAATTTGAATATTTGAAATTAATTAAACATAAGAACTGATAATATAAGAGGAATAAAGTCGAACAAAGAAGAGTTATGTAAATGAATGCTTGAAAAAGATATATTATGGTGACTCAAGAAGTGTTTATAGATTGAATTAAAGATATGCTTGAAATAAAGGAATAATGGAACTAGACTTAGTAAAGGAGTGGCTTTATATATTAAAGAAGAATTGATATGGAGAGAGTATGAAGTAAATGGAATAAAATGAAATACTGGAAGGGTTGTAATTTGTATGAATCTTACTTAATGTATATGCGCCTACTTGAGGAATAATGAATCGGTTTCTATGAAAGCCTAATTAAAAGCAATTTAAGTTTATAAGTATAGTATGAGATTTAATGCACATATACATAATTTCTAGCAAATAAACTAAATCCAGTAGGATAGTAGCTATTAGAATTAATTAAAACTATAATGCAATAATTCAGCATAAGATCCAACCTAGATTACTACAAAAGAAAGTTTAAGACTATTTTTTAAGGGACTAATAGCATAATTAGCATAAGAATTGTTTAGGAAAGAATACTAGATGATATCTATTAATTGTTAAAATAGCAGATATAGATCATAAGTAAGAAGGTTATATTACTAAAAACTGAAAATTGGAAAAATATTGGAAAAGCTTCACAATGAGCTACATATTCTTTGAAGCTGGTTAAGGTAGATAATGATATAGGAAAAATAAGAAGTTAAATTAAGTTGTGGATATGTTGCTAATACTTAAAAGAAACGTTTAAGAAATGAATTAAAAAAGTATCAAAAATAAATTTAATGAGATAAAGAAAATATTGTATACTAACATAAGATAACAAAAAGGAGATAATGGATTGAAAAATTTAACATTTTCATGGACTAAATAAATAAAGGTAATTTGAATAGCAAACAGATATGTTTTCACCATTAAACTGTAATTATCTTACTATTTAATATCTAATTAAAAGGTAAGAACATGAATAATTTCTTTAAACTTAAGAAAATATTTTAGCTATATTAGCCTATTTGATTAACTCTTACTTTATAAGTTATTGAGAAAATACTTTTGAGTAAAGAAAAGTGACTTTAATTCTATAACTAATCAATTAAATATAATAATTAATTAAATCCATTATAATGATAGTATTGAAGAAATACTAGCTAATAAGCAAAATTTACAAAACTTAAAATAAACTTTAAAACTATAAGCTGATAACTTAGTAAATATATTATAAATTATTAATCAAATGCATAATATTTACATTTTTCCTTTAAATTATCTAAATTAGTCTTTATTAGTAACTAAAAGCAATCAAATCATAAATACGCTGTTTATTACCATAGTTGAAACAGAATATAATAGTAAATACTATAATATATTACTATAAATATTTTATTCCAATATAATTATATTAATATCAAAATATCATTCATAATTCATTTCAATTTACCTATCTAATCCATTTTTCAAATTAAATGGCAGAAGCTCTCAAGAAGAGTTTTTTTCCAGCTCCATAGAAAAAGGAAAGATAACCAGAGACTGCTAATTCTTCTTCTACCACGTCTCTTTAATAGCATAATAATTTTCTTAGGCTTTTTAACCCCTATATTTAGAAAAATAAAGATAATCTTAAATTGAATAAGAAATTAAATCAACAGAAACTAACTAAAGCAAGCGAGGCTTTTTACTCCCATAACCACGATCAAGCAACTACATGAAAAGTGGTAACTAAAAAATAATGTAGAAATAGAAAAATGATGAATAGCTAATAGAATAACTTATGAAAACTATCCGTAACCTATAAGAAGAATTTTTTACATTAAAGAAAGAAAACCAAAAATTATTATAGAAAAGTTAAAACAATGAAGCAAGATTAATGAAACAGGAAATCGAAGTGAAACTTTTGAGAGAAAAAAGAATTTAACCTTAAACCTTAGATGAAAATAAAATGGAAATAGAATATATAAAACCCATAGAGATAACTCCTCCCAGAAGGATCGTCAAGCTGTACTACATATGCAAATTAAGATTCCACACATACAAGAGATGCAAGATATATTTGGATAAACAGAGAAGAAACAGTGAAGAGATTTGAAGAGAACTGTTAAGAATTTATGTAGATAAGGATGGAAGACTATTTAGAAGGAGGCTTTTTCAAGGGAGTGTCAAAACTCCAAAAAAACTAGGATTCCCAAACTTTTATTTTAAACCTCAAAGAACGAACTATGGAGGTATTGAAGGGGTTTAAAATCCTCCGGAGATACGAACACTTTAATTTAGTATATTATCATTATTAAAAATAATATATTTTATAATCTTAATTTAAACTTACTTAGTCTGTTATTAAGGCTATTTTTAGGAGTTTAAGTTGTAATTAATATCTTAATTTATATTCTATTTCTGTTTTGTTTAGAGATAAAATATTTTCATTTAAAAATTCAAAAGATCATTGAAAAAAGAAAAAATCATATCTGTTTCTAAATAAAATCAAACAAAAAAAATCCTCAGATACTAAAATATAAAAGAAGGAAATAAATCAGTCATGCTATAAAAATAAATTAAAAATTGACCAATCATAAACATAACATAACATAACATAACATAACATAACATAATTTATTAAAATGACTTCACCTTTATTTGGTTTGCCACTAATTAGTTTATGAGTTTTAAGATGTAAATGAATCGTTCAGGTCTTCTTCAGAGCTTGCTTCTTCTATTGCATGACGTGTAGTACAGATTTTACCTTTCTTGATCTTAAGAACTTTTCTTCAATCTCAATTAGGTCCCAACATCTTCCTCGTCCTTCTTTTTTGAGCATTTACTATATCCAATAATAATTAATCTCCACCATATAATTTTTTATGTAAATTCCTCCTTTTGGAGAACAGTATAATTTTGTTATAATATTTCATATCTTTCAAGTATTAGATTCTTGCTTCTTCTGAAAATACCAGCATCTTTTAAAGATGTGTCCAACCTTTTACCAATAAAAACATCTTGTTTTACAATATTTCGAGTTATGTCCTATTTTTAAGCATTTTTTTATTTTTGGAATTTTTAAAAATTGACAATTTTTTTCCGATCCGAAAAAGAATTTAAATTTTGTCCTTCTATTACCATAGGATCATTATTAAGATTAGAATTGTATGGTTTATTAATTTCTACTATTTTTTGCTCCATTTTTTCCAGTTTTTAATTACCTTGCAACATCAAGATTTTAGTGCTTATTTCCGTTTTTAACCCTTAATTTTCGTTTTATAATTATTGCACAGTAAAAGTTAGAGAATCTAATCGTTAAATCAAGTCTAGAAATGATTGTTGCATTTTTTGTTTTCCGCTTCTAGGGAGTATATTTCGATTACAGAGTTTTATTGTTCGATTTCCTGTTAGTTTTTGGTTAATTATTTCTTAGGAGCCATTTTATTTTATAAATAATAAATAAATAAATAAATAAATAAATTTGATTATAGAGCGCGTAGCACTCTCGTTGGTGCGCAGCTCTTTAAAAAAAATGTTTCATACTGACAAGAATGTTTGTTACTGATAAAATTATCAGATAGTGATAAACCTTGTTCAATACTGGTATAATTATTCAGTACTGATAAAAATGTTCAATACTGATATAATTTTAGAATACTCCTAATCTTTAATACTTGTTGGAGGTTCAAGGACATGGCAGGGTTGTGTCTCATTGCATCACCAAAGCAGAGGAAGACATAAAGTCGATTATGGGTACTTAACTTCCCCAACCTCTGATGAAGCTATCCCTTGTTGTTCACCTTCGAACAACTATGGCGATTTAATAAAAAATTTATATATATAATAAAAACAATAACTATACTGCCTAAAATATATTTAGTTTAATAATTTTAAATATTCTTATTCTAAAATCTAATTAATAATTTAAAATATTGCTATTTATTTTTAGTTATCTTTATTTATTTTTATATTTCTTCCTAATAATTAATTTTATGCTAAAATTGTATCATTAACATTAAAAATATTAAATAATCTAAAAAAAAAACATTATAATTAAATTTAGTTTAAATTTTTGCTTGCTTTATTTTAAATAGAACTATAAAAAGAATAGTAATTAAAATATATATAATAAAAGTTTTTTATTAATTTAATTTTAAACTAAAAGAGTTTTTGGACTGCAACTTCTTGCAGTTTAACGACCCCAACACTCCCTTCATGGGACAACGGGGATATCCTGTTGCTTTCGAAAAGCAGCTGCCAGGGAGCTCCATTGCTATGGGCAGCCAGGCTTCAAGCCCCTACCAGGAATGGATAATCAAGAGGAAGGTGTTCCCTTGCAAAGGTTGACTTTGACCAGGGACTTTCTCAGCGACAGGAAAGGAACTTGTTCCTAGCTATAAAACCAGAAAGTATGATTCAGAAGGTCAATCTCCGCTCCCACCATCTTTTTAATTATAAGTTTTTTATTAATAAATGATAAATATTGTAATCAATATGCTATTAATAGTTTTTATTTTATTTTTATTTCTTATATATTTTTAGTTTTGTTTTATTTTATTATTTACTTTTTATATACAAATTTTACTGCTAAAATTATTATTTAATTTTTAAATATAAGTACTTTATAAATGTTATGCATAAAAAAATGGTAAAAAAACTTTGAAATTTAAACTTTAAATTCTCATAACTCAATCTTAAGTCTCCGTTAACTTGCAAGAACCAAAAATTCAAAAAGATAAATCCACTTCTGTTAAGGATTGAGAAATACTGAATTTCATAACAAACTAAAGAAGCTTGTGAAACTCCATGAGCAAAACATTATTCAGTTTTATTACTTAATTGAGAAAATGAATAAAGAAAAATAGATCCTGAAGGCGAAAAAATAGAATCTTAGGTAACTTTTGTAAGATAAAAATTGAAAATCAAGGTTTGTTAAGTTAAGTTTATTTTTAAGATGAAGCTTTAACTTCCAAATTTGTATTAGTAGTAAAAACATATCAAAAAATCCATAGAAAATTAAAGAAAAATTTAAATTATCAATTAAAAAATCAACCTCGAACAGATAAGATGGAAATTGAAAAAAGTTTAAACACAATAAAAAATTTACTTCAAACCTTAGAATTTATTTAGAGAAGCAGTAAAAGTATTCCTCGATTACTATCAATAAATCTATGAACAACTTAAAACTAAATTTATTGATTAAAGAAGAGTTTAGCATGGATTAAAGTAATTCAGCTACTAAAAGTTTACCTATAATAATTCAGTCAAAATATTAATATGTAATTAACATTTATTATCTATTTATTATATCTAAATTGCTTTTTTAAATACTTTTTAATCATAAAAATACTTAAATATTTAGTCTTCTCTCTTATACTATTCTTATATTCTTGTAGTTCAAATTTCCTACATCTATTCACAACACTAAAAGGTTTGATAGATCTAGAATAAAAGAATAAGCAAATCTATCTCGATTTCTAAATCCTGATAAATTATAAGAATTATGTTTAAATACTATTTATTATCATTATTCATTCTTTTTTTATATATTTTTCTGGAATATTCTATTTTAATTCAATTTTTTATTTTTCCTACCATAATAAGAAGTTCTAGTAACACTACTGCAAAAAAAGAACTCCAGGAAGATTGAAATAATATTAGTTTCATGTATCATTCTATATATTATACTTTTATATATCATTTATAACTTTTTTAATTTACTCCTCTAAATGAATATATATTTCCCTCTCTTTTACCTGCTACTAATTCCTAAATTGCTATTTCAAAAGGAAATTAATACTTCTACTAAATTTTGGAATTAATACATTTATTTTAACTTCTTTAATTTATTCTGATTCTATATTAAATAATCAAAGTTTTTAAGTGTTGACTATTAGCTAATTATTTATTTATAACTAAGTTATTTTCTTTTATTGCACTTGCTAAGTTAAATGGATATAAGCAGCGTTATCATAGTATCTTTACTCACATTTCAATTATTATATTAATAAGTTATAGTTTATAAAAGTTTTAGATTATTTGCATTAAAGTAATTTAAAGTTAAATAATATAATTTTAGATTAATTTAGTTTATAATTTAATATACATAATATTTAAATACTTATTTAGCTAATTATTAATATATTCAATTCACTTACTTAAAATTGCTAAGTTATAATATTAACTTCAATATAATATATTTTCAGTTATTAAAGCACTAAATTAATTAGAAGTTTATTATATTTATTAATAAATTAAAAGTAAATACATTTTTAACTTCTTTAACTAATTAAAATTTGTAGTTAGGTTTTATAAATGTTACATTAATTATATCTTAACTCTAGTTATCATTTTAATTCCTTTCGTTATATCATAGTAAATTATTTTAACAAATCAAATATTAAAATAATTTTATCTTTGAAAATTGAAAAATTTTAGATTATCTACAATACATCATAATTATAGAAGATTTACTTATTAGAACTAATAAATTATTTTATTTTAAATAAGTAAAAGAAATATTTCTTCATAGTAAAGAGTAGTTAAAATTAAACTAGTATATTAAATAAAATTTTATTTAGAGTAACAAATATTTAAGAATAAATTAAATTGTATTTATAACTAATTAGTTTGAACAAAATAATTATAATTATAAAATTAAATACTTAGGCTAGAAAAATAAACTAATATGAAAGTAATATTTATTGTAGAGAAAATAAAATTTTTATTTTTTATATTAAGAAAGGATATTTGTTGTTATTGTTTCAAATAATAAATAACCTCTAAAGTAAAAGTTTATTCCATTTTAATAATTTTAAAAATATTTATAATTAAAATAAATAAATAAAGATTATTATAGAGCGCGTAGCACCTCGTTGATGCACAGCTCTTTCAGTATTAATATTTAATATTAAAAAAAGTGTTCTCAAAAGCTTGATTTTATTCTATTCATCCAAAGAGTCATTTCAGTTTCACCTAATGGGGAAAATTCTTATTAAAAATTATTCTTAAATCTTGAGTCAAATACTTCAGACTTCTTGAATAAGGTCCAAATAAGAATTAGTAATTAGTCATTAGCAGGCACGTCAGCCAAGCTTTCATATTTTCAAGAGAGAACACTCGGGTAAATTAGACTTGTTTCTTCTGAGCTTGTTCATCCTTCCCCATGGTGGCATCTAGTGCGAGATTACTCGCAATGCAGTATACACTGCACCAGATTACCTACTAGTTTGACTGACGCGGCCGACATTCATTTTATATTATATATTAATAAATTTTATTCTTGATTATATTTTATATTCAATTATTAAAAATTTTACTATAAATAAATAAAAGAAAAATATTAATAAAATCTGTAGTTTTTAATATGCTAAAATAATATTTTTAAATAACCTATATTAATTCTAATAAAATATTAGTTTAATATTAAAAAATTGTTAAATAATTTAAGTTCTAGAATTATATTATATTTTAATTTTTAAAAGCTGTACAAGATAGTTTTTTAATATATAAAAATATTTCTACAAATATATCATTTTATTATTTTTAGTAATTGAAAATAAATAAATATCATAATTATTTATATTAAGTTTTCATTATTTTGAGTTCATTTTTTTTAATTATAATTATTTAATTTAGATATGAGTTGCTTGGCTTTTTAAATAAAAATTTATTTTTTTGATAATTAAACTTTAAAAACTATTTTTAACTTTTTTAATTTTTAAATTTTGTAAATAGCACATTTAATATATCTTAGGATAAATCTCAAATATTAAAATTTTTAATTTCTTTTTTTATTAGCTTTAAACTCAAATTTATTTTTATTAATAATTTAAAATTTAAGCTTAATCATTTTTAATTTTTATAAATTAATAAATTATTTATGCTTTATTTATTTAATGTTTAATTTAATAAAATATTTGTGTCTGAAAGAAATTGTTTTACTTTAATCATCTTAATTAAATCAAAGATAAATTAAAGTTTTCTATTGCAAAGGAATTGCAATCTCATACAGAAAAAAACATTTTATACTTTATTATGCTTCAAAAAATGTTTAGGACATACATTTTTTGTAAGATTGAAAACTCGGGATTCTCCAGATTTTTGATTCACATCTACTCTCTGTGTTCAATTAATCTATTCACTTTTTTGACGTTCCAGTTTGGTTACAGAACAATATGTTAATTTATTTTTAGTTTATCTTTCAAAATGGTCTTAATTTTTCTTTCTGACTCTTTTTCACGGTACTAATCTTTTCAATAATTTCTTTATAAAACTTAAATTTCTAAAAAATCCTAAAGAGATATGAGCAACTTACACAGTATTAAAATTTCTTCTTGACAACTTTAAAACACCTTTTACTGATGGATAAGGATTGTTTCTTTTTATATTTCTACTTTTTGCGAATATTCCTTTTGCTCTTTTTGTCGTGCGTTTCGGAGCTTTAAGTTATCGTGCTAATTCTTTACTTTTTCGTCAAGTTAGGCAATTTATTTGCTCTAGTCCCATTAGATAGTTCAAAAGCATCTATTTCTCTTTCTTAAATCATCAGTCTCGATTAACTCTATATATTTTTTTGCTTCAGTTTTTTATTGATTTTTTGATTCTTTCAATTTAGACCTTTTTCTGAAGATTGAATTTCATCAGTATTAGATAGCTAATGTTTATTGTCTTTATCCAAAGTATAATTTATGCACTGTCTAGATTTTACATTTTCTTTTATTGCTTTGGTTTCTCTGTCATATTTGAAATTCAGGGATTTATTTCCGTACCTTTCCTATCTTTATGATTTATGGATTTGAACTTTATAAGAAGATGTCGGTTTAAGAGGGCGTAAATTGAAGTATTTCTGCTTCTGATTTTCATTCCTGTTTTGGTAAGAGTTGCAAAAGTTCTTCTTTTAGCATTCTACCTTTTTCTTTCTTTTATACAATTTTAGAATATTAAAATAATACCCAGTAACATTATAAGTAATTAAATATATAAAAAATAATAAAAATTGCTTTTAAAAATACAGATGGTACAATAATTAAATATTTTATATTCTATTTATACAGAGATAAACTTACTTTTTTGATAATGAAATATAATCATAATTAATATAAATTCTATTAACTATAAATATTAGTAAAATTATTTAAACAATTACATTTTATTAGAATTAATTTATTATTTATTATTCTAATATCAATTATAAAAATAATTACTAAGTATTGTAATTTTATTTCTCTAACTTTAATTTTGTGCTATTTTATACTTAAATCCATAAAGTATTTAACTTTTTATTTATTGTTTTAGTTAAATTATTAATTAATTAATCATAGTTTTATTTATAATTTATATACTTTATTAATTAATTAATCATTAATATAATTCACCCTTCTGCTTATATGTAAAATTTGAATTTCTAGTATATTTATTTCTTCTTCTAACTTCTTCCTGTCTTGCATTTAATATCAAATCTCGTTTCTTTCTCAGATTTTTCTAGTTCATGAGAGATAAACTTAAGTATCTGTTTGTTTAAATTCCTATAAGTTAATTTAAATACTTAATATATATTTTAGTTTAATTTTAATTTGCTATCATCATCAAAATAAAAGATTCATAACATTAAATTGTATTACTTCAGAAAAATGTAAACAAATAATTAAATTTAAATGTATAATTTTAAATTTTTCACTTTTCAAATTATTTAGATAAATAGATATAAACATAATTTGGTAATAAACATATCCATATACTAATATTAAGACTATTATATCATTTAAAATATGCATGAAGTCATAATTTTAAAATTTGTAGGCAATCTGGAAAAGTGAATAACTGCATTGCAGTAATCTCACATTAGATGCCATCACGAATAAGAGTGGACAAGTTCAAAAGAGATATGCCTAACTTGTTCTAGAGCTCTCACTAACAGTTGAAGTTTTGACTGACGATGTTTACATTTTTTATTTTTATATGAATTTTATTTTTAGAAAGACTGTGTATTTGCAACAAAATATTAAATAATATTTTAATAAGAAGATTCCAAATATGGAGAAGCTTAGATGTTTCATTTGATAATATACTAAGACAAAAAGAATAATTAGAAAATTTAAATGAAAATAAATAGTAAATTCATGACAAAGCTATTAAAGGTAAAGTCACATTAATAATTTCTGTTTATAAAAATAGTGATTATAAACTTATAGTATAAAAACAATATAAACTTAGCTTGATAATAATATTATAGTTAGTCTAATGTCTTTAATATAAATTTTTTAATTAGTTTGATTTAATATCTTAATTACCTATAGTAGTTTATTTATAAATTTATATATTATTATTAATTTATAATTGATATTGAGCTTAGATATATGTTGAATAATAATAGTTTTTATTTGAGTTTAATGAAAATTATAATCAGAATAACTTAATAAGGGGTTAATATAAATAAAACAAGATAGTAGAAACTAAAGATTGCAAATATGCTTAAACTTTATAAATATTTCTATAATTTCCATTAATTGTGAATATTACTAATAAATTTCATAAATTAATAAATCTTTTTTAATAAAATTTGATGTCTTAAAAATAAAAGTTATTAATAAAAATAAGATAATATTACAATAAATAAAATTTTAATTTATTTTTATAATTTTATCTTTACTTTGTGTATAACTTCTATTTATTTACCATTCATTTTTGTCAATAATTGCTTCCAATTTTTTAACTAGGTATAATTTTTATGCCTTTTAATTACAAATTTATCTTTGTTTTTTGTTACAATTGTTATCACTCCAACTTTTTTAAATAATTGTTTAAATCTTTAATTCGAAAGATAATTCTTTTAATGCATTATACAATTAGTTAAGTTGTTTGCAAAAGATATAAGTTTATTTTTTGATTGTGAATGATTAAATTCTTTATAAAAATTATTTAATTCTTTTATTTTTTATCTTTACTATTCTATTTATATCTCACCTTTCATTAAGTTTATTAAAAACTTATTAACCAAACTTTTACTTCATTTAATCTTACAATTTATTACTTATTTACAACTATTTCCTTATCAAAATAGCAGCTCATCAAACTGAGATAACACTAAATTTAAGATCTACAACCTTTTAAATTATATATAACCTAGCAATAATACCTTAAATAACTTACCTTTTTCTTAATAGTTAGAGCACATTTTTTAATAATTTCCATAAATCATGAGAGGAGTAGATTAATCTGAAAATAAAAGTATTTGAACTAATTTTTAGTAATTAATTAAGCAAATAAACAGCATTTAATTAAAAATTATGTTACTCTAAAATTATAGTAAAATCTTTAATACAGAATTTAGTTGAAAAGCTTTTAAACATCTAATTACTTAAAAAATTAAAAAGAAGACAAAATATAAGAAATTAGAAATATTAATTAAATAAATCATGAATAAGTTATGATTAAAGCTATATAAAATCCAATGGAGGTTGAGTAGTTAAACTTAAATATTAATCAAATATAGAAAATTAGATAATCAATCAGGTAATAAAAGAGATCAATTTATGTGCTGATTCTGGAGAAGGTTAGAAAGCACAAAATAAAATTGTTGGAGATATCAAAATACAAAAAAGCAAAAATAAATAATTTTTTAACAAACCTAACTTAAATTTACTGTGCATCTGAAGGTGACTTATTTAAGAAAAAATGATTGGTGGAGAGTAATTACTCTTGCAAATAATAGACAATCAAAAAAGAAGAACAAAGCAAATGTTTGGAAAAGACCGAGATTCGAATAAAATACTAACGGTAAAGAAAGGGTAGATTAGTAGCCTAAGATATGTAATAAAATATATGAATCTGGAGAAGAAATGAACAATTTCAATGAGTCTTTCAATGATTCTTGAGACTTTTTATAAGATAATAAATAGCAAGCCAAATAAAGGCATTTTCACATTATTAAATTATTTTATGTTATTATGCTATTATTTATCTTATATATTTACTATTTAAGTTTTTTTCCTTTATTTATAAAAACTATTTACTCACTTTACTAAAAGTTAGATTTATCATTAATATTTAAACTATGCAATTTTTTAAATATAGTTCTCTGAAAGAATAAAGAGAATGCCTAAGTTCTAGCATAGTGTATATAATAATTTAAAAATAAGTTTATCATTAATTCATCAAACTTTAATTAATAAAACTATTATGAAATCATATAAACATATGACTCCAAAGAAATAAGTATCTCCTGCGAAAACATTTAGCAATACACATAACTTAATTAATTAGTTTTATATGCTATAATTGGAAGAATAGAAGCTAAAAAAAGAAGTTTAAAACACGAAATAAATAACTTATTCTCTTATGTTTACTATCAAAAAATTGATCAATGAACTGAACCTTATAAAGAAAATTAGCTGGTTTACCCAAATTCATTCTTACACTTTTTGACGTAATCTTGACTGTATATTTTTTTTAAAGAAATAATTTCTTGAAATCAGTGTCCTAATATTTATATTCCTTCACTCTTTCTATTATCATTTTATTTATATATATTATTTATCAACTTTGTATTGTCTTTCCATTTCATAGCATTCACTACGTCTTATCTGCAATTTTCATATTATGATATTAAGATCACTGTTGTAATATTTCAATCATCTCTTGTAGTCTGGACTTACCATCATTTCAATGTCATCTGCATATGCTAATGCTCCCATATATCATTCCTCTGTATATTATTCTTATTCCATGCTTGTGGTTATTCCTACTTTATTTTATCTTAATTAGTTGAGAAGTTTATTTATTATATATTTTTAAAAACCGCCATAGTTGTTCGAAGGTGAACAACAAGGTCATCTTCATCAGAGGTTGGGGAAGTTAAGTACCCATAATCGACTTTATGTCTTCCTCTGCTTTGGTTTGACCTCGAGACATAAGATTCTTAGACCTTCGACACTGGCTTGGCTTGGCTTCGTTTATTTTTAATTCTGGAACGAAAAAGAAATAATATTGCGAGCTTCATCAGAGGTGGGGAATTTAAGTACCCATAATTGACATATGTCGTCCTCTGCTTTGGTGATGCAATGAGACACAATCCTGCCATGTCCCTGGACCTCCAAAAAGTATTAAAGATTATGAATATTCTAAAATTATATCAGTATTGAACATTTTTATCATTACTGAATAATTATACCAGTATTGAACAAGGATTATCAGTATCTGATAATTTTATCAGTAACAAACATTCTTGTCAGTATGAAACATTTTTTTTTAAAGAGCTGCGCACCAACGAGAGTGCTACGCGCTCTATAATCAAATTTATTTATTTATTATTTATTATTTATTTATTATAATATTGAATAACCTTAGTGAATATGAGCTACCTTATTTAACTCCTTTCCTCTTTTAAAACTGTTCTGATATTAAATCATTTATTTTTATCTTTTTTTCTTCTCAGTAAGGATCTTGATTATTTGCTTAGGCATTTCAATTTCATTTAGTATCTTTAATATATCTTCTCTTATTACTAAGAAAAAATAATTTTAATATCAATAAATATTCTGCTTTTTCTTAATTATTTTACTTATATTCTTGTGCAGTTCTTAGATTGAAGATTTACCATGAGCATGATTTATCTTGATTGAAGCCATATTATAATTCATCGTCATACCTGTTCAAATATGAGTTTGTTTATCCAATAATCAGAGATCAATGATTTTTACTATATGAATTAAAAGTGAAATCGGCCTATAATTCATAGAATCTTCCACTTTACCTTTTTTATGAAGTAATATAATAAAAGTTCTTGTTATTTTGTTTGGTATAGCTCCAGATTGTATTATTTTTTATGTTAATGTTGCGGTTAGGTTAGAAAGCTTATCTCATCCAGCTCTTATTGTTCCTATTTATATTCCATCAGGTCCTACAGCTTTTCATTAGGAGAGCGTTTTTATACAGCACACTAAATCTTCTTTTTAAACCTAAATTTTTTATGTGTTCCTGTATGAGTCTGGTAATCTATTGCTGCCACTTTTATAGAGCTCCTCTCAGCTTTCTTTAAAATTCGGCATATTATTTTCGTTTTTTAATGTCCATTGTTCGTATTTTATCTATTTTAATTTTTTTATATTCCTTTTCAAGTGTTGTTTAAGCTTCCTTAATTAATTTCATCTTAATAAACATTGAATTTATTTTTCCTATCTTTTTTTAGATGCAATATAAATTTCTCCTTACTTCTTATCTCATTTAATATAATTATCAATTTATTAGCATCCTTATCTAATTAGTATTTCACTTACTATTAGAAATGTTTTCTTAATTTTATTGTTTCTGCTGTATATTAGTATTTTCTAATTTAATTTGTTACAAATCCACATATCGCTTTGGTCGCTTCTTGGATTTAATTTAACCATTTTTCATAGTATGCTTCGCTATCGAAATTTCGAATTCGCTAAGATCTATTTTTTCGAATCATTCTTTGAACCTCTCTTTAACCTTTTATTGCTTTAATTGTTGAAATTTTATCCTTTTAATTTATGGACTTTTTCTAAATTCTTCCGAAATTTTTATCTTTATTTGTCTGGCTAATGATCTCCTATTGGTCTCTATTGATAGAATTTTGTGCTGATAATGCTAGGTGTAATGTATTGATTCATTAAGAATCAACTTATTTTCAATTTTCCATTCTTTTATGTTGTGATGATGGTTGGATATTGATTTGAATCTTTACATTCTAAAATATAATCTTTCTTCAATTTAATAAGCATTAGCCTGCATTATTCTGCTCATAAGGTAAAAATTGGGGAATATGTACATTAAAATCTTCTAATATTAAAATTTATAATCCTTTGTTGTTTGCTGCTATTTTGTATTATTATAGACTTTCATAAAAGGGTATTAGTTAATTATAGTTGGATGTTGTAGTTTTATATACGTTTATCAATTCTAGCTAATCATCAAGTGTTAAACTTATTAATCTTCCACTAAAACAGATCTGCTTGATTGAGATCCGCTATATCCAACACTTTCGTTCTGCTCGTAATTCCATCTTTTATATAAAATGATACTCTTTTGTAGTGTTTTGTGCTCAATTTTATTATTGCTCTGAATCCGTATATATAAGGCATTTAATCAGTTTGATGCTTAAATATTTCTTAAATCGCCATAATTTCTATCTTCTTTTCACACATAAACTTGTTTAATTCTTGTTTTTTTATATTACTCTGACATTTGCTGTGCCTATGTTTAATTCTGTCTATTTTATTTATTATTATTTCCTTTTACTTCCTATTTTACTACCCTGAATTTTTAGCTTCCTCTTCTTTAATAGAGTGAAAACCGAATTGTTCTAATGTTTATTATTTTTCCTGTATTTATGTCTTCGTTTTTTTACTCGATATTGTCTTCCTTTCCATTATATATTTTTTTCTATTTTTTTGAGACAGTGTTGTATTTATGCATACTTCCTTCCTGTCACTGTTTTATATATGTTTCAGTTTTTTTGGTATATTTCATATTTTACTTTCTGTTTTTTGTGACATTGATAGTTTCGCCTCAGTTTTATTTATTTAATTTTGTAGTTAAGTATCTATTAAAATCGATCGCTTTTAAAGAAACTTTAATATGGCTTAAACTTGTAGCTTTTTCTAGAAATAAAAGTGGTATTTTATTTGAAGGTTAATCTTCTTCAGTTTTCTTCACTTTCTTTTCTTTCGCTATCTGTTTCTCTTTATAGTAAGGCATTTTATTCCTAAGTTCTACATGCATCAACCTGGTTTTTACTTCCTTAGCATTTCTAATTGTTTTCTTTATAGCTTTTTTATTAAGTATTAATTTTTGCTATATCCTTATTTGTTGCAGTTTAAACATTTTAAAATTGATGGTTGGCGATACAACGATATGTGTATGGGATTTCCAGACTGACTCAAGTAAGTATTTTACCTTTCGTCTAACTTATCTAGTATACTTTCTGCGTCTTTGCTCTCCTTTAATTCTAAATAAATTCTCATTTTCCCATTGACTCACGTTATACCTTTTACATCTCTATATAGACTATTTTTCCGTACTGCTATAGATGGGTTTCTACCTGGCTAAAACTTGAATACATGTTAATTGTTCAATGAATCAGATAGCTCTTAATGTATTGAATTCCTCTATGTTTCTTTGTTCTTTAGGTATTAAAAAACTTCTAGTCTTCTATGTTTAATTATTTCCAATTTGTGAGAGTGCTTCTTTATTTTTGATTCATATAATAATTATTCCTTTTTAAGAATTTTCATACTCTCAGAATTTTTACCATATTCTTAATTTAAATATCTGAGAAATGCTTGAATGATTTCATTTTCTTGCATTTCTGCTGGACTGAGTCTTTGGTTATAGTAATTTTCTTATAAAAATTTATTGAAACAGGTAACTCCTACTCTTTTATCAGTTTTGAACTGCATATTCTCCTCCTCATTTTATGGTAATTTGCTATTTTATTTTCTTCCATTATAATGATTTGCACAGAGCTGTGGTTTGAGTTGATGTTCTAAATTATCTACTTTTTTTGATAGGTTGCTTAGTTTTAAGATTTCTGTCCTTTTTTTTCTGCATTACTTCTAGTAGTTTAAATATTTTGTGACATAGACGTTTTTCTTAAAAATAATATCAAAGATCTGATTAAATTGTAAAACTCTTTCATGTCTTTGTTAAATTTACCAAGTAGTCTTGATCCGAGATTGGCGGCATGCAGAATGTGATATTGCTACTTGATATAATAGCTTAATATTGAAGTATTTAAGTAAATAAAGTAATAATGTAATAATAGATATTTATATACTAATTTTTGATGGTAACTGTTATAAATTACCTTTATAGCTTTTGTAGTCTAAATAATAATAAAAATGTAAGCGTTACCAAAATGCTTAATCTGCTTAGAAGATTACAACTTAACTAATGCTCTTCCAACTGTCTTACCTTGTGGACATATTTACTGTGGTTTGTGTTTGAATACTCAGTACTGATTATAAGGCATAATGTAATGTCCTATTTGTTAAAAAGGATTCCATTTTAGATTTGATGATTTACCTTAAGAAAGTGATTTAATAAGAATGATATTTTAAAACTAATAATACATATAAAAGATTTAAGATGCTAGATAGAAATTAAAAGAGATAAGGAGGTAAATTATGGAAAAATCTAAAACCATTACAACCAAATAATCAAACATTAGTAATACTCTCATAATACCACTAACTAATATCATCATCAATCATTAACCAACATTTATCTACCAAAAATAACACTCAAATATTATCTAATTCTACTAATCACTAAAACCAACTATACTCTAATATAACTCATAACCACCTACAATACTAAAGTCTAAATTAACTTACAATCTAATAAGATACAAACTATAACACAATACTAAGTAACCAAATATTATTTAGACTAACTAACATAAACTAAGCTAGCACTTTATATAATCTAACTATATTCACTTATTTAATTGCTTAATTTAAAAATTAAGTTTATTTAATATTTAAACAGAGTAATTACGATAAGTCTAAGTTTAAATTATAATTCAATACAATAGTAAAAGTATAGAATATTAGAATAAGTTATATTTCATTGGAGGATATAATGAAAATTAAAAGAAAGGAATAAAAGAAACTTGGTAGTTCGATTATGAAGGTAATAGTATAAAACTTAGTGATCTAAATGAGGGAAGAGGTGCCTTTGGAATAGCAGCTGCTTAAAAATTTCTTTATGTGGCTGGAGGAGTTAATAATTATCAAGTTTCATAATCAGTAGAAAAGTTACAGATAGGAAACTAAAGTAAATGATAAAGCTGCTCTTAATTTTCATTTAGAATAGCAAATTAAACTTTAGTAGTAGATAAAGATGAATAAAATATTTATTCTTTTGGAGGTGCAAATTATAAAGGATAAACTTTAAAAGATATATGAAAGTATAACATATAGAATGATAGATGAAGTAAGTAAAATTTGAGTCTTCCTGAAGCTGTTGCAAGGCCTATAGTTTGTTTAGAGCCTTTTGTCATATGTGGAGGTTTGAAAAATTATTATACGAAAGAATATTCAAGAAGAATATATAAAAGAAGCAAAGAATAATGATAATAAAGTTAAATTTTTAAAGATATTAAGGCTTTAACGGAGATGAAAATAAGAAATAACTATGGATATGTTTTTGCTATAGAATAGGAAAGAGTTTCAATAATGAGGATTGATTTAGAAAAATTGAGTTATAGAAGTATTAGAAGTCATAACTGATAAACATAATTTTAATATCTATATTATCAATAGTATTTAAATAAATATAATTTAATATGTAAAGAAGTAGTTTAAAGATCTATAATTAGTTAAATATATTATTACTTATTAAAATATTTAAAGCTTCTGAAATAAATAAAGAATCAAATTTTATCTTAACATATTTAAAAATCTATTATTCAAATATTATCATTATTCAGATACAAACATACAACTTATAACATACTGATATTCAACATATTCAAAAAAACTATCTTTAAATACATCCATATATTCAAATTATACAAGTACTACTTAGATTATTCTATTATTTTCTAATCAAATCAAAAATATAATCAAATAATAATTAAGCTATACCTATATCTAAATACTAATTAAGTAATCACTACTATCTTCAATTCAACATCTTCAAATCTAAAATACATTATTTCCTTTAATCATTTAAACTAACTACTATATATTTAAAATGTATCTTCTATAGCCAATAATAAAATCAAACCATTATAACGCATACGCTCTCGATAAAAACTCAAACATAATAACTTTTCGATATTAATATGATAGACCATTAAACTATACTCAGTTACATCCAAATAAAGTTTTTAGAAAGGATGTCTAATGGTGAGGAAAAGCAAAAAAATAAGATAAACTAATAAAATTAGCAGAAAATAAAATATTTTAATGAGCAATTTTTTGAAGAAAATAAAGAGAATAAAATAGAAAATTTCGTCTAAGAAATAGGAATAATCAATCGATTATAGAGAGACATTTTAAACGTTACAACTCAAGCATAGAAAAATAAAATAACATTTGCATTAATGGAACTCTTGAATATTGTTAGAGAGAATTTGGATAATATATAGATTAAGTACGAATAATAGCAACTGGACTTATTCTAACTGTTTTATTAGATTAAGAATAAATTAATAAATTCTCTAACATAAAAATAATAATATTAAACTTTTTATATTTTAACAAGAAGAGAAATATAAATTAATACGACAGTAATAATAACTACCTAATTCACTTTGGTATAAACAAAAGCTTAATTCCAACAGAAAAATAGCTAAAAGTCTTCGCAAAAATCAAAAAAAGAGTTTTACATATGTGTAAAGTTAAGTAATTTGGTAATATGATGATGTGTAAACTATCAAAAATTAGATACGATACTATGAAGAAGATAAAAAAGCAAATAAAATTAATAATAAATTGGGTTGAAAAATAAAAAAAATAGTAAAATATATATCAAGAAATAGCATATTGAAATAAAAGATATATAAATATAAATAAGATACCTAAATAAATGCTAAATAAAGGATAAGAAGATATAAAGATTGGTAGCAAAATATTTAATTCTAAAGAATAAAATTTCTTAAATAATTATTTAAATTGCACCTGAGATAGTTAGTAACTGATAGAATAATAAAAGATCTTTCAAATGAATAAACGCTGAGATTAAATGACTTAATTACCTTAGATTTATGGAAAAAACCAAAGTTTAGTATTATAGAAGAAAAAAATGCTATTTTCAAAAACCCATTGAACAAAATAAGTTCCAAAAAATGTTATATTTTTTATCACTCCAATCTTTTTAAATAATTGTTTAAATCTCTAATTCGAAAAGATAATCCTTTTAATGCATTATACAATTAATTTAGTTGTTTGCAAGAGATATAGCTTTACTTTTTGATTGTGAATGATTAAATTCTTTATAAAAATTATTTTATTCTTATTTTTATCTTTACTATCCTATTTATATTTCATTTTTCATTTAGTTGTTAAAAATTTCTAATCAAATTTTTCTTCATTTCATCTTACAATTTATTACTTATTTACAACTCTTTCCTTATCAAACCATTAGCTCATCAAACTGAGATGACACTAACTTTAAGATCTGTAACCCTTCGAATCATAGATAACCTAACTATAAGACCTTAATAACTTCTCTTTATCTCAATAATTAGAGCAAATTTTTAATCTTTCTATAAATAATGAGAGAAGTACATTAATCTAAAAAGTAAAAATAATAAAATTCATTTTTTCTTATGTTTGTTTAAATGTTTAGCAATTAATTAAGTAAATAAGCAGCATTTACTTTAAAATTAAGTAATAAATCTTTAATACAGAATTTAGCTTAAAAGCTTCTACACTTCTATTTAATTAAGAAAAAAAAACAGAAAATAAAATATAAGAAACTAGAAATCTTAATTAAATAAACCATGAATAAGTTATAATTAAAGCTATACACAATCCAATGGAGATTGTGTAATCAAACTTATATACTAATAAATTCTAAAAAAATTAGATAATTAATCAAGTAATAAAAAGAAGATCAATTATATGTTGACTGTGTAGAAGGCTAGGAAACATAAAATAAAGATGATGGAGATACCAAAAAATAGAAAAAGGTGAAAATAAATAATTTCTTAAAAAACCTAACTTAGATTTATTTTGCGTTTAAAAGGACATATAAGAAAGTAAAAACTTATCTTTAAAAAGCAGATATTGGTTTAATTCGGATGGAATAAGGAAATCGCTAAGAGTCAGGTAAATCAGGAGCTATATTTCCTCCAGAAGTGAAAGGTACAATAAATCTTTTGTCTACATAAAACTCCGTAAGTTGAATAGTGAGTAAACTACTTGAAGATATTAAATGGATAAATCCATACTAATCCTTTTTTGTAATCATTCGCTCATAACATAATCATAGTTAAATACACTTGCGCCTATATAAATATATGTTTGCTTGATTTTGTAAAATGCTAAAATATAATTTCTGATATTTATTATGTGGAAATCAAATTCTCTTCCCTTGTAATATCATCTACTCAGCTTATATAGCTACCATCTGTATTGCAATAATCATGAAATTGGTAATTTGTTTTAACTTTGAGAGGGTGTGTCTGTTACATTTGGAGGTCAGATAAAATAAAGGATAAAAGGATAAAATTAAGTTTATAGTTTTAGAAACCTAATTTTACCCAACCAGGAATGGAGAAATTTATAAGAAGAAAGCAAGCTATATGAAGAGACAACCATTCCGAAAACTTGACAGTGAAGGGAGGAGAAGACCACCTAGAGATCAAGTTCCTATTGGTTGGATAGGGAAGTAGGAAGCTTTTAAGTAGACGATCCTTCTTTAACACTTTAATTTAATTAATAGTTTTAGAAAAGAGCTCCAGGGTTCACTTGTTTTTGTTCCTGCTCTTTCCTGAACTAACGTACTGCGTAGGACTACATTAATCAGCTATCCTTTTCTCTCCCTCATCCACTAATTATCATTATAGTTTCTTCTTCCATTTTTATAAAACTCGTTGTTTCTTGAGTTGTAGAATTTCTTTCTGTATACTTATCCTGTTCTTGTTGGTCATATTCTGAAAAGTTAGTCTAATATTTATTACTTGCTAATTTTTTCAATTTCTTGTTTCTTCCAGCATTTTTTCCAGCAATTATTTTTCTAGTATAAATAGCACCGAATCTTTTTGCGATAATAATTGATCTTATTTATTTCTTATTATTAGAATTCCGATTCGATTTCCATTGGGATATTTGATTATTAATCTTATTAATCTTATAATTTTTAAATTATTACTTGCTATTATTCTTGTTTTTCTTAAAGTTGCTTTATTTGATATTCAATTTAAGAAAAATGAAATTGGATCATTTGAGGGACTTCGTTAAATTATTTATCAATTTATTCCAATTTAATTACTATTTACGATTAGATTTTATCTAATGATTCATCTATGGATGGGAATTATAGGTTTAATTATTCCATTAATTTTTCTAGTAAGTTTTCTAAATTTTCTATTTTTTCAAGTATTCGTTAATAGAGGTCTATTATTTCTTAGGTGCCATTTTATATTATATAATTTAATAATAAAGATATAGTACAAATAGTAACTAACTGAAAGCATTTAAAATTATTAAGTCTTTCAGAATCAAAGAATGTTATATAAGAAGGTTTTCCAATTTATGATTAAGAGGGATAGGAATATCCTTTTTGAAGAAATTTTAAATATTTAAATATTAGAGGAACATAAATAAAAGAATAATGGGCTAATTAACTTAAATAAAAGTTCACAAGAATAACAATTCGCCATAATGTTGAGGAAGTAAGCAACCAAACTTGAAAGAAAATTCCATAAACAACATTAAACATTTAATTTTCTATTTTATTAAATAATTTATCTTAGCAAATAAAATTATCCAAAGCAGCTTTATTAAAATACTTTTTATATTTTATAATAAAATATAAATTTTACATAACTTGTTCATAAAATAAGTAGAATAAGAGATAATAAATAAAGTATAAGTTGTTAGATATAAATAAATGACAATTGAAATATGAATTGTAAAGCATAATAATAACTATCTAGCTTTTTATATTTTAGTATTATTTCTACTTAGTTGATAATCTTTAAATGATTGCACGATTGAAAAAGATAAAAAGGAAAACAGCTTTAGTATATAATAAGTTTAGACTTGATGAGAAAAGAAAAGTTTGGAAACAATAAATGGTATTTAAAAGATAAATCTTAAGGTAAGCTTATTATCTTTATAAAAACTAGCAAATGCAAAGAAAATGTTTACTTATAAAAAGCATTTTCAATTTAGATTTAGTTCTAAAATAAGCTGACTATAATTTAATTATTGTATAGTTAAATAAAAGAAAGTAAATGAGTTTATCTTTATATATATTTAGCTTCATTTATAATAAATAAATAAATTTGATTATAGAGCGCGTAGCACTCTCGTTGGTGCGCAGCTCTTTAAAAAATAAATGTTTCATACTGGCAAGAATGCTTGTTACTGATAAAATTATCAGATACTGATAAACCTTGTTCAATACTGGTATAATTATTCAGTACTGATATAATTTTAGAATACTCGTAATCTTTAATACTTGCTGGAGGTCCAAGGACATGGCAGGATTGTGTCTCATTGCATCACCAAAGCAGAGGACGACATGTGTCAATTATGGGTACTTAAATTCCCCACCTCTGATGAAGATAACCTTGTTGTTCACCTTCGAACAACTATGGCGGCTTAAAAAAAAAATTAATATCTAAATATATGAATCATTTTCTTTTTAGCCTCGAAAATTTTATTAAGGATATAATATAATTTAATTTAAATAGAGTGGAAAGCCTTCTCATTTGGATGCTGCTTGTAGGCCCGGCATGGCAACAAAAAAGTGAGCGCGGACGGAAGATAAATCGGAAGAAGAAAAACCAATAACAAGAGAAGGAAGATGTGAAAAGTTGAAGAACTCTAAATACCAGGAGGAAACTTTCTTCATCATAGGTTGGGAAAAGTACCCGTAATCGCATATTGCATCCTATGCTTTGGAAGGAAAAATTACCGGAACGTACTGCAGAAAGAGGAAACAAGGAAAGAGAGAAAAGAGATCTATAAAAAAAATTTCTACTTAAATAAAATTAATTTAAAGAGCTGCGCACCAACAAGAGTGCTACACGCTCTATAATCGAATTTATTTATTTAAGAGTTATTTTATAATAATTATATTAGTCCATAATAGACTAACTCATATTATGAAATAATCAATATAGAGCTTTAGATTAAAAAGCGATATTATTTAATATTATTTATAATTAAAGACTAGACTAATATCATTAATATTATATGAGTAGCAAAGAATTACTAATGCTAAAGATATCTAATAGCTTAAACTATTATAAGAGTTAATACTCTAGTAGTAGATAATCGTTTAATAAGATAAAGCTAACATTTCACTAGACAGAAATCCAATTGTTAATGCTATTTTCTCAACTGAGCAATTCTTACATTCCGTTCTTTATATCCAAACTTACTATGCCTTTTTTAATCTCTCAAGCAAGCTTTTAACTTTTATTTTACTTTCACCTAATTGTAAGAAACCATAAATCTCAACAAAAGATACTAACTAGCCAATACATAAAATAACTAGTATGATATTAATTTAAATAGCTAATTAAGAGGTTACTTTTATCCTCTTTAATAACTATGCAATATAATAAAATATAGACAAACATGGAAGGATCTAATGGATCTTTAATTTAAATAGTGATTAATAATACTAAAGAGCTAAGAATTGTATAGCCAGGATAATTATTAATTTAACAGATAGTAAACTAATTATAATGAAATAGCTTTAATTAATTCTAAGTATATTAATAAGCTTGTATAGCTTTACTTTAATTAAAGTTATTAAATAATACTTAGCTTTAAGATATTTAAGATATAATATCAAATAAAATCTAACTTTTTTATTATTATATAGTACACCAAAATTACCATGCTTCTAAGCAAATTACCAGCAAGCTTTTGTAAGCTTCAGTATAGCTTTGAAATTAGCTATTTACTTGTCAGTTGCAAATAATTGTCCAAGAAACTAACTTAAAAGAGAAAATAAATACGGATAATAGATTTAATGCTATGGACTAGCTCTTTAAATTGATTTTAGCAATAGTATAGCATACTGTAACTAAGAAGAACTCTAGTAATGAAGGCTATTATGATTATTTTTTATAGCTGAGCTTATCTGATAAGCTTAATCCTATCTTAGTTACAGTCTATTTTAATAAGGATTTACTTACGAACTTTTCAAGAAAAAGCGAAAAAGAGATTAAAGGCTATAGTTAAGCTAGAAAGTTAGATTCAGTTTTGCTTCTGCTCAAAATATCGTAGGAATTACTTAATTGAGATTAGCAAATTTGAAGAAGAAATAAAGTGTACGAGCAATATTATAAAACTAGTTCCTATACTTGTTGATTCTCATTATAGTAAAGGTGCTGTACGGAGAAACTTAAATAAGAATGAAGAAGCAATTAGGTGCTAAATGTATCTCTTTGGCTAGATCATGATGATGGTATTGCCGTAAGTTATAAAAGAAGAACGGTAAGAAGCCTAGGTAAATGTGATAAAACGATAGAGTTTTTAGTGTCTCTAGTAAAATAAATCCTGATCTAACTTTTGCCTTTGTTATTAAAGGAGATTTTCTTAAGTTACTGGGTAGAGAAAAAAAGAGTTGAAGATTTGAACTGAGTTATTAGTTTAATCCTTCATATAATGAAGTTTTTAAAAGAAAAGAACTTGCTCTAAATAAATAAAGCAAATACGAAGAAAAAATTAAGTTTTATTACTTAGCCATAAAGCTTATTCTAAGCAACTCTTCTTTCTTCAATAAGAAAGGAATTTCTCTAAACAGATTAAGAAGATATGAAAAGCATTCAAGTACTAAAGTGTAGCTATTTAAACTACATTCTAACAATAAAAAGCTCAATACAATAAAGGGGCAACACTGAAAAGTTTAGATTAAAGTATCAAAGTATAAGAATGTATTGATATAAGTATGAAATAAGAATTGATATTAGAAAACTTAATATCTTATTATTTACTAGATCTAGTAAGTTCTATGATAATAATTTATGTCTATTTTAAAAGGTTAACTTGTAAAGATATTAGTAATAGTCTATTAATAAAATATACATAGTATCAGCTATTTATTTAACTAAAATCCTTAAATTTTAAATTAAAAATAACTTTCGCAAAAATACGAAAGAAGTATTAGCAATGGTAGATTATAAGATTTAAAATTATTTAGAAATGCTAAAAAATTATATGGCTTTTATATATAGGATGGGCTTATTTTACATTAAGGATCTATCAAGTTATAAGGAAATTAAAAATAAAGAATTTAAAAATAAAATATTTTACTTAAAAATTAACTATTTATCTTCTTTTATATTAAGCATCTTTTAACTTTATTTTTATATTATTGAAAGTATGTCCAAGTTCTAAATAAACAGTAAGTACTATACAACTAAGAATTAATATTAATACTTTTAGCATTATAAAGATTTCTTGTGGATTAAAGAATAATCCTTTCATTATATTTCATATAACTCTATATTTTTGATGCAAAAGATTCTAAATTTTTTCAAATTTTAGCATTTTCTTACTTTCGTAAATAGTCGAAGTTTTCGAATTACTTAATTGAATGAGAGACTGATTTTAACATATCTTATTTCTTTAAATTTAGAACTTATTTCGTTTAAGTCTTTGTAAGCTTTTCCTCTTACTGAGTCTTGATTTATTTTTATATTTTTATTGTTTTACTTGGTAATTTTATTAAAGCTAAGTATGCAATTAGCCACTAGATTGAAATTGAAAGACAAATTAAGATTATTAAATTAATTATTATGAATAAGAGTTTATCGCTAATTATGTCTTATATTCTCTTAAAAATACTAATTTTATAGGGATAATATAAAAGCTTTACTTATAGATATTTGATTATTAGAGCAAAGCTAAATAATCAAATAGGAATAGAAACTCTTAGTTAATATAATTTTTTAGCTATTATTTATAAACTTTCAATTACCTTACTGAAACTGATCTTGAGACTCTTTTTGTTACTTTCTTCTTTTAAACTAGAAGTATTGAATTTAGTTTTAAAGATGATGACTGATTTAAAATCCCTAATAACTAATAACTAATAACTGATTATATAGCTAGATTAAACATTTTTTCTTTATTTAAGAGTAAAGAATTTAAAATAATTAGATTACAAAGCATTGACTATCTTTTAAAAAGGATGATTCATAATTTAGATTCTAAAGCACTAATAAGAATATATCTTATATTAAAAGTTATTGTGGAATGCTAGTATTTGTAATATTTAAAGCTAGTTTTTATCATCTACTTTAATTTAACAGATAAAAAAGATATAGTGCTAATATTTATTAATCTAATTGCCTCATTTAATTATTTATTTTTTCATAATCCTAAAGATATAAATCTAACTTATAAAGCCTTGTGATTACATAAGCTTATTTAATCTCTTTATATAATACTCTTAAGCATATTTAATAAATAATTATACAGAATAAAAATAGAAATTTTCTAAAGGAGTAAGCATTTCTTATTTAATTAACTAAAAGACTATAACTTTAAAATAAAGAAAAGGTAGCATTATTTTAATAAATGTAAGTATATTTTATTTTAACTATTTAATTATGTTGAACAGTTAAAACCTTTATTTTCTCAAATTCTTAATCAAACCCTTTATTTAAGTAATTTCAGATTTATATCTTTAACCATTTTCTGATATCATCTCATTTATAGAGTCACATGATTGATCAGTTAAAATTAGATAGAATAAAAATAATAAAATTAGTTAACTAATAGTTAATGGATTTTTAGACACTAAGCCTATTTTAAGATAAATTAAGTAAAACAATAAAACAGCAAATAGCATCATTTACAATAAGGAGAGAAAAATAAAAAATAAAGAGTGGATAAGCTTTTTACTGTTAAAGCCACTAGAACTTAAATTATTAATGCTAGATATTAAATTTTATTAGCCACAGCTTTTATTATTTAGACAAACTTGCAAAAGTTTCATTAGTAAGATGAAATACAAAATTATCTAAAAGTTTAAAATAAAATTGTTTTAACTTAAAAGAAACATTCTAACTTTAGTAAATTTGGATATTAATGATAGTTGTTTAAATCTATTTAACTCAATAAATTAGCTATAGTGAGAACTGGATATCTAATAAATATTTTTCTTAAACCTTTGAATGATTAATTGTTTGAGTAATTTAAGAATTAGAATTTATGAAACTCCTCTTTTAAAAATTCCCTTTTTAAGTTAGACTTATTTTAGGTAGGAACTATGATTAATAACTTATTGCTTGATATATAAAAATATCTTCTCATACTAATAGAGAATAATCTATTAAAAAGATACAAGTAGTAGATAAATAAACTTAGACCTAAAGTATAAAAATAGATAAAATTAAATAATTGTATCCAGTTTAATAGATAAATAGCTTAAATTAGCATAAGCTAAGATTATTTCATATTACTATATCATTTATATTATATATTGTAGCTATTAGTACCTATTAAGCAATACCATTACAAATAGCAATAAAAATTGCTTTTGTATTTATCTCTATCTATAATCTGATGTATTTATATACATAAGTTCTTTACCTATTATTTAGTATTGCTTAAGAAACTAATAAATGTAAAAATACATTTAGATAAATAAAACTAGGATTGTGGGATAATAAATTTGAATAAATAGCTATATTAAAGTAAAAGGTAAAGAAATAAATAAAAGCTTATATAAAACAGAATCATTTATATTAGAAGTGTAGATAGTTAGTATCATATAAATTAATAGTTTTGTATTCTCCTTTTTATTAAACAAAATAACCATTTTATAGAATTATTTTATTGTAGATTCATTTTATTTTTAATTGTTTGAGCTTGTCAATTTAAAGGTTCTTATTGTCCCTAATAATCACTATTTCTAACTTTATATATGAATTAGATTGAAATGTTTAGACATCTTAACTATTTGTATTATAATATGCAATTTTAGCAAGAAATTAGCTGTACTTAAATAAATTGAAAATATATAGTACATGAAAGAAAAAATAAAGTTTGCACAAAAGATTAAGAATGATATGAGTAAGAGATTTATTTTGGTATAGATTGTATCAAACAAAATAAAAGCATATAAATATAAAAATATTTATAATATTTATTAAGTTTATTTCATTTCTCTTTTTATTATTTCTTTAGCTTTTAAAATTTGTATGGTAAAAGAAACTCTTTAAAGATAAAAAGGCAATTAAACTAACTTTTTTAGCAGAAAGAATATCATTAATCTAACTATAAATGTTCGGTCTATATTTCATAAAAAATTTAAATTATAAGCTTAATAATTAAATAAACTTTAGTTCAGATTCATAAAAGAAAATAAAAGAGAAAAATTTTAAAAAGAAGCTTCTTAATATCTAAAACACTTAATTTTTATTTTCTAACTAAATGTTTTATTTCTTTAGCTTATTTGATATACTTCATTAATTTTTCTCTTTCAGTTTATATTAATATAGAAGGTTTATTTTCAGTTAACCAAAGTTAAGTTTCTATCTTTAAAGTTTTCTTTAGACCAATTTAATTCCATGCTTATGATTGAAAGCATAGTAATACAGAAGAAATATCAAGTCTACTTTTTAAAGAAAGCTTTGGAAAGCTAAATGAATAAAAAATAGATATTAGTTAAAATTTATAAAGCTCTAGTTACTAAGTTAAATATAGCAATAAGCAGGATTTAAAAGGAATAAAGTTAGAAGTAAATATATTAATATCTACAATATTTGCTAAGCTTCTATAGCATTTTATGTAGAATTATAATAACAAATCTCATAAATTATATAAAACCTCTTCTTCTTTAAAAGAAATAAGATTTCTTAAATTTAGGAGAGTAAATAGTAGATAGCTATTTAATTTAAAAATAAACCTTACAATTATTAATTAAAAAGCTAAATCCTCTATTTATAATTTGCTAGTCCTTTATAAAAATAAACAAAATACTATAGAAGATTTTAAATGAAAGAGAGTTAATATTTTTCTTAAGGTTATATTAATTAAAAGACTATTTCCTTAAATAAAACTTTTATAAATCATAGTTAAATGAGAATTAATAAAGTGACTTTTTACTTTAACTCATGATAATCGTTTGAAGTATGCAATTTTATAATTTAACCCTTAAATTTGCTTCTTATGTAAGAAAAGCATATCTAGTAAATTTATTTCAATTATAGAACTTGGAATTTAATCTCATAAAGAATAGTTTCTAAAATTTGACTTCATAAATAACTAAATAAAATAATAGAAAATATAATAAGGGATGCTATAAAGTAAATAAGAAAGGAACAAACTTAAACACCTTTAAAGAAATAAGATAATAGTCTAATTTATTATCTATTGAAATACTAAGATTCAAACTTTAATTCAAAGATAGTGTAAACACACTCAAATATATTCATTATTACTATAAAGCTAATTATATTCTATTTCTCTTTATTTTTATCACTTTTGCTGCTATCTTAATAAGAGAGTTTATTGAATTAGCAAACTTAAATAACCAAGTTTATAGTGCGTAGAATCAAATTATGAATTATCAAAAAGATTTGAATTTATTTGCAATTCATAAGGAAAAATTTTAATGGAAATCCTAAATTATTAGAAAGTGAGTCTACTAAGTTAGATAAACAAGAGAAATTTTAAATAAAATTTTTTTTATATCTTATAAATGTCAAAAAAAAGTAAGCTTTTAAGAATTTTTAATGTAGTTAAAATTGTCTATAGAAAAAGATAAGCCTTCATCAGTATAAATCTTAAAGATTTGGAAATAATTGATCCAAAAAAATGTAAAAAAGGAAAATAAACAATTATCTAGAGGAGATCATTTGTAAATAAGATTATCAAGAAGATTTAGAATATTCTAGTAATTCGATGAAAAGGATTTATAAGTCTGAAGATTAAAAACCAAAGTTGCAAAGTCATTCTCCTGTAGATATAAAACAATATCTAGAAGTAATTTTTTATATATAGATATAAATAAATAAGGATGCAAACTAATAAAGTTAAATTATTCAAGAACATTAATATTTAGACATCGCTCCCTCAGATTAAATATTAGCCCAGACTTTTAAGCGTAAGTAGCAGCTTAAAATATTTTTGCAATTTATAAAAAAATAGCTCAGTTACTTTACTTCGTATATCGGTAATCTAAAATTCATATTAACTCCACATTACTTATAGAAATGGTAGGTAAAGTAGATTCGTCGTCAGCATTATAAATCTTTATACAAAGAAATCCTTTTTATCCAGAACGCAGAAACACAGTCAAGCATTCCATTATTAATCAAACACTCAAGCAGTAAATATAAAAAATTTCACTACAAACCCAAACAATAAATCTTGAAGACATCTCCATCCAGAATTTGCAATATTTCAAAGTTACCATTAACATCTAACTTTATAAATAAATAAAAAAGAAGAAAACATCTAAGCTATTATGATAAACTAAGATAAAAGTACAATTAGCATATAAATAATCTAAGATACATTATACAAATAAGATAGTTAAGCTTTAAAAAGGCTTAAATTAATTATACTCTATTAACATAAATAGAATCTAATCAAGGTTATTTAACTTTAAATAGCTTAGTTTAAATAATACTTATTAAGTCAATTAACTTTAGTACCTTCCTTTATTTATTTCAAATTATTAGTAACTTTATTAAGATTTATAAGGCTATAAAAAAGGCGGGAATTAAGAGATATAAGTTTAAATTAAATGAATAATGATAAGTTTAATAAAACTATAATAGATTTGAATGATATAGCTTATTTATTTAATAGGATACTTATAACATTTAAATAATTATCTACCATGTATCTTAGTAATAGCACATCTATTTACTACTGTAGAACTTTTAATTTTATAATGGAAATAGTTAATATGCTTAATTTATTATATTTTTAGTTGTTAAGCAATATAATGCTAAAAAGGCTAAAGACTTTTTGAAATAAACTAATAAAAAATTTGATCCTTCAAACAAATTCCTGGAATAGAAATTCTATGAATATTGGAATTTTTGCAAAAGATTTACCCAATAGGTGGAAAATTATAAAGAACCTTAAATGATTATTTCTTTTATCCATAAGCTATTAGCAAACAGACTTGAATAATATTGTACGACTTAATAATTATAATAGGTTAGATAAAAAGTGAAGATTAGTAAGATTCTTAAGAAATAATATAACTAGGAGTAAATCTAAAATATCAATTCCATTTTGAGGGCTTCTAATGCTTATTTGCTAATAAGTATCAAATAGCATTTATTTGATAATTATAAACTTGATAGTGCTTGTTTAACATAATATAGAGAAGGTATTAAAATACTTTGTTAAAAGTAATAATTAGTTAAACTTAAATAAGTATAAATAAAAATAGAAAAGGAAGATTGATGATTTTCTATTAAGCTTCTTTTATTAATTATAAGCTTAATTAATTAATATAAGGCATATATTAGATGAGATAATTGGATAAAATTACTAAGACTAAAAGAATGTAGTTTTAGCGTGATTTTTGCTTACTAAAAGTTAGTAAATAATAGAGTTGCATTAAGCTCGTCTTCTCTTACTGATATCTCCTTCTTAAAATTAATAAGGATAATTCTATTTTTTTGTTATTTGGCTTCTGTTTTTTCCCTGAATCGTAACATCTAAGGATTTATCACCTCTACATATATGTAAACCTTTAGAAATTTTTTTTGTTCTTCTTTATTTAAGCTCTCATTTACTAATGAAAAGGCTGCTTTAGAAATCTACACCTTAGATAGTAAATTCTACATATCTCTGCCTATTCCTTCATATCTTGCATATGCATAGTTGTTTAAGCTCTGTGTTATTCCGTAATTTTTTATACTCTTCAAATAGTCAAATTTAGTTTCAATTACCTTTCTAGAAGTTATGTAAAGAAAACCCGTCTATTTTCTCTGCTTTTACTCAAAAGGATGTTAATTTCTTCAATAACTTCCTATCTATATTTATAATATCGCTATTCATTCTATTAGCTGTTGCTAATTTCTTTGGCTTCACTTTATTTATTGAAAATATTTTCTGAATTAATGTGGATTATAATATTTTGCTTTAAAAGCTTTTTACTGCAAATTAATGGTTTTCTTTGGTTTACTCTTTCAGTTTTATTTAATATATAGCAAATTTTCTTTTAAAGAGCACAAATTTTTTCATTGATTGCTACTTCTTTTTGACTTTAATCTAACTAATATGTTTATCCTGTCTCATCATTATACCAAGAAACCTAAGGTTTTTCTTCTCTTTATGTATAAAATTCAGATCTGCTTACAGTTCCACGAAAGACTATCAATCTGTTAATAAATTTACCTTTTAAGCTATTTATTCTCTCATCCAATTTTTAGAAAAGCCTCAACATCGGCTATGAGCATAGTTTAAAGATAAAATCAAAAATTTCATTTCTATTTTAATTCTTTTTCTTACAGCTGAAATCATAAATGAATTAAGCCAGGTTGCTACAATCTTCAGTGTATTTATTTTTTATTCTATAAAAGTAAGAAAGCCAAATTTTATTTAAAAAATAGATTTAAGTAGCTCAAAAAGTAGATCTAATAGCTTTAGTTTCTTGAAGGCCTATCTTTAATTAAATATATTAAACTGCAATAATAATAAAAGCTAGAAATTTAGCTTTATAGACTAAAATGAGAAGCCTATTTTTTAATTACTAGAGTGGTAGACTAGAATATTATTTTATATATAGATTCATTTATAAGGCTAAGCATTTAAAAGTACAAGAAAGATATGAATGTCTAAAAGTACGTTATACATAATCCAACTAACTTTATGATTTCATTTATCTTATCTGACATTTTGGAAGCATATATAATCATCTTTTGCATAAAAAGTTATTTAATCAAACTCCATTCAAATTTACTTTACTTAATGTATTGCTGACAATAGATCTAAGATTATCTATCAATGCGTTTATTAACGAGTGAATCTCTGTTATTTTCTAGTTTTCCAGCAATCCTGCCAATGAAGAATTGACTTCTAAAAAAATCCTTGAATTTAAATTACAAATTTCAGCTACTCTCTTTAATTAACTTCAATACTTTTAAACATCTTATTTGGAATCTTCTTTTCTGTTTAAAAATTTTTCTTTAAATTAAGTCTATGTATTTTTAAGGATCAACATCTCAGCATGATACCATTTAAGAATTTTCAGTGGAGCTTGAAATTTACACCTTTAAGTTTTATTTAAATTAGGTTATAATTATACTTATTAGTGATATTAAAGTGTTCTTATCTTAGTCTTCATTTGTTACTTCTAATGTTTATATTATTCTATTAAGAATTAAATATCTTCCTCAATCTTGCAAGTTAACTGTTCACTACTTGCTTATGAATAGTATCACAAAAATAGAAGGTTTTACTGATTCTATAACTCATCTATAATAACATTTAGTCTCTACAGCTAATAAAACCGCTTAGTAATTTTTATTAAGTTGATAATGATTTACTTGCTTCAATAAATTAAGGATTAACCTTTTTCTTCTTTTAATTAATTTAATTTAAAAATTAATAAAATATAAGTGTCTATCTATTAAAATAGAGCCAAGAAAAGAGTTCATAGTAAACCTTCATTACAGCGAAGTCTTAAATTATTAAAAACTAATAAAGTAATTTAAGCTTTTTAAGTAAACAGAACATAGATAGTCGAAGATTCCAATTATAAAAAAAATTAGCCTGAATATTTACCTATACAGCTAAACATTCCTATAGAAATATCTCATTGGAGATTAGATGAGAAGTTAAATTTATAAAAGATGGTACTGTATAAAAAATATAATAATATGAAAGACAATCTATATTGCACGAGGCTTAAAATAATAAAAGAGTAAGTATTTGTTAATTTAGAAAAAATTAGAAGCATAAAGCTAATTAGAATCTTAATTAGTAAGATAATAAGACTAATTAGTTCATGAATTGAAGAAAGTTTTAATAAAGAAAGTAAAATTTATAATAAATCAGAGGAATATTAATTATTAATGAAATTTAAGAAAATAAGTTAATAACTATAGGTACTAAAAGATAATAGCCTGCTTATATAAATTAGTCCATTGATCTTCAAATTAATATCCTAAGATTTATTCTTAGATATTATATTTCTCAGCTTTTGGAATTTTTTAATGCAAAAATTATAAAGTTAAGAAATAGAAGAGCTATGAAAATGTACAAATTTAATTGAGAAACACTTAAGAAATAAAAAAATATGCAATTAATTTTGCTAGAATAATTAAAGGCAAAAAAATAAATTAAAATTTAGGTTTGAAAAAACTCTAAAGGCTTAAATAAGCCAAAGCACGCACTCAAAATTATCATAACATCTTTATAAATCGCAATTAGAGATCTAATTCTTGCTCTTTTAAGTTTTGTTCGAATTTCTACAGTGATATATCGAATGTAAGTTCTACTCATTAGAAACAAGTATTGCTTGAATTTATGGCTATTCAACTTTTTTTCTAGTTTTCTTTTCGTAATTATGTTTATATTCAGTATTCATTATATTTCTTTTTCTTTTAGCGCTGATATCTAGCAGAAAAATTACACAAAATAACTTTATCTATATATTTAGGTCTTCTTTTAATTTTATAGCATCTTAGTTTTTTTCTTAAATTTTTCTTTTTATTATTGTTGTTTCTCTCATTTTATCTTTTGTTTTATTTTATTTATCTTTCCTAAAATTGTTTTATGCAATAGCTATTCCATACAATTTTTCAGCTTTTGAAGTTAATTTTCATCAAAATTGCAATCTAAAATTCCAGCTTTAACTTAAATATAATTTACTTAGTTATAAATTTTCTAGATGTAATTTATTTTGGTTTATTTAATGAAGTTCTTATTTTATTAGATTATAGATTTTCATTAGCTTTTTTCATATTATGCCTGTTATCCTTTTCTTGAATAATGTTTAACTAGCTTTAATTTTATTGTTTAACAGCAACACCTGGAATGATTAAAAATGAGATCCTTAATTATATAGTAAAATAGCTTATTAATAGTATAAATTGTTAGTCTTAGTTAAGAGATGTAAAATAGTTAAAGCTAAAGGCTTAATATTAAGAGAGATAGTAAATTTAGTATAAATAAGTAATTTTGAAAAGTTTAATCCATAACTATTATATAAGGTAGCCCATTTTTAGTTGTTAGAGACTTAATTTTAGTTTGAAATAGATTGATTAAAATAATTAGAAACTTAATTTTAGTTTATTGATTTTATAATGGTAATAGACATGAGTATCTGATTAGTAGAAATGAGATAATGCAATCTAATACAATTTAAATAAAGATAAGGGGTTAAAATAAGATATAATTTTAGATTATGCTTGGCTTTTAATTAAAAATAATATAATGAATTAATTAAATAAAAATTTTACGCTAAATTTTAGTTCTTAATTCATTTTCACTATCCGTTAATCTTTTTTCACTTATCTTAGATTATATTCAACTTTCTCTAAAATTCCTCTTGCTCTCCCTTGCTTAGTTTCTATTTTCTTTGTTTAGTTAATTCATTATATAATAATGTATGTTCATTAGATCCCAAAAAATATTTGCCAATTACTTTTTAATTTGATAAAATTCTTTCGATGTATCTTTTCTTCCTTTTTTTAATATTTTTTTAATGTAATATTTTACTATAAAGTCTATTTATTACTTCAGTTTTTCTTATTGATTATGTATTCAGTAATCAAACTGCCTCATATATGCGTATTAGTTCAAAGTTTGGTAGATCTATTAGTTCTAACCTGTTATTGAGGTAAATATTGTACAATTAAAATTTACATATTTCTCTTTCTTCCATATATTATTCTCATGTACTTATGATATGAGTTTCGTCTTATACTCCAGTATTGCAGAATTTGCAAGTTATGATGGGCTATAAAATAAAACATGAAGTATTGCTGATTAGGAACATTAAGATATAGAATAATAGTAGATTAATAAAATGTATTAAGAGTAAATAATAATCTGTTAGATTATTTTTAAATAGCTTATATTAGCTAATCTAATACTTATATTATCTCATACTACAAAGAAACATATTATGTTAAGTTTACTCTTTCTATTAATTCAGAAAATAATAATAGCAGATAGTAAAAATATTCTTTCTTAAAAAAGCTTATAATTTTCTTAGTAACAAACAATTAATTTTAATAAAGAGAGTATTAATAGTGATAGCAATATAATATAGATTTGTATAGAATAATAGAATTAAGTTTTTATCTTTAAATAATCTAGAATAATTTAGGTATTATTAGATTGAAATGATAATTCTAAAAATAACATAAATAATAAATATAATATTAGTTTGCTATAAAAAGAGAAAGTTATCTAAATCTATTTATTACATTTAGATATTTTGCTTAGAATCAACATTATAAATAATAAATTTTATTAGTTTATTATTTTAAGAGAGACCTTTATAAATAAAAAGTTTTAATGAAATAGTAGTAAGAAAGTGGACAATTAAAAGATTTTATTTTATAAATTCTAAAAATGCTTTGTTTTAAATAATTTGATGTTTTTTAATATTTATTTAAACTAATTAATAAGAAATTTATTTTATTTCATTTTTTTTAATTAGTAAAAAGCTTAAAGAAATAATTTTTTTGATTAAATGTTAGTGAAAAATAATAATTAATAACAAGTTTTTAAAAAATTATAATATTTTATTTATCATTTAAGAATTGAGTATTTAACAGTTGCTTCATGCTATTTGCCTACAAATGAAAAGCCAACAAAGAACTTGCTTATGAATATCTTTCTAATATAATAATGACAATTAGAGGCCTACTATTCTTTGTGGTGATTTCAATGCTTTACTTCCTAATTTGGGCAGTAATTAATCACAAATTAACAATAATACTTAAAGACTATTAGATTTCATAAAAGCAAATGACCTAATAGTATTGAATGATTAATAATACAACACATTCACTCATAGAGTAAACAACTAAAATTACTGTAATGATTATTTCCTAGCAACTAAACACTTGAATATTGATGATTTCTCTAATTTTTGTGTGATTCAAAATTGGGGTTTTCATACTGATCATTTCCCATTAATTATTACTCTATGATTTAACTAGAATATATCAAAATTAAGAATATCGTTTACTCTTTAAAATTTCAAAATTGTAGGATCCTAATGTAAGAAGATAATATCAAAATCTTTATTAGGGATAGTTCTCCCAATTTAAACAAATAGAATAAAATAATGTTGAAAAGTAGTACTAATTTATCTGTGATTTAATTAATATTAATGCTCAGATTGCACTTAGCAAGTGTACAAAAAACATTATTATCAACTTCCAGTTCATCTAAATAACATAATATTTAATACTCAAATTCTTTAAGCTGGGCCTCAAAATTAAGAAATTCTCAACTTATCAACAATAAAAAATACTAATTTTGGAAATTAAAAAAGACATAAGAAAAACATCAAAATCTTAATAAGAATGCATAAATAATGTTCAAATAAGCAAAAACTTTAATTAATCCAAAATACTAATTAGATTCATTTTAATTATCAGTAGCAATAGCTATTTATTTCAAATTCACAAAATTCACTTTTTCACAAACATTCAAATTTAAATAAAGAAGAGATTCAAAATTCAAATACAAACATTAATACAATATATCAAAATTAACCTCTATTTTATCCTTCTTTATAAGAAACGCCTCTTTTAAAGAATCTCAAATTCAAAAAATAATCAATCAATTAGCAAATACCAAAGCCTCAGGTAGTGATGCTTTAAAACCAGAATTCATTCAATATGGAGGATAGGAATTACATAGTATAGTTACAAGCTTTAGTAACAATAAGCTAGGAACACACCAAATTAATTTAAAAGAATTCATATTTTACCTATTTTCAAAAAAGGAAGTAAAAGAGTCTGAAAAAATTGAAGACCAATAGCCCTACTGAATTGCTTACTTAAAATAAAGCATTAACTTAAAGACTATATAATCTAATATATGAAAGAAATATCATTCATCAAGCTTAATTTGGCTTTTATCGGAAAATATCTAAATTTGAACAATTTAATAGATTATTGACTTCCATCGTAGATGGTCATAAAAAACAGTTAATTGCTACTCTAATAGACGTAGAAAAAGTGTTTGACAGTATACCAAGGAAATTGCTATTTGACCATCTAAGAAGACTTAGATTACCTCTGGGATTGATAATAGCACTTGAATCTTTTTGTGAAAATATTGATGCTAAGTTCCTTATTGATGGTAATATTACAAAATCACTTAAGTTAAATAACGGAGTATTATAAGGATGCAGCCATGGACTTATACTTACAATACTTTACTATGATAGGGTAATTAGATTCTTAGAAGAAAAATAACATAAATATGGCTATAATATCTGCTAGAGAAATTTTGTGGTTCGTGGCTTTTCAGATAACTTAATTGAGCTTTCTAATTCATAGTAAAATGCATAAAAATTACTAGAAGCCACTAAAAAAATATTTTCTTGAGTAAAACTAAATATAAATATGGAAAAATGTGAAGTAATTTAGTTATTAAAAAAGAAAGAAAATAGAATTTGAATAAATTTAAATATTAATGGAATTCCTATTGTTTAAAAGGTCGAAATTATATATCTTGGATACAAATTGGGAAATAAATAAAATTATAAACTACACTGTGCAAGCAAAGTATCTGAATTCAGAGTAGTAGTTTTGAAAGCATCAGCAATTCTTTTTAAGTACGGAGTAATATCACCTTTCAATTTTAGAACACTTTGCAGAACATTTATTTTGACTAAAATTGAGTATGGAAGTGATATAACTCCTTGAAGTATCATTTCTGGATTTAAAGGAAAGAAAGATTAAATAACTAAATTACAAAGACTCATTTCAAGGAAGGCATTTAAATCTCCTTTATCGGCATTAAATGAATCTTACTTCATTAATCATAATTGACTTCCATTTACACACAGGACAATATTAAAATTCATGCGTTTTTATTTTGAGTTAGAATAAATCAGTAGAAAAAATCTGAACTCTGATATAGCATTCTTGTTTTCTAAATGCAAGCAGTACAATTTACCATATATGAAATACATAAATAAAAGCCTTGGATAATATAAAATTGATATTGAAAGTATGATAAATATAAAATAATTTAATTAGCATATTATTCTAAGAGTTAAAATTCTTTATAGGAATGTTTATAAAGGAAGGCACAAATGCTTACAGCTTAAAGATAATTGTAATCTATTTGAAATAATCAAAGTGTGTTTCCTGAAATAACTTATACTAAGTTTAACAGACATAGAATATAAGACATAACTTCTATTTTCAAACTGAGGATATTCACCTATAATTTCTAATATAAACTTGGTTTGCGTCACATAAGCACATAAAATGAAATTGATTGTGCATGTGGTTTAGCTCATGCCGAACTCGATCATATATTTGAATGTACTTTATATAAAGATGTCTTTTAGGAATTATCTAATCGAAAAATATTTAATGACAAAGATTATAAAAAACTAATTCTGTACGACTAAATCTATATTAATTCAAACTTTGCAAAAAGTAAAAACCTCTAAGATTGACAAATATATTAAAAATTTTAATCAAAAATTGATTAAAAAAAGGATACAAATTTTAAAATTTAATAGCTGAAACAAAAAGATAAACTGATGAGAGAATAAATATAATTTAAAAAAGAAACTTAAGTGATGGTTGTGAAAATAAATAAGAAGAAAATTGAATATAAGAAGAGAGAGAGGAAAATGCGAGAACACAATTTAGAACTAATATAGAAGAAAAAAAAGGGCAGGAGCAGGAAATATTAACTAGAGGTTGATAATAAACTTGCATAAACTCTTATATTAACATAATTCGCATGAAATATAACTATAAATAGTGCAATTATGTCCCAATACTCAAAGTATTGAAACTTTTTTATCTTATTATTATTATCTCTGAGTTATTGAATTTATTCCTTATACTATTCCAAATAATAGGCTTTTTATTTGATTTATTATCCTTATTACTCTAATAAGTCAATATAACTTTTATTGTTGTTTTCCAACTAAACATCAGCAGTTTTTAACACCTCTTACTCAATAATAAGATTCTTATCTACTCTTAGTAATCGAGATACTCTTATGATAACTTTTTTAACTAATTTTACAATTATGTGATTGCGGATTAACTAGCAGCAAGTTCCTATTGAAGATTTACTTATTTCTATTGAAATTCTTAAATTTCCTAAACATGTTAAATCTATTTGATTTGTAGTTAGCTATCCTTATTCAGTAACTAAGGTTAATCAGTTAGATCTTATATTGACTTATTCTATCCGATGAATTATTGATTTAAATTATTGACCTAACTTATGTAAGATGATATCTATTGCTCTAAGGAGGAGATTTAATTGTGATACTCTTATTCTTACTTTTCTTATTAAAGGAGTATTTACTGCATGTCTTTATATAATTGCTTCATTCTAACTATAATTACTTTATCTAGTTAGCTTATATCATATAGCTCTAATAAACTGTGCTAGGCTAAAAATGTTACAATAGATTAGCTACAATATAATTCTAGAGATCCTATATGCTTAAATGCTCACGACACACAATAGAGGATTATGATATGGTCTAGAGTTTATTCTATATTGCAAACTAAAACTTATCCAACTAATTCCTCTTATTCTCGCACTGATTGATACTGTCTTAAGAGATGCTTAAGATAGAATTAATCTAGCTACCTATCTGCTGATAGTAATCAGATGTTTCTTAAAGTAACTACATTCATTTCTTAATTAAGCTTTATTAGTCATTTTGCATCTCCTAACAAGCTTACTAGATATTCTATTTTACCTATAGTTATATTTAAACTATATTGTCTATTCTCGATATCTACTTCTAACTTAGCTTCCTATATCATTCAATATAGATATATAGTAGTCTCTGCTTAATGTCTCTTAAAGTAGATTCTATGTAACTCTTTAATTGCTATATTACCTTTTATATAGTAATGCATCTGGACTCCTGATGATATTCTTACTAGCATTTCACACAGATTCTTATTTTATCCTATATACAATATAGAGTTAAATAATACTACTAATGTATCTAGGAAATGTTCTAAAGATTGTAATTCTATATCTATTGACTGACTTTATTCATAATTGGTAATATCTAGATTGTTCTTTAGTAATAAGATTGTGCTTGCTACAAGTAAATTATAATAGAGATTTTAGATAGTTTTTATGCATTTCTCACAAAGAAAACACTCGCAGCCTGACTTCCTTGGTCATCTCAGTTCTTAGTTGAAGTTTTCTTCACATGCTTCACACTTTTTTAGCTACTGACATTTTATTTTTTGAATGAGTGAAAAATAAAAAAGTTACTTAATATTTTATTATATAGATATCACATAAGAAAGTAACTAAAGGTAAATTTGCTTTGCATTAATTGTAATAAATTACTTATCAAAAATAGTTATTACCTTCTTAAAATTATTACATCTAATGAAAGATTTTTCCCTCTGAATCTAAGTCATTATACAACATTTAACAGCATTAGAGAAAACCACTTCTATTCTATACTGCTAACTAGAACTAAATCATCCAAAATGAATTTATTAACTAATTTTCCAAAATTGTCGTGTATAAGATGAAGGAGAAGAATCTAGGAAGATAAAGAAAAGTAAGGAAATAATAGGACTTTCAAAGGAAGTAGTTCAACTATAGGAAATTCATTATACTTTTATCTTATGGGCTTTTTCGATATTCTTCCACAATTTTTATCTTTATTTTGACTGGCTAATGATCTCCTATTTGTCTCTATTGATAGAATTTTGTGCTGATAATGTTAGTCTTGATATATTATTCGTTAAGAAGTATTCTATTTTGAGTTTTTCTTTCCCTTATGTTGTGATGAAGTTTGTATCTTGAATTGGATCTTTACATTTTTAAGATAATCTTTCATCAAGTTAAATAAGTATTAACCTGCATTATACTGCTTATATGGTAAAAATTGAGGAATATGCTCATTAAATCCCATAATATTAAAATTTATAATCTTTTGCTGCATGCTGCTATTTTGTATTATTATAGACTTTCATAAAAGGGTCTTATTTAATCAGAGTCGGATTTCGTAGTGCTATATACGTTTATAAATGCTAGCCAATCATCAAGTTTTAAATATATTAATCTTCCTCTCTAAAATAATTCTGCTTGATTGAGATCCGTTATATTAAATACTTTGGTTCTACTGGTAATTCCGTCTTTTATATAAAATGCTACTCCTTTTAGTGTTTTTTGCTCAATTTTATTATTGCTCTGAATCCGTATAAATAAGGTATTTCATCAGTTTGATCCACAAATATTTCTTAATCTGCCATAATTTCTATCTTCCTTTACACATAAACTTGTTTAATTCTTCCTTGCTTGATTTTATTCCTCTGACATTTACTGTGCCTTTGTTTAATTCTTTCTATTTTATTATATATTTATTTTTAAAATGGATTCTGGTTTCTACTCAACCAAGTAGGCAATCCGGCGCAGTCATGTCTGTACTACAAGTACTCTTATAATAGCTGCCACCACAAACAAGTAAGAACGGGTCCATCGCGTGACAAGCCTTACTTGTTTGAAGGTTCTCTCTTGCGGTACGAGAAGTCGAGTAGAGGGAACCGAAATCCGGATCTCAGAGTTATCCTGATTTTACATGTTGCTACTCTAATCAGGAATTTAGAAAACAACAAAGACATGACTGAGATCACAAATAACTATTATTTAGAAGAATTAACCTAATTGGGTAATTTGACACAAATAGTGGAATGTTCTCTAACTCCAGCCTTTGGAAGAATTACAAGAATTTAACGAGTGAAGACAATCAATTTTGATTATAAAAATGGAGATAACAAAATAAGAATCAAAGAGACCAAATGAAGCTAGAAAAATTTCTAGAAAATTATTAATAATTAAACTTGGCTTCTTTATTTTTTCGTAGTGAACCAAACAATTGTAGTGCCAAGCTAATTTAATTTATTTATATTAGTATTTCCTTGTACTTCCTATTTTTCTTAATCCTCCTACCCTGCATTTTTAGCTTCCTCTTCTTTAATAGCGTGAAAATAAATCGTTCTAATGCTTATTATTTTTCCTGTACTTATGTCTTCAATTTTTTTAATCGATATTATCTTCCTTGCCATTATATATATTTTTCTTTTTTTCGAGACAGTGCTGTGTGTATGTATACTTCTTCCTGTCGCTGCTTTCTAGTTGTTTCAGATTTTTTTACCGTATTTCCTATTTTACTTTCTGCTTTTTATAGCATTGATCGTTTTGTCTCAGTTTTATTTATTTAATTTTGCAGTTAAGTATTTATTAAAGTCGATCTCTTTTAGAGTAATTTTAATATTGCTTAAACTTGTAGCCTTTGCTAGAAATAAAAGTAGTATTTTATTTGAAGTTCAATCTTCTTAGTTTTTTCACTTTCTTTTCTTTCACTATCTTTTTCTCTTTAAATTTAAGTATTCTATTCCTGATTTCCATATGCGTCAACCAAGTTTACTTCCTTAGCATTTTTAATTGCTTACTTTATAGCTTTTTTTCTTAAGAAAAAATTTGAGTAGAGCCCTTTTTGGTTACAGTTCATACATTTTTAAATTGATGGATGACTCAAGTAAGTGCTTATACCCCTTCATCTAATTTATTTAGTATACTTTCTGCGTCTTTGATCTCCTTCAATTCTAAATAAGTTTTCATTTTCCCATTGGCTCACGTTGTATCTCTTACATCTCTATATAGAATATTTTTCCGTATTGCTATAGATGGGTTTCTGCCTGGCTAAAACTTGAATACATGTTAAGCGTTCAATGAATTGGGTCGTTCTTAATGTTGTAGAATTCCTCTATATTTCTTTGCCCTGTTGGTACTACAAAATTTCTACACTTCAAAGCTTAATTATTTACGAATTGAGTGAGTGTTTCCTTATTTTTGAATCACATAACAATTATTCCTGTCTGAAGGAATTTCATACTCTCAATATTTTTACCATATTCTTAATTCAGATATCTGAGAAAAGCTTTAATTATTTCATTTTCTTGCATTTCTACTGGACTGAGTCTTTGGTTGTAGTAATTTTCTTCTAAAAATTTATTGAAACAGATAACTCCTACTCTTTTAACAATTTTGAGCTGCATATTCTCGTCCTCATTTTATGGTATTTGCTCATTCTTTTCTTCTTCCATTATAATGATTTGCACAGAGCTGAGATTTGATATGATGTTCTAAATTACCTACTTTTTTAATAATTTGCTTAGATTTTAGATTTCTATCCTTTTTTTTTCTGCATTACTTCTAGTAGTTATAATATTTTGCGACAGAGACTTTTTTCTTAAAAAATTTATCAAAAATCTGATTAAGTTGTAAAGCTCTTTCATGCCTTTATTAAATTTACGTAGCAATCTCGATCCAAGTCTGGCATCATGCAGAAATTGAGATTGTTACTTGATATAATATCTTAATATTGTAGTATTTAAGTAAATAAAGTAATAATGTAATAGTTAATATAATTGAGTGTATTTTTGATGGTAACTGTTATAAATTACCTTTATAGCTTTTGTAGTCTAAATAATAATAAAAATGTAAGCGTTACCAAAATGCTTAATCTGCTTAGAAGATTACAACTTAACTAATGCTCTTCCAACTGTCTTACCTTGTGGACATATTTACTGTGGTTTGTGTTTGAATACTGAGTACTGATTATAAGGCATAATGTAATGTCCTATTTGTTAAAAAGGATTCCATTTTAGATTTGATGATTTACCTTAAGAAAGTGATTTAATAAGAATGATATTTTAAAACTAATAATACATATAAAAGATTTGAGATGCTAGATAGAAATTAAAAGAGATAAGGAGGTAAATTATGGAAAAATCTAAAACCATTACAACCAAATAATCAAACATTAGTAATACTCTCATAATACCACTAACTAATATCATCATCAATCATTAACCAACATTTATCTACCAAAAATAACACTCAAATATTATCTAATTCTACTAATCACTAAAACCAACTATACTCTAATATAACTCATAACCACCTACAATACTAAAGTCTAAATTAACTTACAATCTAATAAGATACAAACTATAACACAATACTAAGTAACCAAATATTATTTAGACTAATTAACATAAACTAACCTAACACTTTATATAGTCTAACTATATTCACTATTTTAATTGAGAAATTTAAAAATTAAGTTTATTTAATATTTAAACAGAGTAATTACGATAAGTCTAAGTTTAAATTATAATTCATGTTGGAAATAAAAGTATAGAATATTAAAATAAGTTATATTTAATTGGAGGATATAACTTAAATTAAAAGAAAGGAATAAAAGAAACTTGGTAGTTCGATTATGAAGGTAATAGAATAAAACTTAGTGAACTAAATGAGGGAAGAGGTGGCTTTGGAATAGTAGCTGCTTAAAAATATCTTTATGTGGTTGGAGGATAGATTAGTAATAATCAAGCTTTATAATCAGTAGAAAAGTTAAAGATAGAAAACTAAAGTAAATGATAAAACTGCTCTTAATTTTCATTCTAAATAGTAGGTTAAACTTTAGTAGTAGATAAAGATTAATCAAATATTTACTCTTTTGGAGGATTAAATTAGAAAGCTTAAACTTTAAAAGATATATGAAAATATAGCATATAGAATGATAGATGAAGTAAGTAAAATTTGAGTCTTCCTGAAGCTGTTGCTGGGCCTATAATTTCTTTAGAGCCTTTTGTCATATGTGGAGGTTTAAAGAATGCATTTACGAAAGAATATTCAAGAAGAATATATAAAAGAAGCAAAGAATAATGGCAATAAAATTAAATTTTTAAAGATGTTGGAGCTTTAACGAAGATGAAAGTAAGAAATAACTATGGATATGTTTTTGCTGAAGAATTGCCAAGAGTTTCGATAATGAGAATTGATTTAGAAAAATTGAGTTATAGAAGTATTAGAAGTCATAACTGATAAACATAATAATAATATCTATATTATTAATAGTATTTATAATAAATATAGTTTAATATGTAAAGAATTAGTTTATAGATCTATAATTAGGTAAATATGTTATTACTTATTAAAATATTTAAAGCGTCTGAAATAAATAAAGAATAAGATTTTATCTAAACATATTTAAAAATCTATTATTCAAATATTAACATTATTCAGATATAAACAAACAGTTTATAACATACTTATATTCAACATAGTCATAAAAACTATCTTTAAAAACATCCTTATGTTCAAATTATACAAGTACTACTTAGATTACTCTATTATTTATCTAATCAAATTTATAATCAAATAATTATTAAGCTATATCTATATCTAAATACTAATTAAATCATCACTACTATCATCAAGTCAACATCTTAAACCCTTAAATACATTATTTCCTTTAATCATTTAAGCTAACTACAATATATATTTAAAAATGTCCCATAGCCAATAATATAATCAAGCCATTATAACACCTTAACTCTCGATAAAAACTTAAACATAATAATTTTTTGAGATTAATATGATAAGCCAGTATGATTTAAACAACATCCAGATAAAGCTTTTAGGAGGGATTTTTAATGATGAAAAAAAGTAAGGAAAATGGGATGAATTAATAAAATTAGCAGAAAATAAAATTTTCTTAAATGAATAATTTTTAAAGTAAATAAAGTAGAAAACTTCATCTAAAAAATAAGAATAATCTATCTCAATTTTATATTCAAAAAACGAAAATTATTTGTTAAAGTCTCTTCTCAAAAGGATTCATCTTAGTCAAGTTACGACTAATAAAAAATACTTTAAGAACTCCTAGTTATGCAATTAAAAATTTTAAAACTTTTAAGAACTGTACAAGAACTCGAAAGAAAAATTGAATGTCTTATGATTAATTTATAAGAAAAAAATAGAAAATAAATAGCTAGGAAATATCAGAATAGAATATCTGGAAACAAAATTTAACCAATTCGCAGAGTTAACTGAAAGCTTATTTCTGTAAAAGATGTCGATGAATTATACAATGGATGTAGAGCAACAGCCTACAAAAAATTATATTCCCTATTGGAATATAATGAGATGTTAATACTGCAAGTGCCCAGAGCACGAAATTAGAAGCTGCTTCCAATTCTAATGAAAAAAATAAAATAGTAGAAAACTAATGGGAAATATTTTCAGGATCTATTGCAATCAAGAAGGTAAACTCTACAGGAAAAAATACTTCAGCTAAACAAAGAAGCTCCAAACATATAGCATGCAATTAACGAATTTAATAAGAAATTAATGGAAATCAACCTATCGGAAACTTTCAGAAAAAAGAAATTAAAAATCCTCAGAACTTATGATAAACAAGATCAAAGCAAAAATGAAGTTTCTTTTTTTAGCATTAAACTTTTGATTTGTGATTAACCAAATAAAGGTGAAATCACGTAAATTAATTAATTAATTCATATAGGGAGACATTTCAAAATTACAACTCAAGCAAAGCAAAAATAAAATAATATGCCTCATTAATGGAATTCTTCATACACATATATAGAGAGATTTTGGATAACTATAGATTAAGTACAAATAATACCAACTGGACTTATTCTAACTGTTTTCTCTGATTAAGAATATCTTAATAAATTCTCTAAGATAAACAATGGCAACATTAATCTTTTTATATTTTTATCAAGAAGATAAATATTAATGAATACTACAATAATAATAGCTACTTAATTCACTACTTTTAAGTATTTAAAAAAATTTAGTTCCAACAGAAAAACTTCACATAACAATTTTTTGATATTGTTCTTATACATTATCCTGTCTAGAAATTCTCTATCTCAAATGATTTATCACTAGATCCAGTTACTATAAAGTTATTATCATTTGATAGCACTACAGATTATACATAATCTGAATGGTCAATTAAAGTTCTCATACAATTTCCAGTCTGGAAATCCCAGATCTTTTTCGTTTCATCGTCAGATGCTGAAATTGATAATTACTGATCTTTTGTTATTACTACCGAGTTAACTGCAAACGAATGTCCGGTCAAAGTTTAGTCTAAAATATTAAAGAATTACTTTTAGATTAGTCGTAGATAGTTTTATTTTAAACTTTTAAAAAGCTCAAGTTTGGCAGGATTTCATGTTTAAAAAGAAGAAAATATATTCTGCCTAGGGATATGCTTCTTTGTCTTAAAATTTTTCTTAAAAAAATACTTTTAACAATCTGTACTTCTTTGTTTTTGAGATTTTATTTTATAAATTATTTTAATAATTGCTTAATTAAAACAATTCATCATATGAAAATAATTTTATTACTTTAAATAAAACACAATTGAATATTTAAATTATTTATTAGAATCTTGGATAAAGTTACTTTAATATTAAAAAATAATTTAAAAAATTTATTTTTTCCTTTCGATTAGACTGATATAAATTAAAATAGTTAAGCATAATAAAGTTATACTATTTTTATTCTTTTTATTTTTTTTGCTTTTAGCTTATTTTATCAAAAGTAATATGTAAGAATTTATATTCTTATTATAGTAACTTTGCTATAATTTTATTGATTATAGCTTATTTGAGTTTTAAATCTAGATTCTTTAATAAAAAAGGGTAGATTTCTTTTATAATTACATTGAATAATAAGTAAAATAATAGATTCTAATGTATTGAAAATAGGTGGTATTAAGAATAGTTATTCCTTTGCATTTAATAATAAATTAGTGATATAATATTTGATTATTTTAAGAAAATTAGTTAAAATGGTAACTATAGTAAGTAAAATGTATAGTTTAAAGTATTAAATTGTTTATTTTAGAAATTATTATTTAATTATCCACTTTCTTATTACTAATTCATTTAAACTTTCTATTTAACTAATCTCTTCTTTTATATTTACAAAAGTACTTTATTACTTATAATTCATATTTAACCTAAGCTAATTTCCTTATACTAATTTAATTAAAAAAATAAAAGAAACCAAATAAATAAGAGTATCACACAGTGAAATGCTTACATTATTTCTAATTCTAGTTTACAAATTTAAAACCTTTATTAAATAAGCTTTACTATGTTAACTACTTCTATTAAGAAGCTTAAAATTACTATTTACTAATTTATAGTCTAATTTTAGTTTTTATTTAAATTTAGAAGAAATAAATATCTTTAAAATCAATAATAAATAGATAAGATTTGAAGCAGCACCTCAATGACGATCAGCTCTTTAATAAAGATTTTTAAAATAAAATAAATTATTTTCTGAAGTCTTCCATATTGCTAGCATTCATTTGTGAGACTTGTCTTCTATAGGGCCATTATCTGAATGCTCCTTAAGAAACCTTAGTATCTGGAATCTTTCATCATTAACACTACTTGATGCCTCTTCAGTCTTGTCTTCTCTTGGCTCCTATCAAGATTCTTGCTCTGTTCTTCGCTCATGGGGTACTTCCTGGTACCAGAGTTTAAATAAACTCAGTTGGTGGATTGTTCCTTCCTATTTAAAATGAAATTAATAATACATATAGAAATTTTTGAACCTATTCTTAAAACTTTGTCTTCGGTAAAAGCATTTAAAAGTTACTAAGAAATAAAATTTGTAAGGTTGAATATTTCAGATTTTAAGAGCTATTTAGTAATAAAGAAATAAGAGAAAAGCTATAAGTATAAAAGGAATTTTAAATAAGAAAAGCAGCTTCTATAATCAAAAGAAGGTATTAAAAACTATTTAGAGCCATACTTAAGTATAACTAAAATCAATCTTTAAGTATTTATTTATGAGTTAAGGATATTAATTATTAAGAGCCTATAATCTATTGGCTTGTAATAATAGTATTAGAGTAAAAATAAAAAGGAAAATATTATGTAATCTCAGTTCTAAAATTGAAGAGAAAGTATAAGATTAGCATTCAAGATATAACAGATAAATTTGATTAGAGATGTAATTCTTTATTGTTATAAGGGTTATAACAGTACTGTGATATAATCTGAGATTTATTAAAGTTCGTTTGAAAAATTAATGAAATAGATATACAATAAGCATTGTTAGATTATAAGCCTTAAAGCTTAAATAATGATAAACTATTAGCTAGTTTGTTATTATTTATTGGTTCGTTGTTGCATCCTTATCGTTCATATCTGTAATCTGAGTCTGCATATAAATATTTAGCTCTACTATTTAATTTATAAAGGTAGTTAATAAGAATATGCAAAACAAATAGATTTGAAAACTATGATGACTTTTGCCTTGAAATAGATTTGATTTAGTTAGTTAGTTCCGAACTAGATATAAATAATTGGATTTAGTTTGATTTAAATAATTTGTATTAAGTTGCTTATTTTAAAAATGAAGAGAATGATATAGCTGCATTAAATGAATTGCTTAATTAATTAGATATATAACTCCTTTTTGTTGTTAATGAAATTGATTAGTGTTATTTTATTGTTTTTATAGTGTAAAATTGAATTGGTAACTAAAATATAGGGAATCTATAAGCATTATTAGTTATTAAAATAATCATATTAATTAATTTTTTCTTTATATTTTTTATTTTAATTTTATAATTTTTATTCCATTTTTACCTATTTCTATGTAATTTTCTAGTGAAAAATAATGGTGATATTGAATGTATTTAGAAACAAATATTCTAAATTTGTCTAAATAATTTTAAGTTCTTAATTACCTTATAATACCTTAAATTATTTTACTTTTATCTTACTAAACTTTTATTACTGCATTTTTTATGTTTCCATCATATTTTTTAAGATTAGCAGACTATTAATCTGATCATTTTGTAATTTATTAAATAAATAGTCTTTCAAATTGATGAAATTATAATTTTCATATTTTCATCATTTTTGCTGATTGACAGTTTTTTAAATTTGCAAAATAGTAATTTAATAGCTATAAGTTTCCTATAGTACGTTTTTCTATTAAATTTAGTTAAATCTTTATTTATTAATTAATAATCAATATATTGCATTTAAGATTATACCTTTAATACTTTATAAATACCTTAAACAATACTATTTTAACATAACTATCTCAAATTCAAAACTACATTCAATTACCAAAATTACTCATCTCATATCAAAAAACTAACAATAGTACACACAAACCTACAAACACATAACCATCCAAAATTAACATACACAAATCTACACTCAATTCCTTAATTCATTACCTAAATTAAACATTTTTACACCAAACTTAAACAACACCCAAATCCTTAGAGAAATCGCTAAAACATTTTAGCCCTTATCGAATAAATTTAGGATCTGGAAAAATAAATATATGCTCTTGCTGGGACCATGAAAAGTAAACACAATAAAAAAGGATCTCATACAGCACGAGGACGATAATGAAATCCACATAGTGGACAGGTAAGCGAAGACAGGAATATTTCTATAGATAAACGGATTTTCCGCAGATTTAATGATAATTGAAGAAAGTAGGCCGAGAATTTTGCCTATACAAAAATTAAATTATCCATTTAGAAAATTAAGAAAAAAAATCTAAAGAATCTAATAGAAAAGCATAATAAGTTAGACTATTCCAAGCGATGCTATATTAATAGAAATTAAACAGTCAACAATTAAAACTTAAACAAATTTGAACCATAAAAAGATTAAGAATGTAGAATTTGCAATAAGATAGGACTCTATTGGGAAAAATGAAGGAAAGAGAAAAAAAACTGAAAGATAAGTATTGAAATATGATGATCTCCATTTATTCAATATCGTTCAGAAACATATATAAGAAGAAGTAAAGAAATTCTAATTTGTTCAATCAATCCTTAAAATATGAAGCCTATATAGATAGAGCAACAAAGGAGCAAATATTAAGGTAGGAACGAAGTGAAAAATATGATTATTATAAAGGATTTATTTAACAAATATTGATTTAAATTTCCTTTTTAATTAAATACAGCCATTTTTATAAAAGCAAGGTTGAATATTTGCAAAATGATGATAATTAAATTTGCCAGTTGTAAAATAATAAAAATGAATATAAATTTGTATTTAAGCTTAATAATGTTAGCAAGTATATGGATGTTTACTATATACATTAAAAGTATTAATAATAAGAAAATGTAGAATAAATTTATAATTGTAAAGCTATATTTTATTTAATAAATTATTGTATATAAATATTTTTTTATTTAAATATAAAAAGCAATAATTTAAGTTGTTAATACTAATCAAATATTCAAATATTATCCTTAGTTTAATATCTTATTTTCAATATACAATCCTACCTGTCTCTAGTTTATTCAATCATAGCTTTTAATTTTAGTCTATCACTTTTATGCATATTATATACATTTCTAGATCAAACAATCCAATTCCTCATTTTTACCTATCATTTTCTTATAACTCATTTATTCCCCAGCAGAACCAGCTGATACAAGTATATTAACTAAAGGTGCTAGAGTAACTAAAATAACTAAAGTATCTTATTAAAAGTAAGTAAAGCAAATAAGGCGAGTAAAAGCTGCGTAGAGAGATAAAGAAGAGATAGATAGGGTGATCATGGAAAGTCTTAGCAGATCATAAGGAAAGCTTACTCTTATGTATACAACCCCAGGTCAATATTTATTGGTCTACAAAGGATCTGTCCTTTCTGCTTGCATGTGGATTATTCGTCTATTCTGTTAACAGAAATGAGGAGAGCTTGGGGATATAAAAAATATTTTTTTCATAAGTAGATAGAAGGTATCGCTCCCAGATTAGATTCTGACTTAGAGACGTTCAGTCATAATCTATACAGATGATAGCGTAACCAAACGGGCTGTTCAACCAATGTCAATACCAGTGATCTGGACCAACGGTTCCTTTCATACTGAGTTAGATTATTATGGTGATGCAGTGATCAATACAGTAAAATTAAACTGGTTCACTACGGACTAAACCCAGGTCACATTTCTTTTTGACGGATGAGCAATAGAACTCTTGGTGAATTCAGCTTCACAATGATAGGGAGAACCGATATCGAAGAATCAAAAGGCAACGTCGCTATGAACGCTGCCGCAAGCCAGTTATCCCTGTGGTAATTTTTCTGATACCTCTGGCTTAAAACTCGTAAAAGGTAAAGAATCGATAGGCCATAGTTTCCCAGTTCATCCTGACACTGAGAGGTTGAATGAAGCCAGCTTTTCTCCTTTTGGTCTGTGAGCGGTTTCTGTCCGCTCTGAGCTGGCCGTAGGACACCTATGTTATCTCTTAACAGATGTGCCGCCCCAGTCAAACTTCATACCTGGCAGTTTCTCCCATCCAGTTACATTGCTAGAAAGTTTCTGTATCATCTCTTGGTAGGGGCTTGAAGCCTGACTGCTCATAGCGATGGAGCTCCCTAGCAGCTGTGCCTGGAGCACAACAGGATATCCCCGTTATTCCATAAAAAAAGAGCGTCGGGTCGTGCAATCGGAAAGAGTTTGCGGTCCAAAAATTCTTTTATTTAAAATTAATTTAATAGTTCTGCACTTACGTAATAGGAATTATCCCTTTTTATCACTTTAATGATTTTAATGATAATCTTATTGAGATACTTCACATATCCCTTATCCTAAATGCAATATAAAGTTAGAGACTGATAATTATCTTTACTTATACTAAATAGTTTTTAATATTCTCTGGTTATTTTATGAAGGAACGCTTTGCAATTATTAGGCTTTAGTGTAATGATGCTATGGTTTCTACATTTTAACTTTTATTAAAGCTTATAAATATCTTTCAAACATCTCTTACAATTGATTGGCATTCTAACTTGTTAGGCCTTTGAGCTCTTGATGAAACAGTTGTTGACATAATTAAGACTTAGCAGATTGAGATTTTATTTGAATCTAGTAAAAATAAGTTTAATATTATTCACATAGATAACTACTATTTAAACTGAAGGAAATAAAAGTAGCTTAATTAACTATAATAGGCTATTTATTAGTTAAGATATAATTAATAGTTACTTTTAAAATTATACCATTAATGCAAGAAATTTCCCTCTAATTTGTTATTTACTTATACAAACTTAGTTTGCAAACATGTACATAGAAACTGATAAAGAGAAGAGCAAGATTATTTAAAAATAGTACCATATGCTTAGAATTATAATAAATCCTTAAATGCTTTAACTATATCTTACAGATTTTAGAAGCTAAGTATTTAATAACCTCAACATTACAAATATCCAATTAGACTAACCTATCAAATTTATTACCAAGTACTTTCTAACCTAGAATTCATGCTTAATTTTATAATTTATACTCCATATATCAAGAGGATAAGTTAGAAGAGATATTTAATTATTGTATTTTCTTAATTGAGATAGAGTAGTAAGAAAGATATTTGAGAGCTTTTAGTAATTTAAAATAAAAAACAGATAAGAGGAGACAAGGAATGGAAATAGTCTTAGAGCTCAGCCTTTAAATCCTTATCTCTACCTTTCTTTATTAGTAACATTCTATTTGAGATAATAAGAGATTTAATGCTTTTACATAACAGATAAACTTTCCTCTCTACTTTCCTTAAAATTCCGCGAATCCTTTTCGTATATTAAAATCCATGGTACATATTTTCTCTACTTTAATCGTCTTTATATCCTTTTCAATTGTTGTTTAAGTTTCTTTAATTAATTTCGTCTAGGAAAATATTTAATTGATTTTTCTTATCGTTTTTTTGATGCAATCTAAATTTTCTCCTTGCTTCTTATCTCACTTTAATATAATTATCAATTTATTAGTATCCTTATCTAATTAGATATTTACTTATTTTACCTTCTATTGAAATTTTTTCTTAGTTTTATTATTTCTGCTGTATATAGTATTCTACCATTTAATTTGTTACAAATCCACATATCACTTTGGTTGCTTCTTGGACGTATTCTGATCATTTTACATAGTATGCTTCGCTATCGAAATTTTCGAATTCGCTAATATCTTTTTTCTTCAATCATTCTTTGAATCTCTCTTGAACCTTTTATTGTTTTAATTTTTGAAAATTTATCCTTTTAATTTATGAGTTTTTCGATATTCTTCCGCAATTTTTAATTTTATTTTACCTGGCTAACGATCTCCTATTAGTCTCTATTGATAAAATATTGTGCTGATAATGCTAGGTGTAATGTATTAATCCGTTAAGAAGTATTCTATTTTGAATTTTTCTTTCTTTTATGTTGATGAAGGTTGTATCTTGATTTGGATCTTTACATTCTAAAGATAATATTTCATCAAGTTAAATAAGTATTAGCCTGCATTATTCTGCTCATACGGTAAAAATTGGGGAATATGCGTATTAAAATCCCCTAAAATTAAAATTTATAATCCTCTGCTGTTTGTTGCTATTATGTATTATTATTGATTTTCATAAAAGGGTATTAGTTAATCATAGTCGGATATTGTAGTGCTATATATTTTTATAAATGGTAGTTGATCATCAAATGTTAAACCATTTAATCTTCCTCTAAAATAATTCTGCTTGATTGAGATTCGATATATCTAATACCTTGGTTCTGCTGGTAATTCCATCTTTTATATAAAATGATACTCTTTTGCAGTGTTTTATCCTCAATTTTATAATTGCTCTTAATCCATATATATAAGGCATTTCATCAGTTTGATCCGCAAATATTTCTTAAATTGCCATAATTTCTAACTTCTTTTCATACATAAAATTGTTCAATTCTTATTTTATTTTATTTGACATTTGCTGTGCCTATGCTAAATTCTGTCTATTTTATTATATTAATATTTCCTTTTACTTCTTTTTTTCTTAATCCTCCTACTCTGTATTTTTAGTTCCTCTTCTTTAATAGCGTGAAAACCAAATCGTTCTAATTTTTATTATTTTTCCTGTACTTATGTCTTTAATTTTTTTTACTTGATACTTCTTCCTTGCTATTATATATTTTTTTACTCTTTTATTGATACATCGTGTTGTTTATGCATATTTCCTTCCTGTCACTGTTTTCTAGTTATTTCAGTTTTTTTGCCATATTTTCTATTTTACTTTCTGTTTTTTTGTGACATTGATAGTTTCGCCTCAGTTTTATTTATTTAATTTTTTAGTTAATTATCTATTAAAATCGATCGCTTTTAAAGAAACTTTAATATGGCTTAAATTTGTAGCCTTTGATAGAAATAAAAGTGGTATTTTATTTTAAGGTTAATCTTCTTTAGTTTTCTTCACTTTCTTTTCCTTCGCTATCTATTTCTCTTTATAGTAAGGCATTTTATTCCTGATTTCTGAATGCATCAACCTGATTTTTACTTCCTTAGCATTCTAATTGTTTCCTTTATAGCTTTTTGCTTGAGCATTAATTTGAGCTGAGCCCTTTTTGGTTACAGTTAATACATTTTCAAATTGATGGTTAGCGATACAACGATACGTGTATGGGATTTCCAGACTGACTCAAGTAAGTGCTTTACCTTTCGTCTAACTTATCTAGTATACTTTCTGCATCTTTGATCTCCTTCAATCCTAAATAATTTTTCATTTTCCCATTGGCTCACGTTGTACCTTTTACGGTTCCGATCTCCGTACATACTATTTTTCCGTATTGCTATAGATGGGTTTCTACCTGGCTAAAACTTGAATACATGTTAAATGTTCAGTGAATCGGGTAGTTCTTAATGTTGTAGAATTCCTCAATATTTCTTTACTCTGTTGGTATTAAAAAATTTCTAAACTTCCATACTAATTATTTCCGAATTGTGTGAGTGTTTCCTAATTTTTTAATCACATAATAATTATTCCTGTCTGAAAGATTTTCATACTCTCAATATTTTTCCATATTCTTATTTCAGATATCTGAGAAATACTTGAATTACTTCATTTTCTTACATTTCTGCTGGACTGAGTCTTTGGTTGTAGTATTCTTCTTCTAAAAATTTATTGAAATAGGTAACTCCTACTCTTTTATCAGTTTTGAGCTGCATAATATCATCCTCATTTTATGGCAATTTGCTATTTTATTTTCTTCTTCCATTATAATGAATTGCACAGAGCAGTGGTTTGAGTTGATTTTCTAAATTGCCTACATTTTTTGATAGGCTAATTAGTTTTAACATTTCTGTCCCTTATTTTAGTGCATTCCTCATAGTAGTTCAAAGATTTTGTAACAGAGACGTTTTACTTAAAAATAATATCAAAGATATAGAGTAAAGCTCTTTCATGCCTCTGTTAAATTTACCCAGCAATCTTGATCCAAGATTGGAGGTATGCAGAATGTGAGATTGCTACTTGATATAATAGCCTAATATTATACTTTAAAATAACTACTATAAATAAAGTAATAATGTAATAGTTGATATAATTGAGTGTATTTTTGATGGTAACTGTTATAAATTGCCTTTATAGCTTTTGTAGTCTAAATAATAATAAAAATGTAAGCGTTACCAAAATGCTTAATCTGCTTAGAAGATTACAACTTAACTAATGCTCTTCCAACTGTCTTACCTTGTAGACATATTTACTGTGGTGTATGCTTGTCTACCTAGTGATATTTATAAGATTTTGAGTGATGTCCTATTTGTTAAAAAGGATTCCATTTTAGATTTGATGATTTACCTTAAGAAAGTGACTTAATAAGAATGATATTTTAAAACTAATAATACATATAAAAGATTTAAGATGCTAGATAGAAATTAAAAGAGATAAGGAGGTAAATTATGGAAAAATCTAAAACCATTACAACCAAATAATCAAACATTAGTAATACTCTCATAATACCACTAACTAATATCATCATCAATCATTAACCAACATTTATCTACCAAAAATAACACTCAAATATTATCTAATTCTACTAATCACTAAAACCAACTATACTCTAATATAACTCATAACCACCTACAATACTAAAGTCTAAATTAACTTACAATCTAATAAGATACAAACTATAACACAATACTAAGTAACCAAATATTATTTAGACTAATTAACATAAACTAAGCTACCACTTTATATAATCTAACTATATTCACTATTTTGATTATGGAATTTAAAAATTAAGTTTATTTAATATTTAAACAGAGTAATTACGATAAGTCTAAGTTTAAATTATAATTCCAAACTATAGTAAAAGTATAGAATATTAGAATAAGTTATATTTAATTGGAGGATATAACTAAAATTAAAATAAAGGAATAAAAGAAACTTGATAATTTGATTATGAAGGTAATAGAATAAAGCTTAGTGATCTAAATGAGGGGAGAATTCACTTTGGAATAGCAGCGGCTTAAAAATATATTTATGTTGTTGGAGGATTTACAAGTATAAATCAAGCTTTACAATCAGTAGTAAAGTTAAAGATAGGAAACTAGAGTAAATGATAAAGCTGCTCTTAATTTCCATTTAAAATAGCAGGCTAAACTTTAGTAGTAGATAAAGATGAATAAAATATTTATTCTTTTGGAGGGATAAATTAGTAAGTATAAACTTTAAAAGATATATGAAAATATAATATATAGAATGATAGATGAAATAAGTAAAATTAAAATCTTCCTGAAGCTGTTGCTGGGCCTATAGTTTCTTTAGAGCCTTTTGTCATATGTGGAGGTATGAAAAATGGATTTACGAAAGAATTTTCAAGAAGAATATATAAAAGAAGCAAAGAATAATGATAATAAAGCTAAATTTTTAAAGATGTTGTGGCTTTAACGGAGATGAAAATAAAAAACAACTATGGATATGTTTTTGCTATAGAATAGGAAAGAGTTTCAATAATGAGGATTGATTTAGAAAAATTGAGTTATAGAAGTATTAGAAGTCATAACTGATAAACATAATAATAATATCTATATTATTAATAATTAAATATATCTTAATATGTAAAGAAGTAGTTTAAAGATCTATAATTAGTTAAATATGTTACTACTTATTAAAATATTTAAAGCGTCTGAAATAAATGAAGAATAAGATTTTATCTAAACATCTTTAAAAATCTATTATTCAAATATTCTCATTATTCAGATACAAACATACTGCTTATAACATAATAAAGCATATTTAACATAGTCAAAAGAACTATCTTTAAATACATCCTTATATTAAAATTATACAAGTACTACTTAGATTACTATTTATCTAATCAAATCAAAGCTATAATCAAATAATAATTAAGCTAAATCTATATCTAAATATTAATTAAATCATCACTACTATCATCAAGTCAACATCTTAAACTCTTAAATACATTATTTCCTTTATATTATTTAAATTAGCTACTATATATACATAAAAATGTATCTTCTATAGCCAATAATCAAATAAAACCATTATAACGCATATGCTCTCGATAAAAACTCAAACATAATAATTTTTCGAGATTAATATGATAGACCATTAAACTATACTCAGTTACATCTGAATAAAGTTTTTAGAAGGGATGTCTAATGGTGAGGAAAAGCAAAAAAATAAGATAAACTAATAAAATTAGCAGAAAAAAAAATTTTTAATGAGCAATTTTTTGAAGAAAATAAGGAGAATAAAATAGAAAGCTTCGTCTAAGAAATAGGAATAATCTATCGATTATAGAGAGATATTTTAAACGTTACAACTCAAGCATAGTAAAAATAAAATAACTTTTGCATTAATGGAACTCTTGAGTACTGTTAGAAAGAATTTGGATAATATATAGATTAAGTACGAATAATAGCAACTGGACTTAATCTAACTGTTTTATTTGATTAAGAATAAACTAATAAATTCTATAACATAAAAATAATAATATTAAACTTTTTGTATTTTAACAAGAAGCGAAATATAAATTAATACGACAATAATAATAACTATCTAATTCGCTTTGGTATAAACAAAAGCTTAGTTCCAACAGAAATAGCTAAAAGCCTTCGCAAAAATCAAACAAAGAGTTTTACATATTTGTAAAGTTAAGTAATTTGGCAATATGATGATGTGTAAACTATCAAAAATTAGACACGATACTATGAAGAAGATAAAAAAGCGAATAAAATTAATAATCAATTGGGTTGAAAAATAAAAAAAAGTAGTAAAATATATAACAAGAAATAGCATATTGAAATAAAAGATACATAAATATAAATAAGATACCTAAAGAAATGCTAAATAAAGGATAAGAAGATATAAAGATTGGTAGCAATCTATGTAATTCTAAAGAATAAAAGATGCTTAAATAATTATTTAAATTACACCTGAGGTAGATGGTAACTGATAGAATAATAAAAGATCATTTAAACGAATAAAAGCTGAGATAAAATGACTTAATTAACTTAGATTTATGGAAAAAATCAAAGTTTAGCATTATAGAAGAAAAAAAGTTATTGCCAAAAACCCTTGAACAGAATAAGTTCCAAAAAGTAACTGCTATATTTTTTATCACTCCTATCTTTTTAAATAATTGTTTAAATCTCCAATTCGAAAAGATAATCCTTTTAATGCATTACACAATTAATTTAGTAGTTTGCAAGAGATATAGCTTTACTTTTTGAATGTGAATGATTAAATTATTTATAAAAATCTTTTATTCTTATTTTTATCTTTACTATCCTATTTATATTTCATTTTTCATTTAGTTTGTTAAAACTTTCTAATCAAATTTTTACTTCATTTCATCTTACAATTTATTACTTATTTACAACTCTTTCCTTATCAAATTATTAGCTCATCAAACTGAGATAATACTAACTTTAAGATCTGCAACCCTTCGAATCATAGATAACCTAACTATAAGACAATAATAAATTCTCTTTATCTCAATAGTTAGAGCACATTTTTTAATATTTTCTATAAATAATGAGTGAAGTACATTAATCTAAAAAGTAAAATAACAGCATTCATTTTTTCTTATGTTTGTTTAAATGTTTAGCAATTAATTAAGCAAATAAGCAGCATTTACTTTAAAATTAAGAATAAATCTAAAATACAGAATTTAGCTTAAAAACTTCTACACTTCTATTTAATTAAGAAAAAAAAACAGAAAATAAAATATAAGAAACTAGAAATCTTAATTAAATAACCATGAATAAGTATGATTAAAGCTATACAATCCAATATAGATTGTTTAATCAAACTTAAATAATAATAAAATCTAAAAAAATTAGATAATTAATCAAGTAATAAAAAGAAGATCAATTATATGCTGACTGTGTGAAGGCTAGGAAACATAAAATAAAGATGATGAGATACCAAAAAATAGAAAAAGGTGAAAATAAATAATTTCTTAAAAAACCTAACTTAGATTTATTTTGCGTTTAAAAGGACATATAAGAAAGTAAAAACTTATCTTTAAAAAGCAGATATTGGTTTAATTCGGATGGAATAAGGAAATCGCTAAGAGTCAGGTAAATCAGGAGCTGTATTTCCTCCAGAAGTGAAAGGTACAATAAATCTTTTGTCTACATAAAACTCCGTAAGTTGAATAGTGAGTAAACTACTTGAAGATATTAAATGGATAAATCCATACTAATCCTTTTTTGTAATCATTCGCTCATAACATAATCATAGTTAAATACACTTGCGCCTATATAAATATATGTTTGCTTGATTTTGTAAAATGCTAAAATAGAATTTCTGATATTTATTATGTGGAAATCAAATTCTCTTCCCTTGTAATATCATCTACTCAGCTTATATAGTTACCATCTGTATTGCAATAATCATGAAATTGGTAATTCGTTTTAACCCTGAGAGGGTGTGTCTGTTACATTTGGAGGTCAAATAATATCTTTAAATATCTCAACTTTATAATTCTCTATACTTCCTACTTAAATTAGCTTAAATTTTAAGATGTTATATGTCTTGAACTAAATACTAATCATTTACTTTTAGTCTATTTAATTTAAAGAGATCTACTCTAAAACTGAGTTTAAAGATAGCTCTAAGCAATAAAATTGATAATTTACCTCGCTCAAAGTCACTTTATCACCGAACTAGAATCCAATAAGACCATTAAAACTAATTTTTCCAAAAACTACGAGAATTTCTGTAGCTAAGAAATAAAGCAAATCCCTTTTTGTAGATTTAAGTAAATCCCTTTTTGTAGATTTAAGGATAATTGACTATGGTCTAAATCCTTTAAGAGTAATCTTCGTTAATAAGAAAGAAAAGCTTAGTGACTCCATATTCTACTATATTTGATGAATTTTTTTGTTTAGATTCAAGATTCAAGGACTTTTTGGGATTGATTCTGAAAAATTGTTCATAGTTAAATCCTGTTAAAATACTGACTGCTTCATTGCATTAATTAGATTCATTTAAAAATGTAAGATTAGTCCAGTTGTAGTATTATATAAAAGCAAGCAGTTTGTATTTTCTTAATCAAAGTACAAACTAAGTAGTATTAGTCCATTAGCGTTATAAACTGCTTTATTGTAGTCTGAATTAGTTATAGCCTTCTGATTCATTAACTTAGAGATATAAAAACTAATCTGCATTGATTAATTATGTAACATAGTGCTGTCTCATATCTAAAGCCTCTCTTCTATTTAACTGTATTTACTTGGTTAATGTTTTGACAATTTGAAGTAAGGAGAGTGAATTAGGTTTTAAGATAGGAAATATTGTGGGAGTACTTGAATCTATGATTTACATAATAATGAGGATGAAAAGTGGATATATTGATTTTATGATGGTAAATGGAAATTTGCATATAAATATGAAATTAAAAGGTATCTTTGATGATGTTAAATTTTGAAGGCTCTAAGATTAGGTTTTGGTTTAAGAATTTGATGTATAAGTCTAGAGACTTAAAGTCTGTTATGTGTTTTTAAATTTAGGGTTTTAAGTTTGTATTAATGTTTTTTATAGGTACTTATACTTATTGGGTTAAAGTTTGTTACTCCAATTTAAGAGAGTTTATGTTTAATTAAATCTTAATTTTCTACTCATAGTTTAAAGGAGATATATCGAATGAATTTTAGTTACTCAATACGAAGATACGAGGTAAGAATTGCTTCTATTTATTTAATTAGCTTCCCTTTTAATCATATGATTTGCATCATTGTCTTAAACCAGCTATTAGCTCCATAGCTTGTGTTAAATTAAGGATTTACAAGAATAAAAGTAAAAATAAGGAGTAGAAGTTTTAGCTTTATAAGAATAATTGGAAGAAGAAAATTAAAGTAGAAGAACTTAAATGTTGGACCTATTTTACAATAACGAATATCTAATTATACTCTTTTAATTCTTATTGGCTAAGGCTCAAAGAAGGGGAATATTCATCTTTAACCTTTCTAAAAGATTTATTTATTTAAGCAAGTTTTTTAAATGAAATTGATCAATTGAAGTTAATTAAGTACCTGCACTATAATAATATCTCTTACTTTTTTATGGATGGTTTCTTTCGCTTTATATAGAGAATATTTACTTTTTTCCACTTTAGATTAAACTAGTAGAAAGATATTAAGGAACTATAATCTGAAATCAGTTTGTCTATCATAGCAAGAAAAATAAAAGCTGAATGTTTTTGTGAGTCTTTTTTTGATTGGCACAAGTAATTTGTAACAGTTTTAGAAATAAAGATATCTTACTCTTGAACTAGTTTCTATGCTTGTTTTAATCCAAGATAATAATTAAGATATTGACTGAAGCATAATACCTAGTTGAAAAATAAGAAGCTGACCTATTTACATAATTCTATAAAAAAGCTTTAATCTTCTGTACAAATCTTAATTTAATTTCCAGTTATAAGCCTTAAGCTTTTGAAAATTATTGAAAAAACATCTAACACTATAATTTGCTATTGCTATTATATAATATGGAAATATTAATAAAATTATAAGCATTAAACTACTATCTATTTTAACAAATTTTATCATTTTATTAATTTTACATTGATTCCATTCAAAAAAGCACTTTAATTTTAATTTATTCTATAATTAATAAAAATCTATAATTTTTATTTTAGTTTAGAAAATGGATTAACAAAGTTGTTAAAATAATTTGATTCTTAGAAAAGAATTCCTAAGATAATTTAATGTAGCTAAATTAATTAAGTATGTCTTACAACCAAAAATAATATTAGAGAGTAATTACAAAATAATATAGGAAAAATAGAAGAATAATTTAAAATTTACGTAATTTAGTACAAAATTTATAAAAAGCTTTATATTTACCATCATAAACTAGATAATAACAGGAAGAAAGAGTAATATTATTAAATATAATTATAATTAAATAGAAATACGTGCGAATAAAGTAAATGATTTAGAAATATAATAATATTATTTTATTTAAAGGTTTAAAAAGGATTTTGATTTCCCTAGGATTTCCAACCTGTTTGAAGCGGCCCAGATTTTTTTGACATAGTTGGTTTCCACGGTCTTTTTGGTAAAGAAGATTATCCGGAAACTTATTCTTCGTATGAGATTCCTCAACAAAATTTTCTTTTATGCACTCCTGATTTGGTAAGATAGATTTTTGTTATTTATTTTAATGCTTTTGCTTCCTCCTATTTTTGTAGTTTCTTAACCCTTTAACTGTTTTTAATTAAATGCCAGCTTGATTGACAATATCAATATTCTTCCTGCTAATTGTTCTCTTTGTTTTTTTCCTAATTGCTTTACAATATCTTCAATTTTTTTTATAATTGTATCTTAATCTTTATTAATCTTTTATTAATCCTGACTATAAGGAGCTGGTACGTGTGATAATTAATTTTAGTTAGCTTCTATTTCAATTTTTGCATATTGAGATGATGGAAGTTAAGTCTGAGATCAGATTTATTATCGTGTAAAATAATTATTTTTACTAATAAATCTTTAAGTTAATCGATTTCAATGTTTGTTGGTTATAATTGGTTAATATAATTGGTTAATATTTCTCTTATCTAATTTGAAAGATTAAAGATTGTTTCTTCTTGTTTAACTATGACTTATTCTAGGTTTTCAATTTTCTCCTTTTCTAGATTAGAATATTCGGGATTTTCCATGAACTTGCCTTAAGAAGGATATGAAGAGCTTGATTAATCGATAACCTACAGTTTTATTTTCAGATCTTAAGGAATTTTGTTTTAGCCTTCTTGATTTCTCCTTTTTATGATATCGTCCAATGCTAATTCCATTTTTTTGCTTATATTACTATTCTTATAGATAATCCTTGAATTAGGTTATATTACATCTTTCACATTTAACTTTATTTATTAAATGTTTTTTAATAAATGCTTAACAATATAATACTTCTTAAATAAGCACTTATTTATTTATTTTAGTTACTAATAAAAACTAATTTTATTAAAGATAATTTAAAGGAAAATTAATTAATTAAATATTATACTCTTTATTAATAATTTATAATATATTTACTAAGTTAGTAGCTTATTATTTTAAACTTTATTTTAACTTCTCAAAATTAAATTTTCCTTATTAGCTAGTATTTTTCTACTCTAAATAAATAGCTTTAGTTTAAGATTGTAACATCCTAAATAAAACTTTTTTGTTAATTAAGGTATTCTTTTTTTATTCTTTTCAAATGTTTAAACCTTTTAAAAAATTCTCTTATTTTGCTTGTAAAAATAAAACTTAAATCTTCAATTTTATTTAGAATTATCTAACTGTTTCAATCCTTCTTCTATATTTCTTGTATTATAATTAAAGCTTGATTTTAATAATTAAACCCTTAAATTGTAAATTAAAAGTTTTAATAGTTATTACTTTCTCTCAACTTACTATTTTCCACTTCCTCACAGTATTATCATATCCTCCTGATACTATTCATTTGTTGTCCTTACTCAATGCTATAGAATTTATATAATGTTCATGGCCTTAAAGAGTCAATATACACTCACCTGTACTAAAGTTCCATAACTTGATTGATTTGTCCCATGATCCAGAAATTATAACACTTGAATTATTACTAAGTTGAATACTTGATACAGTATTTTAATGACCTTGAAGAGTTCGAAGCAGCTGACCAGTTGTAAAGTCCCATATATTGATCGTTTAATCATAACTTCCTGATACGATTTAGTTCTGGTCACTTGATATCATTACAGAAAATACAGAATCTGTATGTCCCTACAAAGTACCCTTACATTAACCAGTTATAAAGTCCCATCTAATGATCGTCTAATCATAACTTCCCGATAAGATTCATTTCTGATCGCTTGATATCACTACAGAGTATACACCATTCTTATGTCCCTACAAAGTACATTTCAACTAACCAGTTGTTAAGTCCCATATCTTTATCGTACCATCAGAACATCCTGATACGATTCATTTTTGGTTTCTTGAAATCGCTACAGATAACACAGGATTTTTATGTCTCTTCAAAGTACTCTTACACTAGCCAGTTGCAAAATCCCAAATCTTTATCGTATTATCACTACTTCCCGATACGATTCATTACTGGTTAGTTGATATCACTACAGATAATACAGGTCCAGTATGTCCTTGTAATATTTTATCTAAATATTAAAGATTTACCTTTAGTTTTGTCGTAGTTTATTATATTTTCGAGTTTTTAAAAGCACAGATTGGGTAGAATTTCATATTTAAAAACAAGAAGAGGTATTTTGCCTAGAGTGCTATTTCGTTATTTTAAAAGCTTTCTTAAAAAGATACTCTTAATCAATTGTACTTCTTTATTCTCCATTTTAACTTTATGAATTACTTTAACAATTGTTAAACTATAGCAACTCATCTAATGAAAATAATCCCCTAATTAATTCAGAACAATTAAGTATTAAAACTATTAATCTATTAATTATGGTTATAAGTACATTATTATTAAGCGTTATTTTAATACTTAGAGAAGTTGGAGAAAATTCGCAAGAAAATGGAAGAATAATTCTATTAGGTTATAAAAGAGAAAGAAGATTTATCTCAGTTTGAAATTGATTCAGATGAAGATATATACAGTTGAGCGAAGTATTTAAAAACTTTTATATTCTTTAATTTTAGGAAGCGTTTCCTCTAATTAAAGATGAAAGTAGCCCTTTTGGTTAAAATTAATTAATTAATAATAATCAGATAAATTTAAATAAAAGCAATGCAAATATATTAAGAGGATTTTAAAGAAATTCTTCAAATATATTAGATATAATTTAAATATTAAATAAATGGATGTCGGTTGCTTTCAGAAGAACTAGTAAGTAGACTGGTGTATTGTATACTTATTGTGAGTAGTCTAGCACTAGATGCCACCACGAGGAAGGGTGGATAAGCTTGGAAGAGAAAAATGCTAAGTTGCCCGAGGGTTCTCGTTAGCAGTATGAAAACTTGACTGACGCACTACTAATGATTTAACTACTAATTCTTATTTAGATTTTATTCAAGAAGACTAGAGCATTTTATTCAAGAATCGAGAATAATCTTTAATAAGCAGATCCCCATTTAGAGAAGTTGGCGTGACTCATGGATGACTAGAATTTTAGCAAGAAGTATAAAAACATTTTTTAAAATTAAATATTAATATTGAAAGAACTGCTCGCCAACAAAGTGTTACGAGATCTATAACATCTTTATTAATTATTTATTTTTTATTAATAAGTAGTTTAAAAAGCTAGACAAAACACCAAATTTTATATACCAATATGAAAAAATATTATAATTTACGTTAAATTTAAAAACATTTTCTATGCCTTATTTTGAAAGCTTCTAGAATAGAGATATTATAAATATAACATTCAAATGCATATAATGTGATTGGTTGATATTATATACAAGAGAGAGTGGAAAACGTTTATAAAAGTTTGAAAATATAGAATTTATAGGGGTTTCATATTTAGTGACTGAACAAAAGATTCTATGTTAGTAAAACTTTCTGTAATTGGTTTCAAATCCCACCACTTGGTAACGCAAAAATATAATCTTCTGAGTTCATAAAGATATTGAAAGGTATAAAAAATTCAAATAAAATCCATAGAAAATGTAATTATAAATTATTGAGTAAACATAAATGCAAGTTTAAATAAAGCCTGATGTTAATATGAAAAAGTTTTATAAAAGAAACGAAAAAAACGATAAAAAATAGAGCATTCATTAAGAGACTGAATCAAAATAAATATAAACAAAAAATTTTGGTTGAATAAGGAAATCAAAGTTTAATAGTTTAAATTTTAAAAATTTGCAAAACTCTTACAAGTTACTTTAAAGATCAATATCCTTAGAGTAATAAAAAAATTTCAATTAGTAAATTTATTGCTTTAAATCTCAAAAATTTTTAAGCAAAAATTATTAATTTTAATATTCTCAAAGAGTAGATTTTCTAGCTAAAACTAAAAGAATTAAAAATTTAAATTAGTATTAAATAAAGATTTGAAAAAGTAGATTTAAAGCTAAGTATTACTTAAAAAAATAAAATGTGTTCAGAGTGTAAATGAGAATCTAAGTAGAAGCATCTTCACAGATAGTTACTAAAAAGCAAATCAGAATTCTTTTTTGCAACAGTGAATGAATAAATTAACTAAGTTTAAAGTATAAAAATAGGATAATGTAATAATTAAGTTGGTCATGTGGAATCGATTCATTTAATAAAATTAAAATATTATAAAAAAGCCTAGCAGAATAGAAGTAGGAGCTATTAATAATTGATGAAGTATAGATTATAAACAAAACTTCAGTTATGATCTTTTAATTTCAAGTTTATCTTTTTTCAAGTTTTAAACATTCTTTTTGCATCATCTACCACTATAAATTTCATAAACTTAAAATTCTCAAATCTATAAAAAATAAAAACTTACAGAAGCATTCCATGATATGATAAAATTTAATCTTTCTTGAATAAATTCTAGAATCCTGGTTATTAAAAAGCTTAACTTTATAAATTATTCACTTATTTCCTTTTTGATTTTATATAAGTATGTCTATGCTATTTGCTTACACAAATATTTAATAATTAGCAAGCCTTATCATAGGAGCTTTAAAAAGACTGAAATAGTTGCTTAATGTCTTAAAGTTATATTTAAAAGGTTGTATAAGATACTTATAAAACGTTAATGGAAGGAGTTAATTATAGAATATGATTGTATGTGATCTTATAATACCAAGCTTTATCTTTATCAATAAAGCTAATAGTAAGATAAGATTAGATTGCTTTAAAATATCTAATAATTAGCATCTTTATTTTTTAATTTTAAGCTGATAAAAAGGAAACATATTTTGTGGTTTTCTCTATAGTCATGGATAAATAAATCTTTCACAAAGAAGTTATTAAAATAAGAATAAAGTTTAGATCGTAAAGCATTTCGATAAGTTTACCTTAAAATATTAAAAATGCTCTAAGAAACCAAGCTAGCAAGCAACTTAGTAAATGATTGCTATAATATTTTTTATTTATTTTTAGCTTTAAATAAATTATTTTCCTAGTGATTTTATTTAAATGTATAGAACTTAAATTCAGCTTAGTTGAAGAAAGCAATCACTTAAAATGTAAATAAGGAAATAAAATGTAAAAATAGAAAATGATTATATACATTAGAGACAAATAAAGAAGTGTTAAATTGCTATATACTTAAATAACTGTGATGATGAATTATTAAAAATCTAGATTCTGATTTATAACTGAATGATTATACTTTTACATTCTGCTTTTTCATTTTTTCTCTAAATATAATACTTTTTTCCTTCGAGTTATAAAACTTAACTTTTGAAAGCATCAAATCTAAATAATCGAACCAATATTTCATTCTCTTTATTTAAATAAATTTCCCAAAATTTTAGCAAATTTCTGGTAGAGTAGCAAAGAATTCTTAAAAATATTGACTTAAAACTTTAAAATACGTTTAGTATAGCGATATAAGACAATTTTAGCAGTTTGGCTAAACTTAAAGGACAGTCATAGATTTCTTTAGCCATAAAGATCATCAATTTAAATCCTCTTTATTTATCGTTATTCTTTTATTATATATCTTTAAGCTTCTTAGAATAGAAGATCTTACAAGAAAGTTAATATTAATCTTTCAATTGTTTGGAAACATTTGATTAAATATTTGAATATTTTAGCTTTATAAAGAAAAGCTCTAGATTAAAATAGTAGATGAAGTTGTAATGTTTTTAAATCTGAATATCTTATATTTCCTAGCAAATGAATGGTATTTCTTTGAGAAAGCTAAAGCTATTTTTTAAGCTAGAATATAAATGAATTTATCTTCACTAAATGTTATTTTTTTATGAGTAATCTTTCGTAATATAAGCATTTTGCATGCATTGTTAACTATTATTTAGTAAAAGAAATGATTCCCACATATATTATTCCAACTGCTTTAAAACTCACTTCTTTTTATTCCAATTATCCGTTTTATTATACTCCCTTTAAGTTGTAAAAACGGAATCTAAAAGAAATAATTAAAAAACAATGCTCATTCCTTTTGTCTGAGAATGCTTTTGCAAATATCTCAAATCCTTCATACAATTTGACATCTTTAGTACCTGTTGACTAAATTTTCGACTTTTTCCTTTAAATTGATTTAATTTTAGTTTATCCTTAAGGAATTATAGTTAATTTAAAAGAAAATCTAAATAAAGAAAAATTTTAGATCTTTACTTCAACAACAGAAAGAGGCTTTAAAGAAAGGAAATATTTTCTAACAAAACCAATTCAAGTAAAGTTAACCTTAATTATAAGATTACTTAGTGTGAATAAAGATTTAACAATAGAATGTAAATTTTCTTTATTTTCTAAATAAATAAATTCTTATTTTAAAAATGTAGGTAATTCTAATTATCTTAATAAGTCTCTAGAAAGTGAACTCTTAATATTACTAACTCATTGATTCAACTACTGCTAAATAGTTCACTGGCACTGCAATTACTGTTACTTTTGCATACTTTTCTTATGACCCTAGTGTAAATTCACAGAATTAGTGAGCTGTAACTGGCTGATTAAAAATAAAATGTGCCAAATAATATAATACTATAATATAATTTCAAACTGGAAGCACCAAAATGAGCTTTTGAGCATGGTAAGAGTCAAAATAAAATTGAATTGTTTGAAATTTACCAGGCTCAAACAAATATTATGAAGAAAGAACCAATAGTCTAGGATGTAGTAATTGATAATTCCATCTTATTCAAATGACTAATTAACCGAAATTATCATGATGTAATAGTATAGAATACTATAAATAAACTACTTTCAGCTGTGATACTGTAGCTTAAGAATCAGGTTGAATTAATTTAGATTCATCATCTTTCATGAAAATTGGAAAGGACGATTAATGATCAGATAGTCCTTTTGATGGATGAATGATAGATTTAAGATTTTGAGGATATAACAAATGATTTACTAATTAAGAGTTTAGCGATCTTGGTTAATAAAGTCCTTGTGTTCTAAGTTGCTCTTAGGGTTATTGTACTTCTCCTTTAACAGATTCCTGTATTAATGATTGTGATCCAAATTGTTTAACATGTTCGATTACTGGACCTAATTCTTGCTGAACTTGTAGAGCAAATTAATATTTAGATGAAATCATCTATACTTGCAAGTGTAACTCTGATTCTTGAAGTACAAATTCTAATCCCTTTACTTGTTAATAGTGCCAATAAACCATGAATAAATGCTAAACTTGCTCTGATGGTTCAACTTGTTTATCATGCTAATCACCTTATTATCTTAGGCTTGATGGAACTTGCTAAACTGATTGTAGTTCAAGTCAATAAGATAAGAACGGAGATCATTAATGTGAATTATGTAATTAAGCCCTTCCTAACTGTCTTGATTGTAATTTAGCTGGAACAGTATGTAACTAATGCTAAACAGGATATTACATTTAAGACAACACATGTTACCTATGTTCATCTTATCTTAATGATTGTGGAGCTTGTTCTGATAAATTTACTTGCACTAAATGTTCAACTAAATATCTTTACTCTGGCCAATGCTAAAATACATGCCCTTCTACTTAATAGGATACGAACGGAGTTCGAATTTGTAAGGCATGCTCATTAATCTTAATGAATTGCTTAGAGTGTACATTGAATGGTTTGTAATGTACAATATGTATCGACGGATACTATGTAGGAACGGATTTCCAATGTCATTAATGTTAAGACACTAATTGCTAAACTTGCTTAAATAAAGGAAATGTTTGTAATGTCTGCTTTAATCCATGAAAATTAGAAGAATCTATAAGCAAATGTTCTAGTAACTGTCCTATTACAGAATAAGACAAAGACAGAGATTTAAAATGCAAGCTTTGTAGTGCTGTACTTAGCAATTGTATTGAATGCACCGAAGATGGACTCAAGTGCTCTGTCTGTAAGTAAAACAATGCGCTTGAAGCAGACAATTTTTGCTATCCTTGTAGTTCAATCGATACAAATTGTATAAGCTGCTCTGATAAAAATACATGTACAGAATGTAATTATCCTTTTAAACTTTCATAAAAAAGATGCATAGATAGATGTCCTATTACAGAGTAAGACAAAGACAGAGATAGAAAATGCAAGCTTTGCAGTGCTGTACTTAGTAATTGTATTGAATGTACTGAAGACGGACTTAAGTGCTCTGTCTGTAGTTAAAACAATGTGCTCGAATAAGATGGGTTGTGCTATCTTTGTAGTTCAATTGATATTAACTGTATAAATTGCTCTGACAAAACTACTTGCATAGAATGTAAAACTCCTTATAAACTTTCGCAAAACAAATGCATAAACAGCTGTCCTATTACAGAGTAAGACAGTAATAATGATGGAGTTTGTAAAAGTTGTAGTTAAGAACTTAATAATTGCCTCTAGTGTAGTTAAGATGGAATCGTATGTTTAAATTGTGAAAGAGGGTTTTATATTAATAGTCAAGATTAATGTGAGATATGCTCTCAGAATATTTAGAATTGTAGCAATTGCTCTTTAAATGGATCAGTATGCTTCAACTGCTTTTCACCTTTTAAACTTTAAAGTAATTTATGTGTAGATGAGTGCTTTAAGCATTATTATTACGATGCTTAAAATATCTGCTTGCTTTGCAATAAAAAGCTAACTTAAAACGAATGCAAAGACAAATGCTCATAGTTTGAATAAGACACAGACAAAGATAATGTTTGTCAGCCTTGCAATCTAATTATCGAAAATTGTTAGAAATGTCATGAAAGTAATGATAAGCTTATTTGTGATGCTTGCTATACTAATTATGAACTAGGAGAAAATACATGCTTTTTATGCAGCGAAATACACTAAGACTGTACCAAATGTAAATAGAAAGGCATTTGTCTAGAATGTAGAAGTCTTATGCTTTCTAATAATACATGCTAAACTTAGTGTGATGATACAGAGCAAGATTATGATAATAATTAAGTTTGTTTACCTTGCAGTTAAGAAATATGAAATTGCAGTAAGTGTGATAAAATTGAAAGATAATGCCTTGATTGCTAAAATGGATTTTACTTAGATACTAAAAAAACTTGTAAATCTTGCTAAGAAATACATTATAACTGTATTTACTGCGAAGATGAAGACAAATGCTTAAAATGTGAAAATCATAAATTATCCTAAAACACATGTGTTCAGAAGTGTCCTGCTACAGAATAAGATTAGTGAAGCTTAGGAATATGTGAACTTTGCGATAAAGCTATAGAAAATTGCAAAGAATGCTCAGAAAATGGAACTGTTTGCTTAAAATGTTCTTAGCATTTTATCGTTTCAGAGAACTATACATGCGAGAAAATGATGGAAGAAAATGAAGAAAATTAAGAAAATTAAGAAAATTAAGAAAATTAAGAAAATTAAGAAAATTAAGAAAATTAAGAAAATGAAGAAAATGAAGAAAATGAAGAAAATTAAGAAAATTAAGAAAATTAAGAAAATTAAGAAAATTAAGAAAATTAAGAAAATTAAGAAAATTAAGAAAATTAAGAAAATTAAGAAAATTAAGAAAATTAAGAAAATTAAGAAAATGAAGAAAATGAAGAAAATGAAGAAAATGAAGAAAATTAAGAAAATTAAGAAAATTAAGAAAATGAAGAAAATGAAGAAAATGAAGAAAATTAAGAAAATTAAGAAAATTAAGAAAATTAAGAAAATTAAGAAAATTAAGAAAATTAAGAAAATTAAGAAAATTAAGAAAATTAAGAAAATTAAGAAAATTAAGAAAATTAAGAAAATTAAGAAAATTAAGAAAATTAAGAAAATTAAGAAACATCACTAGAAATTTTTAATATAACAGATCAGTAAAGAAAAATAATAAATTAAATCTCATAAATAAAAAATGGAGCCATAATTGGAATTGGTACAGTTTCTACTGTTAGTTTGATTATAGCATAAGGAAACTCTCTAGGATACTGATTTTAACTTATGATAATGACTGAAATATTTTAAGCAAACGCTTATATTCAAGTTAACAAGCCAGCAATTTTATTGGCTTTCTATTTTGAGCAAAACTAAAATATCGTCAAAAATTGGCAGAAAAATTTAGATTTCAACAATAGTAAATAAGCAGTTAAAGATGAAGAATGAAGAGTCTTAGGATATACCAGCTACGGCTTTCTAGAAAATTCATTGTTATATTAACTATTTATTCTTTCCATTTTATTCCTAGATATATCACTGAGTCAGATATAAAAGTTTGCTTGTACTAAGATTCTTTCTAACATAAGACTTAAATATTTACATTACCGACTTCCCTTAACTTTTTATTTACTAAGCAACCTTCAGATATCTTATTCATCTCTTCTTCAAATTGTGTATTCAAACTTTGATGATGGATTATGCACATTGAATACACTTGCCGCTATCTTTTGATTGGTAATTTTTTACTTTATATAGGTGTTGCAATTTTATTTGATAATTAGGTTTCTCCTTATCATAAAGAGATTTTTTGACTTAAAAAAATAGGTGAAACCTGAAGTTCAAGACAAAGAGGAAAATAAAGAAGAATACATTCAAAAGTATTTTTCTTTATTTGACGAGTTAAAGTAAGAGAAGAAAGCCTTACTATTCTACCCCTTGTTCTTACTTAGAAGATTACTATTTTCCATTATCTTGATAAGCTTCAAAGAATCACCTTTACCTCAGATCATTTTGTGCAATGCCTTAAGTTTTTTGATGCTTATATATATCCTAAAAAGTAAGCCTTTTGAATCTAAATTGCTTAATATAGTCCAAGTTTTGCATGAGATATGATTAATCACTTTACTGTCCTTCAATTTCTATTTCTATTAGCTTGATTAAGACTAAACTCTAAGAAATCTAACTTCAGTGGAATCTTAAACATCACAGAAGTTAGGTTTAAGTATTATAGTGATATCGAGTATAATAACGTTTGCTGGTATACTTTTTGGAGTTATAGTTTTGATTAGAGACATAGTGAAGGAAATAAGACAAAAGAAGAACTAAAGTATTTCATCAAATAAGATTCCATAGTAGAGCACTATAGTTTTCGAAACAACAATGTGAAAACCATAAAACTTGAGAAAAAATAAAGATACATAATAGGCAAGAATGTAAGATTCGGATCACTCTGATCGTATTTTTGACTTGAAGAGATAGAATTCTTACCAGGAAACTAGTTCTAGATATTTTAGAAGCAAGAAAAAGAATAAAAAATAACTAAAGATTGATATAGACAATAGCATGGTAATTTATTTAAGTATATAGGAGTGTGACAATAGATAAAGCAGCTAAATAAAGATAGAAGAAAATAGATATTCAAGAGATGAAACTTAGTTTTCTTTAGAAATCTTACGAGAGAAGTAAATACCTGGACGATTGAAGATACAAAATAAGAAATTTAATTTTGAGAGCAAGAAGTAAATACTCTAAGAAAACTAGACTGATTAATAAGATAAAAGCCAGTAGTCCGGAAAAAAATCGTAGGAAAATGTAAAAACAAAGAGAAACAAAAAATTCATCTTTCCAAATGAGAAGCACAATAATTAAAAATGAGCAACTTGAGTAATAATAACTCAATTATATTTAAATTATTTTCCATAGATGAAGATAAAGATAATAATTATCTAGCAATACCTCTAATTTCTCTATTAATAAGCTAACATTATTTCTCATATATTAAGTTAGGAAATACAGGTTTAAAGGGATAAAAGTGTTAAATGCATACTAAATAGTTAACTAAAAGAAAGAGAAATTAATAGTAATAAGTGATTAATAATTTTTAAATAACTAAGCAACTTTATTTTTGATATAGGAAGTATGTATGAAGATAAATATCAACTTGCTTTTCTTTCCCTTAGATGATTTAAAATTCTTAATATAACAAATTATAAAAAGAAAACTTTGTGTATTTAAGATTTACTAGGTAATCGCGAAAGTGAACTTTTAAAGATGATTGCTTTTGTTAACTATTTTTAAGATAAAGAAGGCCTTTAATTACAAAGACATATCTCCTTACATTTTATTTTCTTTATAAGTAAAATAAAATAACTTAACTGATTTAAAGGCTTGATGGTTGTAAATCTTAATACCAAAATTAAGAAATTAAATTCAAAATTCGACTTTTAAGCTTATTTAATCCTAGTCTAAAATTAAAGTAGCTAGATGTGTATCCTAGCTTTAAATGACTAAATACGAAAGTTAATAAAATCTTTATTTGTAAATTGATCTAAGCAATAGAGAGAAAATAAATATGACTTATAGTAGTTCAAAAGTCAGAAAAATGCCAGATTAACTAATTAAATAGATAAGCTAGTTCTTATTAAAATAAAATAGCTTTTTAAAGGGATTTAAGTAGAATCAACATTTATCTAGCAATTATAAGGAAAAATCGAAAGATTAAGAATTAAGAAAAAGTTATCAAAAAGAAACAAAAAATTGTGTAGAATTTTAGTTTCCATTCCAAATGAAAAGCAGGAAATTAGCACTTAATAAAAATAAAGAGAAGATAAATAGGGAAGAAAAATCAGATTCGTGAATAAAATAGATTCTATGTAGAAGTTGGAAAATTCCTATTTTACGAAAATTTAAGCTTCAAACATTTAGCAATTAAAATTTCAATACAAGCAAACAATAGTTTTTGTAATCTATTAAAGGAGTTTTGATACCTATAATAAAGCAAAATCTAATAGAAATTGCTGAAGCATTTTTCTTTAAGAAATATAGAAGCTTGCAGTTTTGTAATCTTCGTGATGCTAATGATAAGGAATGCATCATTATCAGATTATCTTAGTATTTTATTTTTGTTTTAACTCGCATCTTATTCATCATTTCTTTTTTAATTATCTCAAAATTTGATGTAAAGTGATGTAAAACCATCTTATTGGAACTTACTTTTATTAGTTCTAATCTCTTCTAATATTGTAAGTAGATTACTACTCATCTTTTTCTTTTCCATTAATCCCTATTTTTATATAGGAGATATGATTTATTCTCAATTTTCCAATGAATGAAAGTTTAGAGTAAACTTAAAATTATTTTTCATTATTTGACGAGTTTGAATTCTCAGTTCATATTTAAATAGTTTTAAGCCAAATACTTCTGTATATAAATACCTACACTCATCATAGAGATAAAAAGTAGAACCTTTTATTTTATCACAAATGTAGACTAATAGCTGTAATTGTTAATTACTCTATTTTCCTTTTTTTACACTATTATTCACTAAACGACAACTATATCAAGATCACATTATTTAATTAAGTTATTTTATCATCATTATTAGAAAGAGCTTTAGTGTGGCGTTAATGATAAAAGAAACCATAAATTTAGCAAAAAAGAAAAAGCAGAAAAGAGAGTAAGAATATAAGCAAATTTTCATTTAAAGTGCAAATAATTTGTAAAAACACAATTAAAACTGAGAAACTTAAGGGAGTTATAAGATTTAGCACTAGCAAAATGTAAAAAATAACTTGTACTTAGCATCTATTTTAATTTGAAAAATTAAGCTCCTAACTTATATCAAAATTTCATCTACTTTAGTATGTAAAAATGTGAAAGTAACTACATAGTTAAACATGCAATTTTTAGGTGCTTATTAGTTTTATTTTGTAGAGAATAATAAATAAAAAACACAAAAGAAGTAGAAAAAAAAGAAAGTACTATAAGAAATGAAATTTAACTTTCTCAAAACTAAAAGAAAAGCAAAAAGGTTTTTACATTTTTTTAGAGGGAAAAACAGAAAGAAAATAGAAAAGATGGGAATAATAATTTAGAGTTTTATTTAACAAAGATATACTGTAATGTAATTTTTTATATTAAGATAAAAAATCAATTAAGTATTTGTTTATATTTCGTTAGTATCAGAGGCGAATCCTTAATAAAAAAATAAAAAACAATTTTCATAATATAAAGATAAATTTTATCCTACTTCTTGAATACTCGCAAAATTAAAAAAGATTATATTCTCTTTAATTAAGAATTTTTATTTGCTTTTTTAGTTTCTAAAAGATATTTACTCTTTATCACTAAATATATATCTAATCTTATTCGATATTTAACTAATTAATAGCTGAAATATTAAATTAATTTCTTTTTCACCATTTATCAAATTAGCTAGCTTAGTTATTATAAATTTAAATCATTTTTACATGTTTGCCTCATATATATAGATAAGCCCTATTAAGTGTTTCAAGCATTTTAATATTTACAGCCTATTTAAAATATTTTCATTTCCTTACCAAAATTAAGATATCTAAACTAACTAAGAACTTTTGGAAATATACTTAGCCTTCCAACTATTTTCTTATTCTTATTTATCTTTTAACCTATGATAATGTCATTTCATGTCTTTTTATTATTTCTAAATAATCAAATAACTTTAAATTTTCTTTATAGTAACTATATAATTTATTAAGAATTAAGTGCATTTTATTTGTTTTCAACTTTAGCTTCTATTAATAGATAGATATTATACTATGGACATAACTCAAACAATCTAAACTAAGAAATTAATCTCAATCATTTTGCTCATCTGCTTAGCGAAATCTTTATTCCAAAAGGCCAATTTAATGTAATAAAAAGGATGCTATTTGCTATTTAGATTTATCTGGGAGAAATAAATGGAAAATTTCCCGAATGATTTTTTTTTTATTAATATTAGTTAAATTCTAAAAATGTTTGAAATGCTATGAGTTTAAGTATATTTCAGAAGAGATTTTCTATTGAAAATTTTAAATTTTACACTTTTAATTGTGCTTTAATTTTAAATTCATTTCATTATTAAGGTTTCAATAAATAATTTCATCAATTTTCGTGATTTTCCGAGAAAAATAAATTCATTCATCCACTTATTACTCACTTAATTTGATCTCAATATCTCTCGTTATTCATCTAAAGCTTCATTCATTTTACTTATTTGCTGGTTTAAGTTAATTATTTATTTAAGCCAATTTCAAATTCCAAGCTTGATGTAAATAAACATAGCATGATCTTATATTTTTGCTTTAAAGCAAATATTTATATCAGAAGCTTTATAATAAATGACTTAGTTAATTACTTATTATATATAAATCAAAAGCTCTATTACCTATGACTTTAATTGAGAAGCATATTTATAGACAATCCCTTATTTTCAGAGAGTGCTGAATTTTTCTTAAATTTTTCTAGAAATCTAAAATAAGGAAAATCCCTAATATTGCTTTATTTTTATCTTGTTGCTTCTTTTAAAAGTAAGTATACTCAAATAAGTTTAAATCATTTTAGGTATACCATCACAATTTAAATTTTTGAAATAATTTTCTTTTTTGGTATAGAAATATCTGAAGACTAAGTGTTTGGTAACTTAAGTTTTCTTCTTTTAATTTGTTTTTATCTTCTATTTGATTTATTATATTTATCTTTTATAATTATTCTCATAAATTTCCTTAATTTTAAATATCTTCTTATATCTTAAGTCTGCTAAAATTGGATATTTATAATAATAGGATAAATTAAGTTTAGCAATTTTCGAGGATTTTCACCTCTTCATGCTGGACACCAGATTGCTGTTAAAAATAAAGTTTTAGATGTCTCTACTCCTCTCTCCTCCCATTACTCTTGTCATTTCCGGATCTAGCCTTATTTCTAATTAAATTTTCTCTTGTAAATGTATCCTTATTCATTTAAGTATAATCTTTCTCTTATTTGTCTCTACTACATTTGTTTTTTCTTCCTCTACTGTGCTTGTATGGTTCTTTATTTATTCTAGTACTACGTCTTGAAATTTTGGAATTCCTTGCAGCGTCTTCATAAATGTTCTGTCTAATTGCAGTAGTAACATTTCTTCACTACTTTTTGGAGTTTAACCTTAATCTTCCTATTGGTCTCTTCAATCATCATTGGATCTCCCCTTTGTTCATCTAATTTCTTTTCTAGTATTTCCAGTCTAATACTCAGATCAGATTGTTTCTGAAGCTAATTTTAGGATTAGCTACTCTGGTCTTAAGATATGTTTTAGAAAGCTCTTAATTCTTTCTTAGGACATAAGTCTGGATTCTATTCCTTCCGCTAGGTTGAGTTTTTCCATCAGTTTCTCATTGTCCTTTCTCAGTTTCCTAACCTCTGCCTGGAGGTTTAGTACCACTTTGATGAGCTGTTCCATGCTCATCTGGCAAGAAGGATTGAACTTTGAGACCTTCTGGTGCAGAGCAGACTTCATCTGCTTTCTGGGCTTCTCTTCTAAGTTTGGAATTATCTCATGTGTTGTCTTCTGAGCTTTTTTCTGTTCCTCTTCAGGTTGTTAGAATTAAGAAAAAGGTTAGGGTTAAGGGCAAGAAGACTATCCAAGATTGGATTCAGGTTTCTTCTTCAACTTTTTGGAGGTGGTGTAGAAACCTCTTTTGAATCCTTCCATTTTTTTATTTTTTTATGAAAAATAGTGCAAAAGACTTGCTTTATATTACTAAAACTATATTAATAAATAGTTTACAAAAGATAAGATAATTAAATTAGATAAGTACATAAAAATATTTCATCAATAATATTTAGAAGACCATTAAAGATCTAAAGTGAAGAGAAAATAGATTATATTAAAAACCCATAAACAGATTTAATGAACAAAAAATTATTTATCAAGATGAGAGTGAAAGAGAACCATGAATGAAATATAGAAACTTTTAAATTTAGCTTAATTTGCTGGATAAATGCCAATAATGATACAATTATGTATAAAAAAATGGTTGAAGGTTTCAGATCAGGCTTCTATACCACCTCTTCCTAAGCCAAAAAGGAAGGGAGGAAGCAAGAAACCAAATCTTAATAATCTTAACAATCTTCTCTATCACAACCTTAACCAACACTGAACTAACAACTTGGAATCTAACAAAACGAAAGAAAGCCAACCTTGAACAATATACATACGGAAACTCCAACCTCAAGCGAGAAATCGAGGAAACAGATGAAGTCTGTTCTCCACCAGGAGGTATCAGAGTTCAACCCTTCTGGCCAGATGAGCATGGATTAGCTCATCAAAGTGGTACTGAACCTCCAGGAAGAGGTCAAGAGATTGAAGAAGGACAATGATATGCTGATGGCAAAAATAGACCTAGCAGAAGGAATTGAGTCAAGACTTATGTCCTAGGAAAGAGATCATAACCCTTTTGGAATATCTCACAAAGTCAGACTAACGAATCCTAAAATTAGCTTTAGAAACAGACTGAACTGGATAGCAGACTCGGAAAAGTAGAAGAGAAATTGTAAACTTTTAAGAAAGAGTAAAGCGAAACTGGAGCTATACAAATGGAAATCGAAGCCTAGAAAGAGCAAAAAAATCAAAGAAAATAATTCAAAATAAAAAAGAAATGTTTCTGCTGTGGAAGCGTATAACATTTTTATCGGAAGTGTTAGAAATTCTAATAGAAATAAAGAAACTATTGGATACAAGAGCAACAAAAGAAGAAAAAAGAAGAAGCAAGAATGAAAAGAATGTATTGCAACCCGGATGGTTCAATATACAAGATTAAGATGGAACCAAGGCAAGCTAAAGGAGGGAAAACCTGGAAAATCCGAGTTTCCAATCTCGCTAAAATTGGGCGACCCGAACTTTTATATTTAACAGAAGGGAGCATGAACTGCTGTATTCCTGACGGGGTTGAAATCCCTAAAACAGAAAACTTAAAATTAATATTATTATTATTTTATACAATTATATCTCAATATTCAAAATATTTAAACTCTTATAGTTTATTATTAAGACTTATTATTTAAGTTTTTAAATAGTGAATAAGATTTTTTAAATTATTAATATAATTTAAATAAAATGGCACCTAAGAAATAATAGACCTCTATTAACGAATACTTGAAAAAATAAGAATAACCTAATTTAATTGAAGAATAGCCTTAATAAGATAAAGATTAATAATCTAAGGAATCCTTTGCATAATCAGTTCAGCAAAGGATATCAAATATCTAATATGACTTGAAAAAGTAAAGATAAAAAATAGAAAATTTAGAAAACTTACTAGAAAAATTAATGGAATAATTAAACCTATAATTCCCATCCATAGATGAATCATTAAATAAAATCTAATCGTAAATAGTAATTAAATTGGAATAAATTGATAAATAATTTAACGAAGTCCCTCAAATGTTCCAATTTCATTTTTCTTAAATTGAATATCAAATAAAGCAACTTTAAGGAAAACAAGAATAATAACAAGTAATAATTTAAAAATTATAAGATTAATAAGATTAATAATCAAATATCCAAATGGAAATCGAATCGGAATTCTAATAATAAGAAATAAATAAGATCAATTATTATCGTAAAAAGATTCGGTGCTATTTATGCTAGAAAAATCATTGCCGGAAGAAATGCTGGAAGAAACAAGAAATTGAAAAAATTAACAAGTAATAAATATTAGACTAACTTTTCAGAATATGACCAACAAGAACAGGATAAGTATACAGAAAGAAATTCTACAACTCAAGAAACAACAAGTTTTATAAAAATGGAAGAAGAAACTATAACGATAATTAGTGGATGAGGGAGAGATAAGGATGGCGGACTAATGTAGTCCTACGCAGTCCTTTAGTTCAGGAAAGAGCAGGAACAAAAACAAGTGAACCCTGGAACTCTTTTCTAAAACTATAAACTTAATTTTATCCTTTTTTTTCATCTATTTTTAGTTATTTTTAAACTAAATAACTTAAAATAAAATAAATATAATTTACTAAAGCTAAAATTAATAGAATAGCTTCTATAATTTATTCCTTTAAACTATTATTAAATTACAATACTTTAAAACCTTAAACTTTGCTAGATAAGAAAGGAAATAACCTATTAAGGATATAATAGATTAGATATAAGGATTAATTTTTAATTTATTGCCAAATAAATTTAATTCGAAAAGATAATTGCCAATCTCATTAGTATCCACAGTACAAGAAATATTCCATTATAAGTCTTGCCTTAAGTTACTATATTAGCTTTGAGTAAGTTTCATTAAAGCATAAAGTAAATATAGCTACAGACCTCAAGAAAATCATATTAAGAATTTCTCTTAGAGCACATAATAATACTCCTACAGACTTTTTATTTTATACTTAAGCACTTTTTTTAATTTTCTTTGTAATTGAATATTCTTTTTAATAATCTAAGTTTTAATGAAACTTAGAGCTATTGAAATCCCTAATACTTTTAACTAAATAATTTTAGAATGCTGTTATAAATGTTAAATGATATAGGAATTAAAAATATAAATAGTATTTAGTTTATAAAAGGATATAATAATTAAAATTAATGCTAAATAGATTATAATAAGTAACTGTATGATATAATAATAATGCTTGTAGTTATTATTAGTAAACCATATAATTATACTCAATCTATCATACTTTTCATTTATTTTCTATTACCATTAATCTTACATAAGTTGAACCAATATAATAATAAACCAGGCTTAAATTAAGGCATCAAGAATAGCTTTTTGGGACTAGATAATTAGTTCTAAATAGAAATTATCAAAACAATATATACTAAAGTCTATAAAATTAATTTAACACTTTATAAAGTAAGCTATTAACATTAGAGTTTATAATATCTTAGGTAAAATAATTATAAAAAAGAGAAATAATAGTATTCTCATATATTCACTTAATTATCCTAATAATAAACCATGTAATATAATATTTTACTTAAAAACCATATAGTTAAAATAGATACCTTAAGAGGATTAAGATTTATCAAATAATAAATAATTATAATTTAACTTTAAGATATTCAAGCATAGTTAAATCAACAATCGGTCCTTTAATTAAAATAATTTATTCACTTGATAAATCTTTCAGCTACTTAGCGAATTATCTTAGTTATAATAACCCTTCTTAAATTTTTAAGGCTTTTTCATCCTTATGATCTCTAAATAAGAAACTTCAGTAGTACATTCATTTTTCTCTTTATTTTTAAATTATAGAAACAATTTTTCCTTTCTAACTTGATATAAAATTAAAACTTAATTATTACCTTTAATTTTCAATTGTTTTTTCCGGATATTTCAAAGATTTCAAATAAAACACTTAATTGGTTTAAGTTTTTCGATTTTCAATTATCTAGATAACCCTTTCAAAGCATTCTAAATTTTTACTTGTTTTGAAGTAATTTATAAACAATCTCCTTCTTTATGAGTTTTTATATTCTTATTTTTTATACATAAATGAGAATCAATATATGATACTTTACTATGCTAAGAGAATTATATAAATGACATATTATTAATTTATGAGCATTTGAAACGTTTTTCTAACTTCGATACTATTATTAAGTTTCATATCTAAAACTTAGCAAGATTATTTATTTACTATAACTTATCAGTAATTGTTAATTTTTCAAATTAAGCGTTTATTTTGATGTTAAAATATGTTTAATTTTGATTTAATTTAATCTTAAATAAAAGTATGGTATCACTTTATTAATTTATTGATCATATTTAAGTTTACCAAATGTTTATTCTTATGCTCATAATAGCTATTTTTCCTATAGTAAATAATAATTTTATTAGGAAAAGTTTAATGTTTTATCTATTAATATTCTATTATCTAGAATATCTTTGCTATGTTTAAATTACTTACTCTAAATTTATAATTTTTATTACAGCTATAGTTTAGCATACATGTTTATTAGGATGAATAAAAGAGTTAACTTAGAACATTTCCTAATTTTGATATCTTATTAATCTTAATAAATATCAAAGATAGATAGTATAATTTTATTTTTTCTAACATTCATTTGTTTCAATATTTGGAAAAATATAGATAAAAAATCAATTTTTAATAGTTATATTTATGACTTTAAATAGAAATTTTATTAGTAAAATGTTTTTAGACTAAAATAATTTAAGTAGCAATGGATTTAAATATTAAAATGTTAGCCTTTATATTTATTAATTTATAACCTTACATTAATCAAATATTTAAAAATTATCTTCATTTCCACACATTGCTTTTGTCAACCAGTCAAATCCTTCATACAAACCATCACCATTTATTGCACATAATCCTGGAATATGTAATTTTCATTATTGCATTCAATTGTAATTTTTCCTTTAACTCTTCAATATCCATTGCATTAGTGTAGTCTTATTTTTTTGTAAATACTAAAATGCAAGTGTTTCTTAATTCATCTTCTTTTAATATTTTAAATAATTCTTCTTTAGCATTTTCCTTTCTCTATCATTAGAATCTACTACAAAAATTAATCCATTTGTTAATATATTAAAGCATCTATTCTATCAGCTCCACCTACATCTCATTATTATATTTTTATATTCGACTGTTTCAAATTAAACCCTATTATTGGAATATTGGCTTTTACTTCACCTAATTTCAGATTATATAAAATTGTAGTTTAATGAGCTGCATCTAAGCCTATGATATTTTCTATTCTATCTTCCCAATTAATCTTTTCCATATCTTACCAAAAGATTATCCCATTTTAGACATTTTGTATATATAAATCTTTGTATCACCTTTTGGGCTTTAATTTATGATTTGACTAGATCTTTTTGCTTAGATATTTATTTGATTATGATACTATCAGTTAAATTAGTAAAATCTGACATGATTCTCAGTAATTTTCTATTTAAATAAATGAAGCTAATATTTGTTGTTAACCTAAATAAGTTTATTTAAGTCTTTATTTTTCTGATTTAATATAAACTGCCTTTGAAATTTATAATTAAATAGAAAATATTTTTTAATCTATTCCGTTTTAAATAGATTGAGGAAGATTTTGTTTAAAAATATATAAGATAAGATAATTAAAGTGATATCATCATTATTAATTAAAATCATTTGAAAATATACTAATAGTTTTCACATTTTAAGGTACAAAAATAATCTTTTTAATTGATTAACTCAGAAAATTAGAAATATTTTTAGATTCATTTTATAATTATTTTAGTGATGTTTTTGGATATCAAAATTAAATAATATTCATAGTCAGATATTAACAAAACTATTTTATTTAACCAAATCATCCTACTTTTTTACAACCATATATATTTTAGTATTCTTTACTTAATCAAAAATGCCATCAGTAACATTTAGATCTTAATATATCAATCAACTTTCGGAGATTGCTAGTTGGATTCGAGATCTTTAAGAGAAAGTATCTCAGTGCCTATCTGTAAAGCTTAAATCTTATGATATGGAGTATTTAGTCCCTGATTGTAGAAAATAATCAGCAGAATATCACCGTTATGTACATTGACACTCACTTAAGAATAAACAGAAAGTGAAGTTATGCTGCTTTAAATACTCAAAGTTAACCATTATTTTCATTATAGAATTATTAAAAAAAATATTTTAGTTTTAATAAATTAATTGAAAAGATTAATTAAAATTAGAATACCATATAAGCTTAAATTATATTTAAACTACATACCTTTAACTTTGCTAATTATCGGAATTATTTCCTTTAATCACAAAAACTTTTTTAAATATTATGAAGAGTTCTTCATTATTCTTTCCTCCTTATTTTTAACTCTTCTTTTACGCCTTTCTAATTATAAACCTCTCAATTTCTCTTAATATACATATTTGGAGAAGTAATTTGTATAATTCTAAATATTACAGTTAGTTCATATAATGTCTGTAATATAGTATTAGACATCTTAAGTCATATGTAAAAATAGTGGAAATGCAATAGTCTAATATTAGAATATTATATGCATTTTTATTTATCTTCAATATTTAAAATTTCTTACAAAAGAAATCATTAATATATTTATAACCATCTTGAACATTATTGCCAAAATTATAACATTCAAATCTAATTTATTATACTCATCATTATACCTCAGTTCAAAATTAAGCCCATTTTTACCAAATTAAATTGCAAAGTAAAAATTAATAAGAATCTAAAGAGAAAAAACAGAAACATCAAAACCGAGCAAGAGAATGTCCGCACCTCAAAAGTAATAAGAAATTCCGTTGTTAGAATGTGAGTCTCGTCTTCTATAGGTCTTGATCGGATAGCTCCTATCTTAGTATCTGACATCTTTCATCAATAACGTTAATTGATACTTCTTTAGTCTTTGTCTTCTCTCTTGGCTCCTACTAAGATTCTTGTTCAGTGCTTCTTCCATGGATACTTGCTGGTAGGAGATCTTAAGTCATTGTGAGTTGGAGGATTTCTCGTATTTATTTATAAAAATATGAAAATATGGAAAATGTTGTATACTTTAATCTTAGAGGTAAATTAATATTTTTTATTGATTGAAAATAAATAATTTTAGCTATTTAGCTTATACTTGTTTTTTACTTTTTGTAGTAACTTAATAATTTTAAATTTCCTAATATTATTTGCTATATGTGCTCATTCTTTAAATCTAGTATGTTTGTGATTAATGTTAAAAAAGGAATTTAATTTCATAGATGTAAATTAGATTAAATCGATTTTACTTGATAGCATTAAGTTGTTAATAGATATTTGGAAATAACTGAGAAACTTAAATTTTTACATGCAGCTTATTAAATGACATGTCATTATTTGTAAGGATCTAAATTATTCTCAAACTTAATTTATGAAAGTAGTTCAAGCTATACTTTTTTATTTTTCAATCATTTTTATAGAAATTTTAGATTTTATTTATTATTTTATTTCAAATTCAAACCTTTTTTTAATTTTTAATTCAGCATAATTTTTATCTTTATCTCCTTCAATTTGTTTAAAACTTACTTCTATTATAACAATTTCTTATTGTTATTAATTAATTGATTAACGTTTTTTAAATATGCTAAATAGTTTACCAAGATGTGCTTATGTCATTAAAAGTAGTTTTTAGTTTTCAATTTGTTACCTCTTTCTAAGCTATACAATTTAATAAAATCTAATTTTGAAGCTCACTTTTTTAAATTTTATAGATATTATTGTTTATATTTTTCTTTTTATTAGTTAATCCTTATATTTTATATCTGTTATAGTTTAGATATTTTTGCTTTTATACATACTTAAAAACAAGTTAATGAATTCCTCATATCCTGAATCTCATTAAATAAATGTTCTTTTAATCTCTAAATTTTGTTTATATCAGCCCTTGCTCCATCAATTACTCCTAAGTAAATTAAGCAGTTAGGTATCCTAACTTGTGTCAGTTTTTTCTTAATTTCTTAATATCTTAGTCCTAGGTAGTAATTTTTATTTCCTTTTCCTCTTTTGTTATATCCTTACTTCCTTCTTTTTTAAACTAAAATGGGAATATGCTGAAGATAAGAATTAATAATAAAGTTGCTAATTCTTAGGAAAATTAGTGAGTATTAGAACAAAAGTAATTAAACTGGAAAATTCTATATTATAAATCCTTTTACGATTAACAAGTATGAAATTTTTTACTATTTCTGATAACTCTAACTGTCCTCAACCATATTATTAGACTAAAGTATTTTATCTTCAAATGTCAATTAGTAAATACAACAGTTTCAAATATTTACAGTACAAACTTTCACAATACTCACATAAATAAGAGATACCATCTCAATTTTATCTGCAGGGGAACATTAACCTTTAAACAGATTAAATATACTTCAATGAGCTTCTGATTTGCTTTAAGTTCAGGATCTTATTACCAAATTTAATAGAAATGATCAGGAACTATATTTGATGATAAAATCTTAGTTAGTTAATTAAAGAAGAAGTTATCAGATCTAATGAGGTTTATAATAAGAAACTTGAAAATTACTCCTTGCTTAGTAGATTTTAAAAATTTACCTTTAGCAATAAATTCAGAATTAAGGATTATTTATCATACTGAAATTTAATTACCAAGTCAATTTTAGGACCATGTAGTTACGTCTAATATCCAAATATAGATATCTCAGAATTTCTTGCTAAACTAACTAGCAAAAAATGAAGACTGAACAAAGGTAGAGCTTAATAATTTATTTTTAATCTTAAAGCAAACAGTTGCAAAATGCTGATTACAACAGTTTTAAATTTCATATTCTACTACATAATAAAGCTCTTAGAAATATTTAATAAATGGAATTTTGTAAAAATGTGTTTGCCAAGTATCTTGTCTTATTAATCTAAAATTAATTTTAAGTATAAAGGGAAATAATAAAAGTGACCTTTAATCAATTTTGAATTATCGAGTTTTTTAATATTTTAAATAAAAAAATCCTAAACTGAAATATAAATTCAGAGTAATAGCTAAGGCTTAAATAAAATTTATTTAAGTACCTAAATATTAGTTAAAGTTTTGTTAGTCTAATAAAATAACTTTTGGGAGTTTAAACAAAAAGCTTAGTTAACTTATAATTATTAAAGCTAAGATAGGATTTCTAATATTTAAGCAACTTCAGTTTTATAAAAACAAACCCGGCTAGCTCAGTCGGTAGAGCGCCAGACTCTTAATCTGGTGGTCGTGGGTTCGAGCCCCACGTTGGGCGTTTTTAATTTTATATATTTAGTAGGCGTAACAAAATAGTTCCGCATCCGGGGCTTGAACCCCGATCTTTCGGGTGAGAGCCGAATATCCTAAGCACTAGACTAAAGGGGATTTAATTTAAGAGGAACGAAAATGATTGAATAGGCTAAATATGAATAAAAGGCTTTCATATTTGATGTTTAATCTACAGAACTAAAAAAATATAAAAATCATAAATACAACTACAAAATTTATGGATTATAATTAAAAGTGGGAGATTAAAATATAAAAAAAGCTTATAAATATATTCTCTGTATTTCTTACTTATATATGATATAGTAAGTAAACTTAGGATTTAAATAATAATAATAATTATTAAAGTTTATGAAGAAATAATATTCTAGATATATAGGAAATATTGTATATTTAAATAAATTATTTAAAGCATTTTATCTTAGTTTCTCTATATATATAAATCCTAAGCTTTATATATAATTTTTTTAATTTGTAACAGTAATACTTTAAACCTCATTTTAGAGATAACTAGATACGTAGCAAGGCTAATAAATTGATTAAGTAAACTTTTTGATTAAAACATAAAATTTGATAATTCTTTACTTTTTGATTATGAAACTAGAGGTTTATTGATATAAATAATTTGATACTCACTTAATTAATAGACAATTAAGAGTATGATAAACACTTTATGATAGATTTATAAGTATTTAATAGGAAATTAATTTATTATATTTATTCTTTTTAATCTATAGTTATTATATAACTTATACATCCTTAAATACCCATTTACTTTAACTATTATTTATATATCACTTCTTCAGAATTATAGACATTCTTCAAATCATTTATTTTAATATCAAAGTTATATTCAAATAGATAAAAAAGGATTATTATATTCAAATTAAATTGAAGATAAGAGTTTAAAGCAATAAGGGATTAAATATTACTTATATTTAATTAAACCAAAACTAATATAGCCAACTCTAAAATCATATTTCGCTAAAAAGCCTTTCAAAATATTAAAACTGTTAAACGCTGAACTTAAAACGCAAAGCCTTTTTATATTATAATTTAATAAAGAAAATAAATTAAATAAATACAAAAAAAACAATCTAAAAATATTAAGTTTTAAATTATAGACAAGAGTTTTAAAATAAATTAAAAAAAGCACATAGAAAAAAGTAAATTTTAAGTAATAGCCAAGCATAAAAATATTATGTTTTAATTTAAAAAAATTAAAAAAATTAAAAATATTATTAAATAATAATAGCCAAAAATATTAAATATTAAACAATCTAATTTTAAAATTAAAATGCCAACAAAACTTTAAAATTTTAATAAAAAAACATGTAAAAAGGAATTGAAAAATCTAGATAGAAAACTTGTAAAATTAAAAGCAAGCAATAAAAAGAAGAAAATTAAGTAAAAAATAATCTAGAAATGAATCACTTATGATTCAAGTATTTCAAACAGAATTCTTGAATATCAGATTATAATAATAAGTTTATGAGAGAAGTAAGAAATAGACAAAAAAAAAGCATAATTAAGAAAAACTGAATGAAAATATCGAAAGACAGAATTTTCAAATACTTTAAGATGTGGCTTTAATAATAAGCTTAAGAGTGAATTCTGAAATAAAAAAGAGATCAGGTTTAACTAAGTAAAACTGGATGAATAAATCAACAGATAGAAATTAGAATAAGCGAATGTATTACTTAAAAAATGCTTAAGAAAGAAATTTGAAGCAAGACAGAGAAAAAACATAATTAAGTAAAAATTGAATTTTTTCATTGAAGGAAAGAAGATTTGAATATTGGAAGATGTGACTTTTCAGAAGCGCTTTAGAGAGAAGTTTTAACAAGATATGGAAAAGTATAGATAAGGCAAACTGGATTCATTTGATTACAGAAAGAAACTAAAAGATTTGAAGGATAGACCTTAGTTTAAAGATATTTAAGAAGTAAGAAGTAGATCAAAAATATGAATATCTAAGTAAAAAATGAATTTTTTCATCGAAATTCAGAAGATTTGAATAATTAAAGATATGACTTTAAACCTTAGCTTAAGAGAGAAGTTTAAAGATGACAAGGAAAAAAGCATGGGTATTCAAACTGTTTCTCTTGATTAATTCTAGTCTTAAAATTCAAAGAATAAGAAACTCTTGTGTATTATTATCAGTTCAACACAACTTGTAATTTTATTCGCTTGAGATTTTAGAAATGAAACTTATTTTCGAATTATTATAATTAATAATTATATCTACGTCAATTTATGAGAATCTTAATCTTTTATCAATCAATTAAATTTCTAATTTTCTTCTTCTTTTTAAATTTTTTCGATAAAATATCGCTAAATTCTCAAAATGGAGTGACTAATAATCTTTAATTAAGAGTATTAGATTAGAACTATAAAAGTATTAATTTTATGTTTAATAGCTTTAGGACTTTAACCACGATATAATTTAACAAAGCAACAATTAACGTTAAAAATAATATTTTGATTAAATACAAAAATATTATGATAATTTAAAAATGGCACCTAAGAATTAGATTTCTTCCATAAAGTTCAGAATATCTTAGCTAGATACTACAGATGAACTATACTTTTTGTAGTTAGAGAACAAAAAACTTACAAAAAACAGTAAGTGATCTAAGCCAATAAACTGAGAAATTGATGACATCCATTAATCTATTTATAAATGAAAATAAAATTATAAGACAATAAATAAACTGGATTACTCTATCTTAATAAATATTGCTGTAAATTAATGCAATTTAAAATAGCCTAAATATGATGCAAATTTAAAGATATTTTGAATTATAGTAAACCTAACTAAGTGAAGAAAATAATCCAAGATAATTTATTAATATCTTTTCATCGTAATTTTAAAATTTAGTAAAAATATAATGAGGTGTTGATACTGCAAATATAAAGGCCATATGGTAAGATAATGCTTTTAATTTCTCTAAAAAAAAGCGTAGATAGGAAAAAGTTTTTGCATAATATGCTTGAGATATATTGATCATCTAACGGAAAACTCTGAAGTGTTGTGATAAACTTTATACTAAATAATTAAATTAATAATTTTAACTAAAGAATTTTGGGAACTGAAACTCCTTTCCAGTTATACGACCCGATGCTCTTTTTTTAGGAATACTGGGAATATCTTATTGTGTCCAAAAATAGCCGCCAGGAAATTCCATCGCTATGAGCGGCAAGGCTTCAAGCCCATACCAAGAGCGGATAACCTAGAAGGCGGAGTTCCCTCGAGAAAATGACTATGAACAGGGACTTTCTCAGCGATAGGGTAGGAATTTTTCCAAGCAAGAAAAGTTTAGTCAAGAAGGTCAATCTCAGCTCCCACCATCTTTTAAATTATATTATATAATTAAATAATTCTCTTAAGCTTTCTTTCTTATTTTGAATTATTTTGGTGTGGTAGTTATGGTAAATTTTGAAATCTGAAAGAAAGATTGCTAAACTTTTTATGTAGTCATAAATAAAATAACTGCTTTAACTGAAGTAAAAATAAGCAAAGTATACTAAAAAATTACGAATGGCGAACTGGAAAATAATAAAACTAAACTGTTTATAATTGAAAGGAGCAAAAATTATAGCTTTTTTATAATTTTATAATTTTTGTTAAAAGCAAAAAGATTATATTTCATGTTACTTAAATAAAAATTATAAATATTTTTTGTTTTTAGTCAATAAAAAAAATCTGAAATCCAGCATTCTATCTTAATATTTATTGAATAAAATGTCTATTAAAGCTAAGAAAAAACAAAAAATTTAATCAAAATCTAAAGTTGATTATATAATTACTAAAATATAATATTTTTGTACGATTAAAGAACAGCGAGAGTAAGATTTTTAATTATCTGATTTTATTTCTAATCTAAGAGAGGTCATTAGTAGGATTAAAGATCTTAGAGGGAATGCTTATGAAAGGTTTTCGGTCTTGAAGCGAATATAATTAATGAAATTACCCTTGAAGCATTAGAAAATAATTTTAATAAAATTTTATTTAAATTTAATATAATTTTTATAGATTTTATATTTAAAATTAATATAAAAATTTTAATTTTGCTTAAGAGTCCAATTTCGGAATCAAGAAAGCATTAAATACAGCATATAATAACCTCACTAGAATCGATGTTTGAGAATTGAACTTCTACGCCTAATTTGTAGATAATGCCAAGTCATCATCGAATCTGCAATCCATTGTAAACATTGCAGAATATTAGACTCCAATCCTCCTTATCTAAATCTCATATTCCCAAAATAGTTAAGAAAGCACACCACCTCACCTCATACACCAATTAAAGGTTACAATTAACCAAAATAATTAGTTGAATTTAACTGCTTGTACCATTCCCTTTTTTGCAATATTTAATTATAACATTATGATATTATACTAAATTATTCTATTAAAGTTAGTTTTTTGAGATTAAATTATTATTAAAAAAATACAAATCTAACGTGTAAAACTAATTATCTTAAATAAGTCCTTATATTTATATATAAATCAGAGAAAGTCTCAGAATTTATTTTTTATATTAGTGATTTAAGAAATTACCTCCTTAAGAACTAAAATTTTATACAATATTTATTTTATTAATATTGCATACAAAATTTTGACTATCTTTGGTTTTTCTTACGATTTGGATCTTTATGGTGATTTAAACAAAATTAAAAAATTTAAGTTGATAAATTTATGCTCAAATGTTAACAAAAAAAAATTTAAATTAGAATATATTATTATGCTAATATAATTAGTATAACTAAATATTTTTTAATCATAAAATAATCATCATTTCATAAAGATTATGAAAAAGAGTATTCAAATTTATAAATTTTAATTTATCATTAAATATCAAAATTGTATAATGATCTAACATTTTTCACTCTCTTACTTCTATTATTAAAATTAACTTAAGAGATATTAATAATTTAAAACTTAATTTTTTTATAAGGTCTACAAGATTTTTTAATTTCTTAGTATTTAATATAAATTAATAAATTTAATTATTTAAATTCTTTTTTTTGAGTTTGAGCCTTTTATATTTTTGCTTCTTTTTATACTTATAATTTATTTTTTTAGAAAAGTTTTAAATTAAATTAAATTAAATTAATTTAAATTTAATTAGATTCTCCTTTCTGCTTTATTATATCTAAAAAATGGTTTAATTTCTTGTTTCTCTCTACCTAAACTATACTTACCTTTCCTCAAAAAAGGCAAGTAAGGATGAGATCAGAATATAATATTTCACCCTTAAAGCTGAAAGCTTCCAAACAGTGCTGATGTTCAGTATTAACTACACATCTGCGCTTACTCAATTGCGAACAACGGGGTCCACATTCAATTTCCATCTGTTATCCATTTTTTTATATAATTTTAGATAATTAATTAATAATTATTTTATACTTATTTTCTATTAATTTTTTTATCTTAATTTTGATATTCTTATCATTTATTCCACTTAAACAATTTTTAAAGCTATTAAATTTAATTAGTATACTAATAGTATTTTTTTCTAATTTAATACAAATTTTCTTCAAAAGTTCATATAATTTAACCATTTTTTCTGTTGTTTTAACTTTTGCAAAAGCCTTGAATAAAATGAAATTTTTAGTAAGAATAATAGAAGGATGTAAGCTTAGCTACCAGAATAAAACTAACA